>CM077788.1:26983382-27543870 GCA_039737535.1 Lagodon rhomboides | reverse complement strand
TAGGATGTGAAAGGTTGTTGTGAGATATTCTTAGTGCACTCTTCCAACATAAACACACTAATGACCTGAATTTCTAGACAAATTAATACACCTAATAATCCACTGCCTGGTGTAGTGACTCACAGAGGCCTCTTTGGTGAGGTAAAGACAGAGGAGACATATACCTTTCATTTTGAATCGGAATCAGAATCAGAATTCCTTTATTAGGATTAAAATATGTTTTGGGTCCACCACATTGATAAAAGCATACATAACTAAACCAAATACTTACAGGGGCATTGTGTAGTTTTGGATGAGAAGTTCATACTCAGAATTTTCATATTTACAATATTAAAATGTTGAAAACACAAACTAAGAAATATATTTTTGTGTAAGTGAGTAAACAAGCTGTTCTCAGAGGAAAATAAGGTCCCCAGAAGAGTTTTTAGGATCTAGAAAGATCTTGTGTTCTCTGTTCTCTGCAGTCTTCCAAATGTTTCCAACTTAAATTCAAAAGAGTCGGGTCACATACTTTTACGACACTTGGTAATTACTCCTTCCCAAAACAATGATCCCCCTGATGTTTGGGTTGATCGTGCCTTTCCCAGGACAGTGACCCTCTGATGTTTTATTAGGACAGTAAATGTCATCCTATCCACCTTCCTGTAAACACCTCAGGCAGACAGAACTGCCCCACATATGGCTTTCTGACCCTCACCCCAAAAGGGGATTGTCCTTTCCCCCTCTCACATCCCGATGTGTTCTTTACAGCACATTGATTACCGAATGGAAAACTAATTTATCACGTTCTACATTAACGTGTTTATATACTAATAGGTAGTTTCATCCAGTGTTTCCCAACCTAAGGGCACTCCAAAGGTTCACAAGATACATCTGAGGGTTGCTGAAATTATCAGTGGGGTAGAAAATAAAAAGTTCTGCAACACAAATGTGTTTTATTTTCCCTGAAGTTTGGTCTAATCTTGGCTTTTTTTGTGAAATATTTATTTTTCTTTCTTTCTTTCTTTCTTTCTTTCTTTCTTTCTTTCTTTCTTTTACCTCTATGGGCCTTAGATATCTTTTTAAATTGAACCATATGAGGCGTTAACAGAGGAAATGTCTGGTAACAATCATTTGTCACGCAATGGTTAAATTCTGGTAAACACACATATTGAGATCAAGCTACACAATCTAATACCTTTAAGACTTTTTAATCCTTTTTAAGGAACATCATTTTTACTGCACTGATTTATCAACTTTTAATAGTTTTTATGACCCTGCATGCACCCTAATTGTGAATGTATAGCCTGTTTAAGGATCTTAGGAGGGTGACGTATGAGGAGCCTGGATGACGCACAGTCTCCTGCAGGAAGCCTGTGATGGTCTCCCGATGTTTTTAGTTGTCGTGCCATGTGTTTACTCACCCAGCGTCTGTGCCGCTTCGTTGCAGTTAATCAGCCTCAGTGTATCCAGAGCCACTTGAAGAGCTTTGGGCTCAGTGAAAAATGACACCAGGAGCTGTGTTATATCCACTGGACATTTATCTTCCACGGCGCTGCGCAGGACCCGCGGCTCCTCTCTGCGGTCGAGCAGCTCGTCACAAAACTTTTTAAAGTTAATCTTACTCAGATTCTCCAGCTCGTCCTTTATAGCCCGTCTGATTGTTGTTGCCATCTCTCAGTCGGCCCGCAGCGTCTTTGTTTTGCTCTGTGTTGGTAAATATGGCGGACCCGGCGGCTGGATACGCGCTAGCTGGGTTTAGGCAGCGTAGAGTTGAATTACGCGGTTCAGAGTAGCAGCCACGTCACTTCCGGGTTGCATGGTGGAGAACGGACGGATTGAGGTAAATAATTCTTTGATCCTGCCAGAGCCCGTCTACGTCCCATAGATATATATAAACACTAGATGGCTCACGCACGCTGGTAGCCAATGGAGACCGACGTCCTCGCATGGCGGCCATCTTACCACAGGCAGCTCACCCACTCATAACATCAGAGTCTATGGTGCATGTAGCATTTAAATAACCGTAGATTGCTTAATTTTAAACCGATTTTCAAACGGTTTCGTTTGTCATAAACCTCAGAGTTGTAGTTACGTTCCTGGCATACGCAAAAATAATTTTAACATTTTAACTCAAAATTATTTTTGAGTATGCAGGAACATAACTACAACTCTGAGGTTTATAACAAACCAAACCGTTTGAAAATCGGTTTAAAATTAAGCAATCTACGGTTATTTAAATGCTACATGCACCATAGACTCTGATGTTATGAGTGGGCGAGCTGCCTGTGGTAAGATGGCCGCCGTATAGGGACGCTGGTGACTCCGCCTCGAGCCATCTAGCCTTTCTTATAGATATCTATGCTACGTCCTATTAGACATTCTCTGATCCTGCTTCAATCGTGTCATGAATCACACACGTGATGTTCGTCAGTTTAAAAGATATTTTTTAAACTTGAGAAAGTCGCAGTTTGTCGTCTAACTAATGAAATATGAGACTGTGAAAACAAATAATTAGAAAGACGACAAAGCCAACGGTCGCTTTAGTGACGTCATCCCGTTTCACCAAACCCCGTGGTAATGCATAGCTGCCAACTCTCACTCTTTCGCCGTGTGACGCACGGTTTTGCCTGTTTTCACACGCACTCGCGCCACACATCCGATTTCTCAAGCAACGAAAAGATCCGATCTTGGGCCGAGACTCGTTCGTTCCTTTTTAAACTCACCGACGGTAGATGGCGCTGGTGAGCGCCACTGAACCCTGTGCGCTGCACCCCGAGAAGCAAGCGGTAGAAGAAGAGATACCGCGAGAGACAACAGGAGAAACCATAGAAAGTGTTTATATATCTATGGGAATGGGGATATATCTATATATCTCGAGAATTGATGAGAATCTGAGCTGAGACCAGGTATGTAACAATGAAATGTCGTCCAACTGAGTACAACTCACTCTCTTAAACTTTAAATCTTGAAAAAAATTATTTGTTGGTGTTGGTGTTGGTGCGTGTGAACATGATTTAGTGTGGTGAATGTAAACTCAGCTGTCATAATGACAAGCAGCAGGAGAGCACCTTGTTAACCTCGTGGTGTACTGCATGCTCAAAACATGAGCTCATAGCATTGTTTATTTACTCACATGGCACTTATCTTTTTATTAACAGGCCAATGAAAAGGACTCACTGTGGAAGAAGACATTTTCTGTAGGACCAAACAGTGCTTCGAACAGGTGAGATGTATTCCAAAGAAGAAGCAGGCATGTTTTTGTAACTGAGAGTAACGTTATGAAACCAACATGACCATTTGAATTCTTTAAGGTTTCAAAGATGTCCCGTAAGAAAGGGTCAGCCCTCTAATTATTGTCTATCATCTTAGGTAAAGGTGAGGAGTTTATAAATTATCAGACGATGCCAATGATATCCCTGCAGGACGAAACTGAAATGGAAAGCTTCGGGGGTGAAATGGCAACCTGGAAACATAAGGTAAAACTTTTTTTTTTTTTTTGTCTTTCCTTTTTCTACATCTGTTGCCTTCAAATTGTTGCATGCATATATTGTGTCATGCATGTTGCAAATTATGCATGTTTTATCTGAACTTTGTTAATGGATCAACCTACAGTATACTTACAGTATTAATCAATCAGAAATCAAGGTGTGTTTTTCCATTGTGTTCTTGATGCATTTTCCATAGGTGAGAGAGAGAGGCTTGCTGCCGTCGCCCAGCTGGTCCTGGTGTTTCCCCATGCAAATGCAGACGCTGAGAGGGTGGTATCAGTTGTGGGACTGAACAAAACCAAGACAAGAAACAGCCTAGTATTGGATGGCACCCTGTCATCCATAATGACCATAAAGATGGCCAATCTGGAGCCCTGCTTCAAATGGGAGCCCCCTTCAGGTATCGTCAAGGCCTCCAAGAAGGCCACAGGCCAGTGTAACCATGCCCACAGATCATAGACAAGGACTTTACCCTACTTCTGATCTGCGTCTGATACTTATTTTTGTAATGCATTCATCTGTTTTATTGCTTGAGTTGTACTGTTAAAGCACTTTAAGCACTTTATTTGTTTCTGATGGACCATGTGGTGGGAGGTTTGAATGAAGAATGTCCCTCCCTAACTAATCTTGTGTTGGTTTTGACTGAACATAAATCATCAAGTGCTCTTAAGAATACAGTTATTCACAACATAGGTTAGGTTTCACTTAAGAATTAGTTTAATACCATTCTAATCAAAACATCATTCAGCCTACCTAGGTCAAATCTTAAACACTGGTCTATGAATAAGGCTTTATTGTGGTACATAGGCAGACAGTCATTTAGGCACAACAGTGGTTTTCTGGTTGAATGTTCAGCTCAAGTCCAGAAGGCCCTACAAGTCACGATGCCGAACATGAATCAGAATAAGTTCAGGTATTGCACATCTTTAGCAGACCACCCAAAAATCCGCTAGAATGCAGGAAATCACATCTACTTAATCCAAAATTTCCAGGGGGTGGACCTTCGGCTATGTTTGCTTCACAGAATGTAAAAAATATTGTCCATCTCCAGTAGACTGCCCCTATCAACAGCTTTGGGCCTCCCCACAAACCACCAGAATGCAGCGTACAACATGGGAACCACATCAAATTAATTCCAATTCTCTGATATCTGAGCCACCAACTTGTGTGGCTGCGTGCGCGGCATAATTTTTCATCGAACTATATACAATTTGATACACAATATGTACGATTAATATATAACATATTATATATAAATATATTTGCATACACACCTGTATATGCATATGTACATATTTGCTGAACACATGTACAAATACATACACACACATCTACCTACATACATGCACTCACACATACATACAAATATACATACAATATTCAGTGACCTCCATGACATGTGTGTCCATCATTTTCGGTTGTTTTGAAATGAAACCAGACATATTTGTCCCCACAACGACCCGCGTCATCAAACTTTAACCTAGTAATAATGACTTCCTCCTTTCTGTTTCTTCTTACAGATGTCTGTACTTTGTGGTAAGATGGCCTCTTCCTGTCTCTCTCCCATCTATTCTACCATTTTTTTCATTATTGCTTTTCCCTTTTTGAGATGATTTATTTAATAGCACATAAAACAGAAGTTTTGTTTTTTATAAGAATGTTGATTTTTGAGTCTTCCCAGCTCGCCGAATACTGAAGCTTTGGGATGGCGACCGACCCGACCTACAGTCTCGAAGCATCAGTATTTGAGGAGCTGGGAATCAGACTCAAAGGTCACCTTACAAAGTGGATCTTTAAGTTTGGGAAAAGAACTTGATTTGGTCATATATATACTCACACAGGTTGTTTGTTTGTTTTTTTACTTGTCATTTTTCGACGTCTTTTCAGCGTTCATTAGCTAAAAAAATTTTTTTGTAACAAAGTAATAAATATAGTTTTATGTAATTTCAGACATCATGGCCAAAACATGGAATTGAATAAAACTGATCAATAGCTCACCTGGTAAAGAGCATGTGGAGGTTGAGGTCAGGATATGAATCCTCAATGCAGAAAAGCACATTTAAGATACTTTAATTTTCTGTCACTGAATGTGAAAACATGTCTGGATTTACATTTTGAAAACTTAATTTTACATGGACATCACGAGCCAACATTGAAAGTACCTAAAAAAAAAAAAAAAAAATTCATTCTGGCTCTCTGGGCATGTTTTGTGTCAGCAAAGGTGTTATTATAACACCTAGGCCTATATTATATTATTATAAATATTTTTAATGTGTATTTGCTGAGTAATGATACTGATACTGTTCGGGTGAAAAATGCAGCACAGCTGGTTCCAGACACGTCTGCTCTGGTTTGTCCTGTTCGGTAGTGATGTGCGAGTCATGAACGAATCGTTCAAAACTCGAGATTCTTTTTACTGACTCGGGAGTTACGAGTCATTGTCTCCATTAACTCGTTCACTGACTCACCACTGCTACCGCTAGCTAACTGCAAAGAGGAGACATGCCACACAACTGTTATTCTAACTGCAATTGCATAAATGTATCAAGCTAATTGCTGTATTAGCTCCGTGGCTAAAGCAACGGCTCTGGTCATTATTTCAACTCAACTCCCCTGTTTCCTCTCCTTTCTGCCCCGAGCTGAGCTGTATCACAGGCTGATACAGAAAAAGAACGATTGACTGACCCAGTAGCTCACAGCTCACTCGCTCTCCCTCCCAGCTCGTAGAGCCCCTCCCTTACCCGAGAAACTCGCTCCGGACCGTTCAGGACTCAGCAGCTCAGACTCGTGGTTCACAGGCAGCTCACAGCTCACTCGCTCTCCCTCCCAGCTCGTAGAGCCCCTCCCTTACCCGAGAAACTCTATTTGTGCACAGTTTCATACATTTTATTATAATGATGCGCTGTTGAATGATAGAATATTAATATTTTTGCACTATTGTTTAGGTTATTTAAACTTAGTTTTTTGTATTTGTGCACAGTTTCATACATTTTATTAGGGTTAGGCACTGTTGCACTGTTTCGCACTGAATGTTAATTTATTCGCTGTTTGGGTTATGGGTTATTTGCATTTACTAAGAGAGAAAGAAAGAAAAATAAATGTTTTGCCTTGGAGACTTCTTGATTTTTAGTCTTTTTCACAATGATTTGGGGACTGGAGTGGTTTGGAACTTGTTTGTACATTCCGTGGCGCACACTGTGGGTGACTGACTCAAGTGACTCAAGTGACTCGAAAACCCGATTCACTTTAGTGAATGACTCATACAAACTCGAGTCAGTAAAAGGAATCGAGTATCCCATCACTACTGTTCGGCGCCATCACCTTCACAGCAGCTGAGTTGTGATGTGACGTCATCCTGTTGTTTCCACCCACCCAGAGGGCGGAGGCGCACTACTCTGCAGGAGGGGTGACGAGAGGCTGCTCTTATCTGTAAGGCGGAAAAAAAGGACTTCACGTCAACGAGGACGCCGGGCTGAGAACTTCTGGTGAAAAATGCCTCCCAAAACCATCAAAAAGGCGATAAAAAACTGTCTGGAGAACCTGTCAGAGAAGGACTTTAAGAAGTTCCGCCAAGCGCTCCTGGACCGCAAAGGTACGCCTCGGGTCGCAACCAGCAGGGTGGAGGGAAAAGACTTTCTGGATGTCACAAACGTTATGGTCACAACCTTCGGCGAGGACAAAGCTCTCGACGTGGTTCTTGAGCTGCTGGAAGACTGCGACATAGATGCAGCCGACCTCGGTAAGTGACTCTCTGCTATAGCCTACTTTTACAGAAAGTTCATGCATCGTGCAGGGTTTCTGCTGCAGAGAGATCGAACCATTAAAAAGAACAAGCGACACTTGACCGTGTGAATCGTAAAGGCATTCCAGTATATGTAGATGTTAATGAAGTTAGAAAAATCAAAGTGAAAAAGTCATTTGAACGAGCCCGCTTCCTTTTTTAACTTTCACTTTGGCCATGTGGTGAAGTCCTCGGACCTGCAGTCAGCTGACACCCTGTATGTTTGCTGAGGTCTGTTTTTATACAGAACAACTCACCGACACAATGTTACTGTGAGAAAGAAACGAAAAAAAAAGTCTTTTTACGTAGTTTATGTGGTTGGAATTAGTTCAAATCCAGATGCAAACTGTGCGTCAACAGCGCCCCCTGCTGTTAGGGGGGGGCGCTGTTGACGCACAGTTTGCATCTGGTTTGCATCTGCATCTAAAGGGCAGCTCCAACAATTTTTCCACATTTAAAGTGTGTTTACAGGTCTTGAGGAGTGATTTTGCATGTATGAAAAAAGTAGTCTAAAGCCCTTGTGGCTCCAGAGGAAGCTGTACGTATAATCTGCAAAATGCCTCCAGCGACATCACTCAGTGTCTCAGTTGCATTTCCTACAGGCTGAGACTTGAACTGTGGTTGTACTGTCAGGTGGCCTGCGGTCATAAACCAGTCTAACAAAGGTTAATGAAGAAGGCTGAGGCAATGCTTGCCTTACTGCTGTAGGGGAGGGGATTAAAACCTACAGTTCACTGACGTGGCCAGAATTGTTGTTGTTATTATCAACAAGTGGAGCCTATGTATGGGGAGCACTGTTGCATTGTGGGTAATGTAGGCGACATGGCTTTGAAAAGCAGTCCACTGCCCTAGCCTCGCACTCCTATAGCACAGTAGGGCTGGGCAATATGATCTTAGAAATGTTATCAGGGTGTTTTTAGGCCTTACACAATATATACCTCAATATTTTGAAATCTCCTCAAAAGCACAGCACATTAGTGTCGGGCAGGGCGACAAACTCAAACATTAAAGCATTAATGATAAAATAGGCCCATCTTTGATATCGACGTGGCAACAGTATTATACGGATGAATATAAGCACTTTCACAAAGAATGAGATTTCTGATAAATAATCGTCAGTAATGTGGGTAAAGACAGGTATTAACACAATTACAACAGTTTGGTAAGTTCAGAAAATTACATCACTTTACTGTAAAGCAGCCTCAAAATCAGTAGGAGATATTATGATTTAACGATATCAAAAATCTAAGACAATATATAGTCACGATAGCAATATATAATATATATATTGCCCAGCCCTATAACACAGTGGGACTCATCGTGGGTAGTGTGAAACAAATCATCAAAGTCGACAGCAGAAGCAGAGATGTCGCCTTTTTCATTCCACTCATCGCCTTTCCTTTTCAAAACTGGTGCCTACATTACCCACAATGCAACTTACTGTATCCACCGAGTGACATCACTGGAGGTCATGTATCAGATTACATGCAGCTTCCTCTGGAGCCAATAAAGACTTTCTGCTACTTTTTTTCACATTTGCAGTAGTAGTGCCCGCGTCAACAACTGCGTAATACAACTGCAACTGTGATCATTTCTGAGACGGAAATCGTGCCGTGAAAAATCTCACACCGTTGCAACCCAATTCGGAAGATACTCACTTGGTTTGTCGAACTCAGACGGCTGAAGCCTCACATTAACTTCAGATAAGAAACGAGAACTATTGATTTTTTTTCCCCAAACAAATTAAGCGCATAAATAAGAGCTCCATTAATGGCCAGAATGATCATAGCAAGCAAAAAGCTGTTTCACTGTACATCTGATTGGAGCACACAGATTGTTTGCAAACCGCATACTGTAGGGCAGGTGTACATAACTGCATAACTGGTTGAACAGGATTTCAAATGGGATGCGAGCTGCCGCATTCAAGATCCAAGTCGAAGTCCCCACGCTATAATCACCTCACAAAACAAAAGAACACAGAGGTAGTTTAAAGATGCAGTTAAGACAAAACTAAATAAGAAAGTACAAGTACTGTATCCAGTAATCCATTGGAGGAAACATCACAGTTTCACTTCTTCATTTAGGCTGAAGGGCTTCACTGTGTAAAGTCCAGCAGTGACCTGACGTTCACGTTGTCACATGAACGGTATTTAGTGACGTATTTTATGTCATAGAACAAAATCTAAAAAAAATCTATTAATCTCTTGAACCCATTCAGGAAAAAAAAACACTGACTTTGAGATGAGGGAGCCAGAAGTTAATTCTGTTTTTCAGAACCTGCAGACGCTGCTATTTTTTTCAATCACGATCTAACGCTGTCTTCCTATTTCTGCAGTTGAAGAGACGAAGGAACTAACCTCAAAAGCTGGTTCCAGTCAGTGTGAGTTGTGTTGTTTGTTTCTCTCTCTCCAAATAATGTATCTTTCCAGAGTAGAATAGAAGAACAGAATAAAAAAAATAAATACATTTTCCACCAGAAAAACTGTCTTCAGCTCACCGTAACGTAAAAGCAGCGCAAGAAGGTGCAACAGATTTAGTGTCAAAACAACAATATCAAAGAAATACCTAAGTATAGAATGTTAAAAGTACAAAATAACACATTGAGGAGAGATTTTACGGTTTGCACCCCATTTAGTGACATGATTCTTCATCACTACTTTAGTTTATTTTGAGTCGATATCACAAATGCCATCATGCTGCCTTTAAGTTCAGACTAGTGCACAAAATTTGCAACTGGAAATGGTCCGAACCAGAAGCATTATTTTACATTTTTCTTTGGCCTTTTATAACAATATGCCTATAAAATGATTTACACCTGCAGTAGGAACAAATGGGCACTCAGACAGGGTGTTATTGTTATTATTTGGTCGAAAATATGAAATAGAATATAAAGTATTAACAGTGAAAGCTGAAGGGCAGCCAGAGCTTTGGAGAGACAAAGTCTGTATCCATACTAGCCATCTATTTTTTAAAAAAAAATCATTTTGTTTGCTGTGTGTATTAAAACATAAACTCTAGTCTAAGTCCAGTCCTTTGTTAAGCATTTTTATTTTCCTTCCTTTTGTGTCAGCTGCAGGAGCCTCAGCAGGAGCAGACGCTGTGACTCCCAAGGCAGACGGTAGGTTCACAGGTAGAAATATGTCAAACCTAACTGCGTTTCTAAATATCGTACAGGCTCAATTGTGATGACAGAAACAGTGGCCGCTGATATGTGCTGCGTTGTATTACTGAATTTAGATTTTGACATTTTGGGGAAATGTGCTTTTTTCCTTCTTACCTATAGTTAGATGAGAAGAAGAGGAGCCAGTTAGCTTAGCATAAAGACTTGAGGCAAGGAGAAACAGCCAGACAGTCTCAGAGCTGCCAAGCGTCACGCTTTGAGTGTGACAGTCACGCAATTTGACCCATTCTCACACCACACGCCACACATGACATTTCTCACGCTTATGTTCTCAGGTCAAATATTTATATGCGATTAAAATGCGATTAATCGCGATTAATTAATAGCAAAGCCTCTAATTAATTAGATTAAAAAAGTTAATCGAGTCCCGGCCCTAGTAAATATGTAAAATGTAGATCGATAATTAAATTCCAAAACCCGTTATTTAAAAATGTTTTGTTTGATTTTCCTGAAGCGTTCTAATGAACACTTGATGGGTCACTGTTCCTCGTCATTACTGCTGAATGAGACATGTTTGTGTTTTATTTGATCCCCATACTCAATTCACATTTGACTTACTTCAGTCAACTGTGCTTTGGAGCTAGGAGTAACTTGGCTTCATTATATCTTCAAATCCAGGCAGTCATTTTTTTTCTCTCTTTCCTCAGACGAGCACTTTGTGGATAAGCATAGAGGAGACCTGATCCAGAGGGTGACCAACATTGACCAAATTTTGGATCAGCTCCTCACCAAGAAAGTCATCCTACAGGAGGGTTATGATAAAGTCAGGGCTAAGCGACCCTCTCAGGAGCAGATGAGGGAGCTCTACAAGTCCCTGAATACTGCTCCAGCCTGCAAAGACATCTTCTACAAAATCCTTGAGGAAAAGGAATATTGGCTCATTGATGACCTCAAGAAAAAGAAGTGAATATGGTGGGGGAATTGATTTTTGGACCAAATATACAGTCTACCTGAACACAATGTCTTTAAACATAGCAATGTCACAAGTTATGTTAATGCTGTGTCTGTGGGGGTTTTCCTCACAAAAATTGCTTTTGATACGTGTTTTTTCAACTGCATTTTAATGTTTAATCAGAGCTGAGCCCCTTAATTTTACTGTTCAATTAGTTAAAATGTATAAGGTGTGTGTTGCCTTCAATGTCCTGATCGGCGATGCTCATTTAACTACTTCATTTTGATGAGATAAGAGTTCACGTAAGGTTTAAAACCAGAATAAGCAAATGTAATTAATCATGTGACTGAAGCGTCTCACCAGACATGTCATGTTTTTATCCAAGTAACAAATGAAATGAGTGTTTTTAGCCACTTTCATGATGCCAATAATGCAAAACAAAGATTGTGTTTATCTTGTTTAATCACTTTTATGCAAGAATAAGTTTACATTTGGTGGGTCGATCAAAATGTTTTCTATTTGTCAAATTTGAAATAAAATGTTTGACTCTCGAATTTTGAGTAAGCGTCTTTAAAAATAGGATATGCAGCAAGTATAAAACGTTTAATTTGATCATCTCACCTCCTTTAACCACAAGTGTCTAAGGTATCACTTTCTTTGATATTGTTTGAAACTTGACTTCAGGTTGTTTGAGGAGTGAATACAAACACAGCCTGAATGAAAAGAAGGCCTTCTATACTGTTTCAGTAGTATAAATCATCTCGATGCCTACATTTAATTGCATTCATTATTATTTATTTTTTTAACAAGATAATTACAAACAAGGCGCTTCAACAATTGTATGAAAACAGATCACAACTGGACATGTGCTGAGTGGGAGAAAACAAAATAATATAATATTTATTTAAAAAATAATTAAATGCACAGATGGTCTTCAGTGTGAATTAAAGGAATAAACCGTCTGGGTTATTTTGGATAATTGTGCACATCTCAGCAGTTCGTTGTCAGATTTTAAGTTCATATATTTCAGAGATTTACAAAACAGTCTATTATTATTATAAACAGCAGTGAAAATGCATGGGGTTGTCAAAAAGTTGCTTTGTGTATGTAACATTTTGCACATTATGAGAGTTGTAATAATAAGCAGATTTTCAGGTTTGTCTTTGTTTTTCTCTTTAATGTAGAAAAATACATTTAAAATAGTTAATTTTTTATCCCGCAAGAAGTTCTGTGGACGACATTGAAAGTACCTTTAAAAAAAAAAAAAAAAAACTGTCATCATTCTGGCTCTCTGTGCATGTTTTGTGTCAGCAAAGGTGTTGAAAAGACATATGTTGGGTGTGTTTTTGCTGAGTGATGTTAGTAAAATTCATGCAAGTGGGAAGAACAGAGATCAGGAGTTTATATCCTGATACTGTTCGGGTGGAAAATGCAACACAGAGCTGCTTCCAGGCATGTGTGCGCTGGTTGTTTCCTGTTCAGCGCCAACACCTTCACAGCATTTGATGACGTGTTATGACGTCTCCGATTTATTTCCTCCCAGATGGAGGAGGCGTCGTCCTTCTGCAGTAATAGTGACGTGAGGCGGAACAAATGTATTTACATTAACGAGGGACGGCGGGCTGAGATCTCTTGGTGAAAAATGGCTCCCAAAACCATCAGAATGGCGATAAAAACATGTCTGAAGAACCTGACAGGGAGCGAATTGGAGGAGTTCACCGATGCGCTGATCGCCGATAAGGGGATCGCAACCAGCAGGGTGGAGGGAAAAGACTATCTGGGTGTCACAAAGGTTATAGACACAACCTTTGGTGAGGCCGAAGCTCTCGAAGTGGTTATTGAGCTGCTGACAGATATTGGCTGCAAGAAAAAAGCAGACGCCCTCGGTAAGTGACTCTCTCTGCTGTACTTTTACAGCAACTTCATACATCGTGTAGGTTTTCTTGAACCATTGAAAAAAACAAACAAGCGACACTCGACCGTGTGAATCGTAAAGGCATTCCAGTATATGTAGATATTAATGAAGTTAGAAAATCAGAGTGAAAAAGTCATTTGAACGAGCCCGCTTCCTTTTTTTACTTTCACTTTGGAGTAGCCATGTGGTGAAGTCCTCGGACCTGCAGTCAGCTGACACCCTGTATGTTTGCTGAGGTCTGTTTTTATACAGAACAACTCACCGACACAATGTTACTGTGAGAAAGAAACGAAAAAAAAAAGTCCTTTTACGTAGTTTATGTGGTTGGAATTAGTTCAAATCCAGATGCAAACTGTGCGTCAACAGCGCCCCCTGCTGTTAGGGGGGGCGCTGTTGACGCACAGTTTGCATCTGGTTTGCATCTGCATCTAAAGGGCAGCTCCAACAATTTTTACACATTTAAAGTGTGTTTACAGGTCTTGTGGAGTGATTTTGCATGTATGAAAAAAGTAGTCTAAAGCCCTTGTGGCTCCAGAGGAAGCTGTACGTATAATCTGCAAAATGCCTCCAGCGACATCACTCAGTGGCTCAGTTGCATTTCCTACAGGCTGAGACTTGAACTGTGGTTGTACTGTCAGGTGGCCTGCGGTCATAAACCAGTCTAACAAAGGTTAATGAAGAAGGCTGAGGCAATGCTTGCCTTACTGCTGTAGGGGAGGGGATTAAAACCTACAGTTCACTGACGTGGCCAGGATTGTTGTTGTTATTATCAACAAGTGGAGCCTATGTATGGGAAACACTGTTGCGTTGTGGGTAATGTAGGCGACATGGCTTTGAAAAGCAGTCCACTGCTCGAACCTCGCACTCCTATAGCACAGTAGGGCTGCTATTTTTTTCAATCACGATCTAACGCTGTCTTCCTATTTTTGCAGTTGAAGAGACGAAGGAACTAACCTCAAAAGCTGGTTCCAGTCAATGTGAGTTGTATTGTTTGTTTTATTTTTACCACAAGACACTACAGACGCAGATTAGCTGTAACGAGTTGCATTGTTGCTGAATTTCACATTGAACTTAATCTCTCTCCAAATAATGTATCTTTCCAGAGATATAGAATAGAAGAACAAAATAAAAAAAATAAACACATTTTCCACCAGAAAAACTGTCTTCAGCTCACCGTAACGTAAAAGCAGCGCAAGAAGGTGCAACAGATTTATTGTCAAAACAACAATATCAAAGAAATACCTAAGTATAGAATGTTAAAAGTACAAAATAACATATTGAGGAGAGATTTTACGGTTTGCACCCCATTTAGTGACATGATTCTTCATCACTACTTTAGTTTATTTTGAGTCGATATCACAAATGCCATCATGCTGCCTTTAAGTTCAGACTAGCGAGCCAAATTTGCAACCGAAACAGAAGCATTATTTTACATTTTTCTTTGGCCTTTTATAACAATATGCCTATAAAATGATTTACACCTGCAGTAGGAACAAATGGGCACTCAGACAGGGTGTTATTGTTATTATTTAGTCGAAAATATGAAATAGAATATAAAGTATTATCAGTGAAAGCTGAAGGGCAGCCAGAGCTTTGGAGAGACAAAGTCTGTATCCATACTAGCCATCTATTTTTATTTTATTCTATATTTTCTACCATTAAAAAAATCATTTTGTTTGCTGTGTGTATTAAAACATAAACTCTAGTCTAAGTCCAGTCCTTTGTTAAGCATTTTTATTTTCCTTCCTTTTGTGTCAGCTGCAGGAGCCTCAGCAGGAGCAGACGCTGTGACTCCCAAGGCAGACGGTAGGTTCACAGGTAGAAATATGTCAAACCTAACTGCGTTTCTAAATATCGTACAGGCTCAATTGTGATGACAGAAACAGTGGCCGCTGATATGTGCTGCGTTGTATTACTGAATTTAGATTTTGACATTTTGGGGAAATGTGCTTTTTTCCTTCTTACCTATTGTTAGATGAGAAGAAGAGGAGACAGTTAGCTTAGCATAAAGACTTGAGGCAAGGGGAAACAGCCAGACAGTCTCTGTGCAAAGTTAAAGAAATCGGGCTACCAGCACCTCTAAGGGCCCACACATATCAAATCGACGTCAAAGAACTAGCGGCGACAGAGGTAGACTGTTGTATCGGCTCACGTCGCTTGTGCCTCGGCCCAGAAGCTGCACTCGAACACACCGCGAGGGAAAGGGGAAACCTGAAGACTTGAGGCTGCGGATATACAAACTGTTGTTATGATAGATCATTTTCACACCACTCTTGCTAATATTGCCACTTCAGTCGCCTGAAGTTGGTGACAAGGGTAGAGTTGTGCCAATGGTGCCGGACACACAGCTGCTCGCCGACACCCCCGACACTGACAGATGGCCGACCGTCAGCCTGGTGTGTCAGGGCCGTAAAACCCACAAATTAACACGTTATATCACGTTTGTTTGATCGTGACAAAACAATGAAACTTCAGACAGGCTACTTGCCGTCCCATGTTTCCAGTGTTCTTGCTTAGTTTGCGAGCTGTCTCCTAGCTTAGTGTTTAGTTTCTAGAGATGTTCTGGTCGTATCTTTCTTCTCATCTCAGTCTTAGCCGGAAAGCCAGCGAGTGTTTTTCCCAGATGTCATCAGAGCTTTAGAAAATGTCATTTAGTAAATATGTAAAAATGTAGATCTTATTCTTTCAGATGTAGTTAAATTCCAAAACCCGTTATTTAAAAATGTTTAGTTTGTTTTTCCTGAAGTGTTATAACGAACACTTGATGGGTCACTGTTCCTCGTCATTACTGCTGTATGAGACATGTTTGTGTTTTATTTGATCCCCATACTCGTCACTTCAGTGAAAGCAATTCACATTTGATTAATTTCAGTCAACTGTGCTTTGGAGCCAAGAGTAACTTGGCTTCATTATATCTTCAAATCCAGGCAGTCATTTTTTTCTCTCTTTCCTCAGACAAGCACTTTGTGGATAAGCATAGAGAAGACCTGATCCAGAGGGTGAACAACATTGGCCAAATTTTGGATCAGCTCCTCACCAAGGAAGTCATCAACCAGGAGGGTTATAATACAATCAGGGCTAAGCAAACCCCTCAGGATCGGATGAGGGAGCTCTACAGTTTCCTGAATACTTCAACCTGCAAAGACATCTTCTACAAAATCCTTGAAAAAAACGAGAAATGGCTCATTGATGACCTCAAGAAAAAGAAGTGAATATGGTGGGGGAATTGATTTTTGGACCAAATATACAGTCTACCTGAACACAACATGTCTTTAAACATAGCAATGTCACAAGTTCTGTTAATGCTGTGTCTGTGGGGGTTTTCCTCACAAAAATTGCTTTTGATACGTGTTTTTTCAACTGCATTTTAATGTTTAATCAGAGCTGAGCCCCTTCATTTTACTGTTCAATTAGTTAAAATGTATAAGGTGTGTGTTGCCTTCAATGTCCTGATCGGCGATGCTCATTTAACTACTTCATTTTGATGAGATAAGAGTTCACGTAAGGTTTAAAACCAGAATGAGCAAATGTAATTAATCATGTGACTGAAGCGTCTCACCAGTCATGTTATGTTTTTATCCAAATATCAAATGAAATGAGTGTTTTTAGCCACTTTCATGATGCCAATAATGCAAAACAAAGATTGTGTTTATCTTGTTTAATCACTTTTATGCAACAATAAGTTTACATTTGGTGGGTCGATCAAAATGTTTTCTATTTGTCAAATTTGAAATAAAATGTTTGACTCTCGAATTTTGAGTAAGTGTCTTTAAAAATAGTATATGCAGCAAGTATAAAACGTTTACTTTGATCATCTCACCTCCTTTAACCACAAGTGTCTATGGTATTATTTTCTTTGATATTGTTTGAAACTTGACTTCAGGTTGTTTGAGGAGTGAATACAAACACAGCCTGAATGAAAAGAAGGCCTTCTATACTGTTTCAGTAGTATAAATCATCTCAATGCCTACATTTAATTGCATTAGTTATTATTTTTTTTAACAAGATAATTACAAACAAGGCACTTCAACAATTGTATAAAAACAGATCAAACCAAACCAAACTGGGCCTGAGCACAGCCTCCAAAAGCAACTGAGGTCAGTTTGACAACGAGGATACAGTACAGAGGTGATTTACAGCGGCTCTGACCAGGACTATGATTTTTTGGGACTACATGACACTGCAGGCGGGGACAGGACAGAAGGACGTTACAACAAATCTGGACACAGTGTTAGATGTCATTCCTATGAAGGCTGCTCAGTGGCATGAAAAAAAACAACTGATGTACTGTAGAAGAGTTGTGTCGTGTTTTAATATCGATGAAGTTGATAAAAGTTGCAGAAGGCTGAACAATCAGATATTTTTAACAGAAGAGTCTGGCCAAAGGAAAACATACTGTAATCATCACCGACCAGAATAAAGACTTAGCTGTTAAACTTCACTAGATTTTTGTATTACACATTTGTCTTGCTTTTTAAGAAAAAAAAAATATATATAGAACATTTTGAATGATCCTCATTCAGAAAACAGTTAACGGCTGACATTGTCGTAACCTGATTCATTCAAATTATACAGTACATTCATATGCAGCATTACTGAATTTGTATAGCACCTTTCAACAACAAGGCATTTCAAAGTGCTTTATGTAAGACATCAATACGTTTAAGACAAATATACAGTAAAAAAAATAAGGTAATATGAAAAGATATAAAAATTCCATGACTGAAACACAGGAGGAGGAGAAGAGCAACTCATCCTGTTTGACTCCTTCTTTTGAAACAATGTTATAGAACAGCTTCTCGTGTGTCACCACATCTGCAGCCAAACGTAAAAAAACATCTGTACACACGAGAAAATGAACATACGCCACTTTCCACACAGATTTCCAAATGTATAAAAATCCACGCATGGTGAGAACGTGCACACTGGTACACATCGTAAACACCATTAGTGACAGTTTGATGTTGTGAGTCAGCAAAAGAAAAGCGTGAATTTCAGTGACATTTTATTTAGAGCAGAGTTTGTTCTCACTAAATTGTGTTTGGATTTCATCCATAGTTCAAAAAACCGTCACTATGATTACACAGTGATGACGAGTTGTTTTACTGTCTTCTGTAAGTGTTTGTCAGTTTGAATTATGATAATTTAATGATAATGATCTTTTCTAAATAAAACTTATTTTCTTTTTGAACATTTGAACTGATGTCAGAACTTAATACTTCAAATAATACTGTTAGTTTGATCAGTTATTACTTTAAGTTCAGTCTGTAAAGTTATGCTTCTCCTTCTTCAGCTGCTTCTTTGCTTCCCACATTCCTCCTCAAAACTAAATTCAGTAAAAGAAACTTTGCGTGGGAACAGACGTAAAAAGACTGAATGTGTATGTCCTGTTCTGTTTCTACACAGTTGAGTTTTATACATTTGGTCCCAGATGTTCTGTAACTGACACGCTAGTTTTTTTCCTGATATATTTGTTCCATTTTTACATGTCACATGAAATACCGTTATGTGCATGCACTCCTCCTCTTCATCCCCGTTGCCCTGTTAAAATCTATTTTCATTATTTGTCAAGACTATAAGACTTTCACACACTGTGCTGCTAGAAAATACTAGCCCGCTGCATTGTTATCATGCTTAAAAAGAGTCACAATAATTGCACTATTCAAGTTCAAAAACTATAGAAATTCAGTTTGACTGACATGAATAAAAAACTGAGGAGATAAACCTGAATACAGCCTCCAGCCTGTTACCTGAGAAATGACACTTTGTTTTGCATCATAATTCATCAGTTCAAGGTGTTCAAGGATGATTTCCAGTCAGCATCTATTAAATGAAAGCTGACGTCTTACAGCTTCTGCACCAGATCATTCCTGGGTATTTTCTGAAAAACCTTCTTGGTCAGCTCCACAGACTGTTGGCCGTAGGTGTGCACCATCAGATCCACCACGACCAACATGTTTCCCTTCTCCAGTTGGTGACGTGGGATGCATGGGAGGCCTGTCAGGATGTCACTGTCCTGCAGGTACCACTTGAATTTTTCGAATTCCTCTTGTTTCAAATTTTCCAGCACATTCAAAAGCCTCTCTCTGTCTGTTGTGATTGTTGCTCCCTGAAGAATTCACATAAACAAAGGGATATGATTTCACTATAATGTTGGTGGATAATATCAGAGCTCATCTGAATGCAGCATCAGTTGTGAGCCATCCAGTTTAAATCATGTGTTTAATTTGACTTGCTATGTTAGACTTGCATCCTATTGAATGAATGAATGAATAAATCAAGGGGTGAATGAATGTTTTGTGTAAAGTCAGACTGATGTGACATCACTCACTTTCTGCATCAGTTCAGACAGGTGTTCATCCACAGAGTGTTTGTCTGACGAGAGAAGAAAGAAAACATGTTGCAGAATTGAGTTAACTTAAATTGATTGAACAAACATGTTGTATCAGGCTTTCTTGAGTCATAAACAGTTTTATTACAACATGACCAACAAAGGAAATATAATCTTGAATCTCAGAATTCCTTTAATCAGAATTCCTTTATTGGTCCCGCAAACGGGGAAATTTATGAAACTGTCTGCCAGATTTTACACAAACGCATAGGACAAGTCTGTGTGGCTCCTTTCACACATAGAATCTGAGCTCCCAATCAACAGCACACATCAAGGTGGCGACCATATCAAACATCTTTTCAGGCAGCCGTTTCCTAAATGAATACAAATGAGTATCGGGCCGTTGCACACATATTTTTCGAAGGATCAGTTTCAGCTAAAACAAAGGCCCTTAGCCTGCTGCTCTCCTGTATGGCACACTGTGGTATATGGTAATCATTTCATTTCTAAAGTGCATGTAAATAATTGTATAGCTTTGTATGGGTATGTGTATGTTCACTGTATGTATTTGACATTTTTAGGGGAATCAGTGGAACTGGCCAGGCCAGGGAGAGCTGTGCTTTGTTTCATGTTATGTAATTTGTATATATTTGTGTTGAGGACCCCCTTTGAAGAAAGGTCCAACTCAAGAGGTGTAATAAATGTCTGCCATCGAGACAGTAGCTGATCTGGTCTATTTTTTGTTTATTTAACCAATGAGCAATAGATAAACAGCACCAGAGTGCTAAAAGCCCGTTGTTAAAGATCCTTCACTCGTTTCTAGTTTAAAAAATAAAAAAGAAGAAACATTTGAAAAACTTCATATGCAACATCTTACCTTCTAAACGAGCAGAGTTTTGATAGTCATCTGAAATAAAATGCAGAAAAGAACAAAATAAAGGTGGAACTACAGCTGAAAAAGGACATTTTGGCTCAATAAAATAAGGGAAGAACATTAGATGTTTTTCATTGCCTTTGCTCTGATACTGTAACACTGTGGCTGCCATCAGGGAGGCACTTTCAATCATTTATATTTTATTCATAAGAGACAGTAGTAGTTATGGGCACCAAACACCCCCAGAGGGCCTGTTCCACTAAGCGACCTCAGCCTACCAAGGATATGTTTCCATTATCTGGATTCACTAACCCAAACAATCACGATCACGCTTAGCGATCACATGAAGCTGCTATCACCTCATTTAGTCAACCCAAGTTTTCTAGCCATGAGCACATTCACATAAAACGGGAGGTGTTTGCAGCCTCTCACCAATCACAAACATGGAAGAGTATAATGGCAGCAGAGTGGAATACGTTATAAATGAAGATTAAACTACAATATTAGACAAACAGAAAACAAACACATAATCCAGGCTAAAACACAGTTGCAGGAAATCTTCAACTGTGTGTAGGCTTATAATATCACTGCCCATCATTAGGGCACTTGGAAGTCTGACTAGAATTGCATTTGTGTATTCCATTACCTTAATGTTGCTTAGATGTTTACTGATGGTTAGGTGTGCAGCATGACCTAATCGTAGCCCTGGAAAGCCCTCAAGAGTTAATCCCGAGGTTACCTTGCTAACAACAAATACTGCTTCATAGAAACAGGCCTGTGGTGCCTTTTGTGAGGGAAGCTTAGTACAGCCGAAACAAATACCATTATTACAAACTGTAGTTGTGTACTGGGTCTTTCCCAGTACCCATACTGTCATATATCCCATACAAAGAGCACTTTATGGGTGTTTGACTATTCATTGAAATAAATTTACTGAACTTTTCCCTCATTATCGTAACAAAATCCTTACACCTACTGAGCAGCAAGTCCATATTCGTTCATATTTTTATGTTTGGACATAAAATGTGACTCAGCTCTTTTTCATTTGTTGCTCCTATTTTCTGCATAAAATGGTCAGTTCAAGAAATGCATTAGAATGAGATGCACAAAAGTGCATTAGTGTCTTCATATAGTGTAGGTAATATTATTCAATAGCCACCAACCTTTGCGAATCTCACAGGTCCATACTTGTTCATACCGTCGTCCACCCTTACTTATGTGTGAGAGTTTAAGGTAGAAGTTCCTCCCTGGCTTCTCAATGAACACTTCATAGAAATTTGGGTCTTGGCTATCATATCTGAGGGTTATTCTCTGTGTAAAACATACAAGGGAGAGAAAGTTAGTTAGTTAGTGAGATAATAGTGGTAGTGTTTGTTCCCCTCCCAGTGAACAGATTTCCATCGAAAAGACGTTTAAACAGCAATAGTTACTGGTGGAAAGATTGTTTGAAAGTGACAAAAGAAAATTAATCCAGTTTTTAACAAAATGTCAATGTTGAAAGCCCAGTTGGTGTTCACGTGGCTGTATCGGCACATCCTAGTCATTGTGCCTTGATATTTCTAGTTTTATCTTTTTAGAGAAATGACAGTGTGTCAGAGTGTGAAACATTTAAGAAACAATCCAACTTCAATTTAGCTGCTCTAATTCAAATATGAACCACAATCCACGATGTACACTGATTTGTAGACTGACAGTGCAACTTTTACCTCTGGGAGAATTCTGGCTGTGTCCATGTCTGCTCCTAGGTTAAAACCCTGCTGCATTTTCAGGTAAATGTCTGGGCGTGGCTTTTGGATTAGTTCAAATCCTTTGGAGTATTTCTTCTTGTCCAGTGTCTGGGAAAAAAATCAATATAAGCCAAAGCTCTTATGGTGACAGTAGCAAACACTGTCATCTGTGTTTTAAGGTACATTCAGTAAAAACAACATATTTAAAAATATTATTAAAGTAATGATTAAAAAAAGAGTTTGAGAATATTCAAGAAGAATTATGTCAATATTTTAAGAGAAACGTTTTAACAAGAAGAACTATGTTAAATTTAGTTAAAAAAAAAATCTGCATTTTTACTTTATAACTTTCTCACAATATATTAAGAGATTATTCTTGAGATTTCACTTTTTTTTCTTTTTCAACACTGGTCCCAATACTCCACTGTAGGCTTTGGTACCATTTCAGTTCTTAATATGTTATGCATGAGCGTAAGATATTCAATAACCTGTTGCAGAGCAGGATCATGTGGGATCAGGTAAACGTGGAGTTTGAGGAATGGTGTGTTGGGTTGATAGTATATTAACACGTCACAGCTTATTTTCACAGGAAAGCCAGCTTTCATCAGGACCGCTCTTGGAGAAAAAATTGGTTCGGATAACTTGACATGGGACGATGTGACCTCTGAGACTTTTTCTACAACATCTCCACAGTCATCGATGTGTAGGACCGCAAACTTATTTAATATTTTAGGGTTGTCATCTGCACAAAATAAAAATACACATTCAGTGAGAAGAAAAGGATTGGATTAGTACTAATCAACATAAATCTAAAAGTTCACACATTCTAGCTTTACTGTTTTCTTCATGTCAACTTACCAATGCAGATCCAGTGTGGCAGGTATACTTCAACTAATTTCCCAACGATTGCCGTGATGTTAATTAGTGGACCTGCAGGCATGTAGTTGATCATTTCCATCCTCTCCATAGGTTCCTCCCAAGAGCAAAACTGGTACTTAAAACTGACCTTGTCCATACAGACCCAGCGCAAACCAGAGACACTGCATTCAAAGTTTCCTGCTTCAGACTGAAGGCTGAGTCGTGGAGAAGAAAACAAGTTAGTTTCTCTGTATGCGCAAAAATGCTGTGTGAGAGGCACAATGGAATTAATGCTGGATTTAAGATCTTCTTTACATTCATTTGTTGTGTAACGCAGTATTTATGATGTTATTTTTACCTGTAAGTTGGAGCCTCATCTGCATCTGTACTGTTCACTGCAGGTTTAAGTTTAGTCCAGTCACTGGAGTCCGGCTGCAGAACATGATCATTTTTCCAAATAAGTGGAAATCTGTCTTTGTACAGCATCACATAAAGAGAGAAAAATAAATAAGTAAACTTACCATTATGCTTCCACAACCCTCAAGCTCCTGGTTTCTTGAAGGACCTTGTGAAGACACATAAGATTTTCTTAAAATTATATTGTTATATAGACTTATATGGCAACTTTCCATATTTCACTGGTATAACACTATATTCTGCATAGCTCTGCTAGACATCTTCAGACCAGTTCACACATCTGATTAGTGTTGAATCTCTTAATTAATTAATACTTAATACCATTTCTAACGACCACTGACCAATTTGCCTCTGGACGCAATGGGATCGCCTTTCAACCAATCAGAGCAACGAATCTTTGAAACTACTTTGATAGTCAATTTATCGGTCTGACTTATTTTTTATGAGAGACATATTCTCTGCTTCCTGCTTCTTAAATGTGAGAACTTTTCTTGTTTCTTTACTTCTCTGTGACAGTAAACTAAATATCTCTGAGTTGTGGACAAAACACATTTTTCTCAATTTTCTGACATTTTATGGACCAAACAACTAATCGATTAATCAAGAAAATAATCAATAAAATTAATTTTTTCCCAAAAGTTTAAACATGTTTCTTGATGGCTCAGTTTCTCAAACCTCTAAACACAAAACTGAAAACAGTGAACCATTTTGTCAAATATCCACAAAATCTTTGTAATTACAAAACACTGAATCTCAAAACCACATCATTACAAAACGGATTCTTTCCACCAAAACCCTACAGATAAGGCTTTTTGTTGGGGATCTCTAATAAACATCCGTGACTAAAAAAACAGGGCTAAAACCATGTAGTGTGAACTTAGCTAAAAATGACTAAAAACATACAAAAGCCCTGAAACAAACACTAACCTCGTTAAACTTACAACTAGGGATGTTCCGATCTGATCTGTAGGATGGGCATTTTTCCCCTGATCGGAATTGGCAATTTTGAACATGGACCCAAGCCTGATTTTTTTCTTTCTTTTTAAATCAGAGCACAATTTGTGGCAGAGCGCAGACGCGCGTGTAATGCTACTCTGTCAAACCTGTGGATAAAATGTCTGCAGTGTGGAAATAACGTAAAATTAGAAAGCGAAAGCAGTCCAACGGCGATATGTAACATCCGCAATACGACCATTTTGCGAGGGGGCAACAAAAGAGCTGCATTTAATACTATACATTTGATACATCATATAAAAAACAAAAACACTCAAAGTTAAACAACGACTTCACTCAAGCAATACAGGCAAAGACACTGGAGCAACAAACTCTCGCGGATACTTTCAAAAGGAAAGAGAAATATCCTCGTGACAGCGACATGGCCAAAAATACGACAGAGAAGGTAACTGAATTAATCGCTGTGGATAACCAGCTCATCTCCGTGGTAGAGGATCAGGGTTTTCTTTGTCACCTGGAGTTTTTTAATTTTTAATTTGAATTGAATACATTACATTTAGTCCACTTTCAAGTTACAACGTGCCGGTATGCACACTAGTTTCTTGGGTCTCATAAAGCAGAGCGTGTAAAGCAGGCATTCGAGGAGATGCCGAACACGTTTGAAATAGACAAGCAGCGGGTCCACGTCATTTTATGTGACAACGTAAGGAATTTGAAAAAAGTATTGAATGATATGGAGGTACCAAGCGTGGGCTGCATCTCGCACACACTTCAGCTGGCTGTATACGAGGGTCTGCTGTCACAGCGCAGCATCACAGACTCACCTGCCAACACAAGGAAGGTGGTCAGCCAATGTTGCAATAGCATATGCAGAATAAGAAAGAGTCATATGAAAGTATATACTTTGTTTCAACAACAAAAAAAAAAGGAATAGCTTGGATGCAGGTACTCTTTTTCTTAATGCAGCTGCCCACCCCTTACGTTTTTTTATTATGAATTATAAAATGTATTTATTAGACCTTTATGAGGCACTTTTTTGATTTTGTAACAGTGTGTATTTGTCTGTTATTATGAATTAATGTGACAGCTGTCGTATATCTTACCTGAGCTGGGCTTTGACAACCTCTGAACCAGATCAGTCCTCTTCATGACCATTAAAACCTCCCTGGTTAACTCCACAGACTGTTGGCCGTAGGTCTGAACCATCTCATTCACGATATCTGCTCCGTCTGCGCCATAACTCCACATCGATGAAATATCTGGGAGGTTCTTCTTGGAGACAATCCATGGCAGAATTTTGGTGAATTCCTCGAGCTCCTCGTAACTCAAATTATTCAGGGTTTCCAATAGCAGTTGTTGAACAACTGCTATTGTTACAACCTGAAATAACCAATACATTCATGAGACATTTATCTAATCCACTGGGGACAAGTACAAATGTGTCTTTAAAATGTTAAATATGATGATCATTTTTAGCAACTGTTGAAGGAAAGCTGTGTTGCATGAAGTCAGATGTGACATTACTCACTTTGTGGATCAGTGCAGAGCGGTGTTCATCTGCAGAGTGTTTCTCTGAGGAGAGAAGAGGTAGAAAGTCACTCATAACTGATGACTGGTCTAACAGCTTTAAATTAAAATGATCAGGCAATATTGCCTCAGGAAAAAAAAAATACACAAAATTACAGTTAAACCTCCTCAACAGTGGCATATAAATTGTCATTTCTACCCACTCTCTTCGTCGTAATATATTCTGTACACAGCTGATGTGTCTTCTCTACATTATGATCCTTATCATCTATCATGTAAATAGAAGACAAAGCTTATAAACTCAAGACATGTTATATAGCAGTTACATGATTTTAACATGTTTTTATCTTTATCGTCTTACTTTTGGATCCTGAGCTGCTGTATGACAACTTCTGCACCAGATCAGTCCTCTTCATCGTCTTTAAAATATACTTTGTCTTCTCCACACACTTTTGGCTGAAGATCTGCACCATTAAAAACACTGTGTCCTGCACGTGTGCTGTCGGTAGTAGCATCAATGGGTCGCTTAAGAAGTTTCCGTGGAACTCAGGTTGATCCAACAGGGCATCTTCAAACTCCTTGAGTTCTGCGACACTCAAATCCTTCAGTGTTTCCAAAACCAGCTCTATAACAGACTCCATCGATGCCACCTGTTAAATTAAAAGAAAAAATGTTCATGAGATTAAAGTACAGGATGATTACAAATGTTTCTGTTCACATCTCATCAATCTCTGTGTTTGAGAAATGTGGATATGGTAAGAGTACATCAGCACAAGGTGATAAGATTTATTTCAGTTGATCACATAAACCTGTTTTTCTTATGTGTGTACAGCTCTTTCTTCCTTGTAAAATCCAATTCATTGATTTTAATCTTCTTTCAGTTATTTTATTTCTGTTTACAGGTTCATGACTTTTTATTTTACCTGTTTGAGAGTTTCCTAATGTGAACATAAGAACAAACTGAACGCAGCTTCAGTTCTGACAAACCTTCAGATGAAAATAAATAATTTGTTTTTAGTCATCATTTATAATATTCAAGAATAATTTTATTATACTTCTATTAAATGCAAACTGTATAAGTAGCACTGCAAATAACCATTATCATAAAAATTATGATAAAATAATGACGTAAATAAATGTTGTTAAAAGTACACATCACAATTTCAAGGTGACACCTTAAAATTTCCTTTAGATACAAAAGACATATTCAGTTTACAATCATACAAAACAGAGAGAAGAAGAAGATCCTCACAAATGCTGGAACAAGAGTGTTTGTTTTATTAAAAAAAAATATTCTATTGATTTATTTATTATCAAAATGTTGATCAGCTAACAAATTAATTATCTTAGCTTCAGTTTAAAGTCAGTGAGATGTGACATCACTCACTTTCTGGATCAGTGCAGGCCAATCTTCTTCCACAGAGTGTTTCTCTGAGGAGAGAGGAAACATAAAAAAGACTCATGAATGAATAATTTAACAACCTAATCAGATCAGGAGTTTGAAATTAAATAACTTATACATCTCCCTCCACAGTGGAGTGTAAATATATCGACAACATTAGCAAAATTCCTATCAGGCCATTAACAATACAAGACTGGTAATTATGAACTCAATGGACCAAAAAAGAGGTGGCCCAATAAAGAAGAGTGTGTTCAATAAAAAGATGTTGAGAGCTTTGAAAACACAACATTTGAAAAAGAGGTTCGAGGATTCAGATTCATTCAGATCTTTACTTTAAAGACAAGATCCAAAACATTCAACTCTGAGGTAATCTCTGTCTAATTTATGATTATTATTTTTCAGTTTTTGTTACGACTGTGTTTGACAGGTGATGATTCAACTCTCTGGTATTGTTGCTGTCATGGCAGGTCTATACGGTGCTGATGCATTGATTTATATTATAAACTTCATCTGATATTTTGCACCAGAGATCAAAAGATTTGTGTGACAGTCGTCCTCCTGTCTTACCTTTGAGTCCTGAGCTGGTCTCTGACAGCCTCTGCACCAGATCAGTCTGGTTCATGTCCATTAAAACCTCCCTGGTCACCTCCACAGACTTTTGACCGTATTCCTCCACCATCACATCCACCAGTGACTCTGTCATGTCTTCCTTCAGCAGTCTGCTCCAGGGAATCTGTGGAAGGCTTCTCTGGAAGAATGTGAACTGCAAAAACCACTTGAAGTTCTTTTGCTCTTCATAACTCAGATCATTGAGAGTTTCCAAAAGCAGCTCTTTCACAGCCACCATCGTCGCAGCCTGGAAAATGTACATGTTCATAGAGAAAATGTTTCAAGATGTGTTTTCCTACAAGATCACCTAAGCTACTGATATATTTGTTAATGATCTGTTTGTTATCTCAGAGGATGACTCTATGTTCTGCTACCTTTTAATATCTTTAACCTGCAATCTGTAACTGGATCTTTTTGCATTTACAGGCTGTAACTCTTTCACTGTGCTGTCAAAAACTAAAATGAGCCACCTGATCTCAACATTAGATGTTGAAGTAACTGCAGAAACAGGTCAAAACTTAATGAAGATATTTTTAAAATTCATGTTTTGCATTCTGTTTAATTCTTTGAGGAACTTCAGAACTTTATGATGATAGCATTACTCAGCTCAGTATCATCTCAGCTTCAGTTCTGTGAGAAACATCAAATGTAATTCATGTTTGGTTTAATAATCATCATTAATGTTGAGTTAATTTTAAACCTGAATCTCACTGAATAAAAACTGTACTCTGCATGGTCAGACATGATATTACTCACTTTGCTGATCCATGTAGACTGGAGTTTTTCTGAGGAGAAAGAAAGAAAAAAATGGAACTAAAAAGAAATATTGTTTTTAATTATACATCGGGCATGACTGCTTCGTAAAAAAGATTTCAATACAAAGCACTCATCAAAAGTTACATCTAACTTTTACAGATATATTTCTCCCTCTTCTGAAATAATTCTAATAATTAGTCGTAAAATATATTTATGATTTATGATTAAATTCTCTACATTATAGATTATTTTATTCAACATGTAAAGAGAAGATGACATAAATTATAAAGATGACTTGTCTTTATTGTCTTACTTTTGGGTCTTGAGCTGCTGTCTGACAACCTCTGCACCAGATCAGTCCTTTCCATCATCTTTAAAATCTCTTTGGTCATCTCCACAGACTGTTGGCCATAGTGCTGCACCATTAAACACACTGTGCCCTGCATGTCTGCTTTATCCAGCTGGTCAAATGGAATGTATTTTGCTTTCTGCTGCATCAATTGAACAGATGAGTCTCCGAATAGGTAAACTAGGCACAGGGTGCTCTTGAACTCCTCGAGCTCTGCTTTACTTAAATGTTTCAGTGCTTCCAAAAGCAGCTCCATGACAGACTCCAACGTTTCCACCTGATAAATTCAAAGAAAATGTTCATGAGATAAAAGTACAGTTTCTCAGCAAGGATGATTACAGATTTGCTTTTCCAATCTCATCAATGTCTGTGTTTTAGAAATGTGGATGTAGTAAGAGAGCATCAGCCATATAAAAAAGTAATGATACAGTGGATAAATTGTCCAGTTGATCTTATACCTGTTTTTTTGTTCTTTTTGCAAACTGTATTTTATTTTCATGAGAAGGTTCATAACTTTGTTATACTGCCTGGGTGAAACTCTTTTATGGTCTGTATTACAAAACCTGTATGAGCCTCCTGATTTAACAACAGAGTGGCTTTTATTACATCAATTGCATATTTTCTTCTCATATAAAAAAGTAGAAAAACAAAGGATTTAAAATATATTCTGTTAGATGTAGATATAACACATATTCTTAATAATATTCAGGCTTCAGGCCTCATGTGCACATTATGCAGCCTGATCAGCTTTAGTTCTGTGAGAAAACTGTTTGAGATAAAGAATTTTTGTCCTCATCATCAACTGTAATGTTCAAGAAGAAAATGATTTTCGATTTATATCTACTTGATAAAAGCTGCACTTTGTGAAGTCCAAGTGATGTGACATACTCACTCTCTGCATCAGTGACATCCGATGTTTCTCTGAGGAGAGAAGAAGTTAAAAAACACGTATTAGTAATTGATTTAAGACCAGAATTATGAATATGACCCAATTTTCCAATTGTTCCTGTATCTGTATATGATACAATATAAAACATATGAGCTGCATGTGAGTGTGACATTTTGTCGTTTTTCATCTTTCATTATTTACCTTTGGTTCCTGGGCTGGTGTCTATCAATCTCTGCACCAGATCAATCCTATCCATCAACTTTAAAACATATATGGTCAACCCTAAATACTGTCGACTGTACGTCTCCACCATCAGCTCCACGATGTCCCATGTGTCTGTCATTTCATGTTGCTTCCTTGAGAAGAGTGGGAAATCTTTCTCCAGTTCAATGAGTGACTTGAATTTTTCAAGCTCCTCAGAACTCAAATCATCCAATGTTTCACAAAGCCTTGACATTGTTTCTGCCTGGAAAATGAAAAAGGACATAACATTATATCAGTAAATGCAGTACAGGATGTGTTTGTGTGTTCTATGACTGGAAACTTGCTGACATTTGGCTTTTTTTATTTTATCATCATTACATCATTACACACTGATATTTGTTCTGTAAAGGCAGAATTTTTAATTCCTCCACACAGTGGGTCACTAAATAGATTAAAATGAAAGGAATGATCACAGTCAGCAGATTTCAACACAATGTAAAATGTATGGAGATTTTGGACTGAAGTGTTAGACAGCGCTCTCCAGTATTATTAAAACACCAAATGAAGTGAGTTCCAGACAACATGTAGTAATATTGTTTTTATATGATGTCACATTGTCAGTTAAACAGATCCAAGGATTGATCCTTGCAGAACACCACAAGTCATTCTACTTTCCTCTGATAAATACTGAAACTGTAAACACAGAGAAGTCCTCACTTTTAAAGTAAGACTTTATACTTTACCAAATGTAGTCCTTTTCCATCAAAGCAAACACAGTTCATGAGTCTTCTCAAGCTGCAATGAGATGAACACTAAATCCATATCTAAAATTTAGTCTACCATAAAATAATACTCAACACTCTGCATGTGATTTTGAGCATTATTAAAACCATTCATATTAATTTCAAAATGCTCTGTCTGCTGCACAGTAGAGTATATTTTGCACTTATTTCACAACCAAACCAACACTGGTGACAGAAGAAACATACATACATATATATATTTGACTGAAATTTGACTTAAATTTAAAATTTGGGCTGCACAATATTTTTTTTTCCTTTCATTAATATATTTTGTGAAATGAAAAAGTACAGGAGTTATAAAATGATAAAACATTATAGAATTAAAATTTAAATAGTTCTGTAAAACCACACAAAACAATAAAGCATAATTAGCAGTAAAATACCAGGAATGCGACGACAAAAAGACAACAGATCAATTTAGTACAGGTGTGGCCCTGAGTGTGGCGGAGTGAGAGACTTATGGGTCAAAAGTCTGGTTCAGGTTTTACCGCTGATCCCTTCAAAACACCAACTCCTTAAGAAACACCAAGTGTGAAAAATATCCACCAGATGATTCCTCCTCCTGACACAGACACGGGAAGCGAGGCTGAAGTTTTACCATGAGCTGGCTACAATCACACAACTTTACAACACAATCTGATGCAGAGGAAACCTGGCATATCTCTCCTCCACTGACCAAAAAACACTGTCGACTTAAAGCCCACATGTCAATCACAAGCAACAAACTCTGCGTATCCAAGAACCCTTCAATCAGAGTAAATGATGCTCTATCAGGCAGACTTCTCTTGTAGGTTAGTTTGTGGAAAATGAGATCCATGTGAGTTTTCCTTTAGTATCAAGGCACAAAAAAGCTGTAGCAGGAAGTGTTTGAGTTCATTTGCTGACATCACATGTCCTTCATTGTGACTATTGCACACATTGTGATGTCGATGCTGAAACAATATACAGTGAACCCTCGTTTATCGCGGGGGTTACGTTCCAAAAAGAACCCGCGATAGGCGAAATCCGTGAAGTAGAAACCTTTATTTTTTTTTTTACAGTTATTATACAATGAAATACTCCATAAAACATTGAAAGCAAGGAACAAAACCTTTTTACAGGCCCAAGCATTTGTTTAACAAATAAAAGTACTGTATAAACGTTTGTTTTGTTTTTTTTTTGTTTTGTTTTTTTTACAAATAACTACTGTACTGTACTGTAAAATAATATAGTTATAAATAAATAAATAATAATTTTAATCATCAATACGAACTGAAGGGTTAATATTGCGGGGATCAGCACCGCCCCACCGTGACGGATTGGAACGGGAGAAAATGAAAAATGATTATGAAAAAAAATACAAAGTACAGTAGGACAAATAGTGACTCACGTGTACAGTACAGTATTTCACTGCTCTTCTGACTGAGCCGCTGCATCCTGACTCCGCTCTGTGGCGTTTTTTTCTTCTAAAGCCTGCGGTGCAGGTGTGTTTTTTGGAGAGAAGAACATAGTTATCGGTAGTTGTTGCCGCTCACACAGGTAGAGAAGACGCGGAGAGACTGTTTAGCCAATCAGAATGCAGAACACAATGCATGATGCAAATCCGTGAAGCAGCGAGACCGTGAAAAGTGAACCGCGATATAGCGAGGGTTCACTGTATTGTGCAGTTTTTTAAAATTAACATCATATTCACTTAAAATTTGATCTCCAGTTGTATTCACCATTTGAGCCCCTAAAACAGTGATTACATGGTAGACACAACTTAAGCTATCCACACTGCCAATAGACTGATTTATATAACTGAGATTTACTCACTTCACCATCCATTATGACATTTGGGCAGAGGAGCTCATCCAAAATGGGTTCAACATCACTCACTCTCTTGATCAGCTCAGATTTGATGTTTATCCACAAACTGTTCGTCTGAAGAAAGAAGGTAAAAATGACTGATGATTGGTTATAAACAGGCTATCATACACACAAGCCTGGACACACAAACACACACAAAATATAATGTCTGAAAATTACCCAGCATGAAAATGGACTCACATACATACTTAATTAATAGTGACCCATTACGACAGACAACAGAGTGGTGTCAGTCTTGTAGTACAGCTCTGGGTGAGAAATAAATCAAACATATCTCCTAAAAAGTCAAACTCTTCATTTAAATTAAATAATACAATGCAGCATTTATCAGCTGCCACTGTTACTTTCATGAACATGAACTCTTTATTTGAACAAACTCAAGGTCAGCCAGGTTTAAATATCAAACCATGCAGTAGATTACAAAGTTAGTTTATTGTCAGATTCTGGATTTGTAGACAATCTGATCAGTGACTGACAGACAGAGTACAAGGCATTTAGAGAGGACGTCATGCTACCTGTACACCTACCGTCTGGCTTGGTATCTACAGCAGCTCTTCCAGTTGAGGGTCCTGCAGCTGAAACAAAATTAGGGGGAAATTATTATTACTATTGGAGATTAAAACTTGACTGACTGAACTTGGAAATAAGTTTTACAGTCAGATACAATGTTTAAATTTGGCTTGTTGTCGACAACCTGAACTCAGTGAATAACAGACATTTAATGAGATGACCGAAAAAATAGTACATGGCACATAATGATAAACATCTCTGCTCCACCATAAAGCTGAAAAAAGCAGTTGTTGTGGTCGAAATAATCATCTTTAACTAATTTAACCTGACCTAAAGACACAGTTGCTTAAGTCAGATCCGTCAGATAGGACAAGTGATAAAGGAAGGGCTGCATGCGATTATTATTTTCATTGGAGATTGATCTACTGATTTTTGATTGATCAGAAAATTGTGAAAAATATCAATTTTGATTTCCTCAGGGCAAAAAAAAAGTCCAAATAGCAAAAATCGGACAGCCCAGGAGAAAAAAGACTTAAAATACAAGTTTCCCTGAAGGAGTGCATCAATCAATTGACTTTTAAATATTATCTAAAAAGTAAACGTACAGAGGAAGTAATGAGAGTAAATTTCTCACATACAGTCTCCTGGAAACCTTCAATAGACAGGACAGCTCTGTGCTGCTACTTTCTCATCAATGCTAGGCTAATTAAGCTAGCATGGCCGTTCTACTCTCTGTCTCTCTCGCACACTCACTCACACACACACACACACACACACACACACACACTCCTCTCTCTCTCTCTCACCCTCTATTCACGTTAACTGTCGTCTTCCTAAATAACAATTATAACTCAACCGTCGTGTTAAACCACTTTAGAAAACTAGCTAACCGTTAACCGTTGGAAATACGAACGTTAGCAAAGTGTTAGCTAACTCCAAAATGTCTCATTAGTGTCAGACTGCTGTAAAGAAGAAGTAGAGCTCTGAAAGTGAAAGTAATAAAAATCAGGCTAATGTTATGACTTATTACCTTATAGTAGCTTCAGTAGTTCGAGCTGAAGTGCGTCCACTTTTGTTAAACTGAAGAAAACCGTCCAACGTTTTTAAACAGTTTAACCGTGAAGCCGCTCTGCTCTCCGGTGTTCTCGAGAAGTCTTCAAGCTGGATTGGAAATAAAACTCACCAGAAGTCTCTCTCCCTCTACCGTCTGGTCACAGTCAGGTCACCTCCCTCTTTACTCCTCAAACCAGCGCCCATTTTACTGCACGATCTCTGGACAGTTAATATACACAGCAAGATAAAGGTGCATATGCACAGTAACACAGTACAGTAATCCATGTAGTCACCGTTTAATCTTTGACTGTGTAAAAGTGTTCGATGGTAACCACTAGACAGTGGCGGACTCAGGGTGTCTGAGGGCGAAAAAATAAAAAGGTCACCAGCTGTAGGCCTACTGGTGGGGCACCAGACAGTCATGATACATTTACACTGAAACAGTCACAAACCCTGGTAAAGATGAAATAATGTTATTATATGATTATAACTACTGCACATCTGTAATAAAATACATGGGGAAGTATATTGACTGGAAGGACACATTTTGTCCAGTGGAGGGACACACGAGAAGGTACTTTATCATGTTTTTCTACTGTAAGGGCACCTTAGATAGCTCGTTATCACGTCTTCTCTAATGGAAGGGAATCCTAGAGGGCCCATTATCACGTTTTTTTTAACGGAGGGGAGCCTAAAAGGGAAGTTAATCCTTTTTTGTCCACTGGAAAGCTCTCTCAAGGGCGTTATATTATGTTTTTCCACTGGAAGGACATCCTAAAGGGGATTTTATCATGTTTTCCACTGGAAAGGCACCCAAGAGATAAGTTTATCATTTTTTGTCCACTGGAAAAGCAGTATTGTCCTATATTATAGACTACTGATATTATGCTACAGATGGATGTTGAAATAAATGTTTGCTTAATGTGGTATTTAAGATAAGATTGTAAATAAATACAAAAATATTATTTTTCAGGGAAATTCCATATTCACAAGAGAAAATGGGCCGAATCCAAGCCGCAGCAGACGAAGAAGAAGAAGTCAAACACAGATAGGTGACCTGACTTATTATGCAGGCTTTAAACTTGCTTGTCAATTGAAGAAAACCGTCCAACATTTTATTTAAACAGTGTGAAGCAGCTCTGCTCTCCGGTGTTAACGACAAGTCTTCAAGCTGGACTGGAAATGAAACTCACCTGGTGTCTCTCTCTCTTCTTCCGTCTGTATGTCGGTGTCTGTTTCAGTATCTCTGAAGATTTGAAAACAGAGTAAGTTTAAAAACCAGACACATCTTCAGCTCCTTCAGCACCCTGAAGAGGATAAACTAGTTCCTCCGGTCTGAAGTGTTGTTCAGACTAGTCAGGTCACCTCCCTCTTTACTCCTCAAACATTTGTACTGCACAAACTCTGCACTGACATGTTTTATACTCGACTTTGCATGAAACATACTGTAATTGTTTTAAAATGATTCGTATATATTACATCATTACAGTATGTATGTTTCTGCATTTTTTCCAGTTTATTACACTTCAGTTATGCTGAGCTAATTACTGTTTTCAGTCCTCAAACACCCTGAAGTCCAACATCAAAACAAAATGCAGCTTTTCATTCTGAGTTAAAGTAACAAATCTGTACTGTTGTTACTTTTGTTGGTTAACTTCTGGTTAGAGGAAATACTGTTTCATTTGAGCTGTGATTAAAGAAAATCTTAGTCACTGACTCACAAATCCTAAAAAGCATGTATCAGTTAAAAAATAAATATATATTTTGATTATTGTGATAATTAAAGTGTGTCTTTTAGCTGTTGGTCTCTTCAGAGGGAAACATTTTTAAATTAATTCTCCAACAGATGTAACTTGTATAAGAAAATCAAATGAGATTGTACCATAGAATGACCGCCTGCTTTGTGATGAGCATGGTTGCACCATTTGATAAGATACAACTTTTATAACATTTTAAAATACTTGATTTAAGGACAATACAATCATACACATCCAGGTAGTTTGTTACTTATAACATTTGCAGGAAAGACTAATCTACTAATGATCCTACAATATCCTGACTGACAACATCCAGCTCAATATCACTGAATCAGTAAGGACATGAACCCTTCTGAACACAAATAAATGTCAAAGTCAACGTGCACATTTTAAAAACCTGGAGGGAAAGTCAAGCACACATGATTTCTACATTTGATTATTACACCTGCTTCATATTGTCAGAGGCAGGTTTACAGACTGTGACAAAAATGTGAGACATGACAGAGGGGAAAGGAATCTTACAGTCGCAGCAAACTACAAACAAAAAAGAACAGGGACCCCTAGTGCCGGGTGGAGGGGTTGTCACAATACACTATTTTTAAGAAACTCCATTCAGTCAAAATTTAAAATAGCAAGATTTTATTATAAATTTCAAAGTAGAAAACATTTTGAAGGACTGCTGAAAAGCATTCTTATTGAGCAGAATTAGAAGATAACACCAGATAAAAAGAATATGTTAAAGTTTAAACCAACATTAAAATTTACAGATAAACATTCATAGTCAAGCATGTTTTACAAAATTACATAAACAAAATAGACTCTCAGTCAATTTGATAAAAACATTACATGTCTAGTTTTCTTCACTCTTTTCTTACATGATAAACCTTTTTTTCTGAATCTGGTTTCTAATCTTACATGAAATCTCATCTCATGTCATCAAAATAAAACAATTAAACGGGCCTCACTGATCATGGCAGAGAAGACACTGCACACCATACAAATTTGTATCTAAAGGTCCAGTGTGCAGAATTGTGGATGATCTCTTGGCAGTAACTCAATATATTTGAGTTGTGATTTCATCAGTGTATTATCACCTCAAACTAAGAATGGTGTTTTTGTTACCTGAGAATGAGCCTTTTATATCTACAGAGGGAGTGGGTCCTCTTCAACACCATGTTACAGCAGGCCTTGTCCAGAGCAGACACAAAAATAAAAAATAAAAAAATAAAACTCTGAGTGAAAGCAGTCATTGTAGGCTTGGAAGAGGAGACATCAGAGAAGAACACATTTTTTCAGGCTGTACCAGCTTTCAGAGAACCATAGTGGAGCTTTTAGTGACGTAGACAAGAGCCCTGATTTTCTAAATGTCTTGTTGGATGACAAGAACAATTTATCTACATAAGAGCAACAAATGATAAACAAATAGAAAAAACAAACACCGTATGAAAAAGAGGTGCATAGACATAATTATATATGTGCAGAATCAAAATCAGAAATAAAAAAAATGTCTTTGAAAACTGAAACTTTGTGTTTGTAAAGTTGCTCAGACCGAAGTCAGATACAGAAATCACACTTTCTGTTCTGTATGTGCAGACTTACAAAGTTAGAACCTGAATTTACATTGTAATTGATGCTTGATGATCGTCGTGGTCACTTTGAATCCTGACCATGACCTTTGACTGGCTGTTTGGTTTGATCACTGACACATTAGAATAGTGGTTATTAACCTTTTCGAGTCACAACCAAGTTTTAGATCAATTACAGAACAGAGGAGACATAAAACAGGATATTTTCATAAATTCTGTTCCGTCAATCTGTAACAATATTAGGTTCAGGTGTTCACAGCATTTATGACTCCTTCCTGTTGAGATCAGCAACTAGATATGACTCCTCCTTTTTAAGGATTCGGCAGAAGATGTCTTTGGCTTTTTGACCTCCAGCTTTCAGGGGGCCGCTGTAGAGTTTCCTCACCCTCTCCTGAGTGGTCGGGATAGTCCTGATTGTGTCATAATCTTCTTGTTGGATTACATCTTCTTTCAGGAGATAATCCAAAATTGGTCCTATATTGTTCACCCTGTTGATCAGATCACACCGGTGTTTATCCGCAAAGTGCTCCACTGAGGACGGAGGGGAGGAGAAACACTTTTATTAGATGAATGTCAGGCATCACTTTCTTCAAAAAGAGAAATACAATTAATATCACAAATATATGTTTATAGTTAGTCACTGTTAGACTTTGGGACTGGTATTCATGACATACTTTGACAAGCACCACCCACCCAGACACGGTTGCAGTGGGTTCACTTCAGGTTCAAGTAACTGTCGTGGTTCTGTGTCTTGTTGTGTCTTATGTTTTGATTTCCTTGCCCTCTTGTGTCTTGTCAGTGTCTCTTCTGTGTTTTTCTCTCCCACCTTTGCCTTTCTCCCTCTGTCTTCCTGTGTTATTTCTCCTCTGTGATACCCCCTCGTTATCTCACCTGCCCTCTTCCCTTCTCTCTCTCCTCACCTGCTCCCCTCCCCAGTGTCAGTGCATCTAAGCCTTTGTTCCCCATTCACTCCTTGTTGGTTTGTTTTGTGTATGTGTGCTCTGTGTGATGTTCTTGTTCAAGTTTCCGCCTGTGTCTCCAGTCTCCTGTTTTGGTATGTTTTTGGATTTTTATTTCTTTGTTGCCTTTTTTGGTTTGAACTTTGCTTTTTGTTAGCTCTTTTATTTGCTACTTTGTTTTTTGGACCTTGATTTTGCAGTGTTCAGCTCAGGTTTTAATAAAGCTCTTCTTTAGTTCTCCCTCCATCCTGCCTCCTGTTCTGATCTGTGTTTGGGTCCTAAATCAAGGGACTCTGAAAGTGGAATTCTTCTCAATACAAATAATTTCAAATGTCTTACCTTGTATATGAGCAGAACTTTGGTATTCATCTGAAGAAAGGACAAAAATGCAGATGTAAAGAAAATATGGATGTATTTGCAGCTGATCCACATCTGCTTATCTCATTGTGCATATTCAATAAAATGAAATTTTACATTGAAATCATTCATAGATTCTTGTGTTTTTATTTGACGCTGACCTTTTCGAAGTGCACAGGTCCATACTGGCTGGTGCTCATTTTCTTTTGTGAGCTTGAGCGTGAACCTTTTGTCTGGATTCTCCACGTACACTTCAAAGAAATTTGGGTCTCTGCTTTCATATCTGAGCTTTAATTTCTGTGGGGAAAAATATGTACATATGCAGGAAAGAATTTCTCTCTCATTCATGCTTTCAAATTAGAAAATTGTTGTGGCAGAAGTAGCGTAAGTAAAGTTGAATCATTTGTCATCTTGTATCGAACTCATTTCTAAAACAAAGTTCACTCCAAAGATTTAAAAGCAGTTCAAACCAAACCTCAGGATAGATTTCTGCACCGTCCAAATCTGCTGTGAGGATGAAGCGATCACGCATTTTCAGGGACTTCTCTGGATGTGGCTTTTGAATTGCTTTGTATCCAGATGATAACTGTCTCTTGTCTATCACCTGTAGGAAAAAACAAGGTTACAGGAACCAACATTGTTGTCTGTGTTACCAATTTATACGTGATGTGTCTTATTATAATTCCTGTTGGTGACAGGAAGATGTGCAATAACCTGTTGTAGTCCAGGATCACACGGGATCAGATAAACATGGAGCGTCAGGAATGCCGTGTTGGTCTTGTACATCAACACTTTACAGTTTATTTTCACTGGAACACCGACTTTCATCAGGACCGCTCTCGGAGAAAAAACTGGTTCTGATAGCTTGACATGGGACGATGTGACCTCAGCCACTTTCTCCACAACGTCTCCACAGTCATCGATGTGTAGGACTGCAAACTTGTCTCTTATTTCAGGGTTGTCATCTGCACAAAATACAAGCACACATGATTAGTGAGGAGAAAAGGATCAAAGTAGATTTTTACACATGCTGTCAGTTTTTAACATTTAACATTTATAAATATATTTTCTTCATGTTCACTAACCTATGCAGATCCAGTGTGGCAGGAACACTTCATCCAGCGTCCCAGCATTGACTGTGATGTCAATAAGAGGACCTGCAAGCATGTATTTCATGCTCTCCATCCTCTCCATCGGTTCCTCCCAAGGACAAAACTGGTACTTAAGACTGACCTTCTCCTTACAGACCCAGCGCAAACCAGAGACACTGCATTCAAAGCTTCCTGCTTCAGACTGAAGGCTGAGTCGTGGGAAAGAAAAACAAGTGAGTTTGTGTATGTTTACAAGAAGTGTTAAAGGCACAATGGAACAAATGTACATGAATGTGCCTTGTGTTTATATTGATATAACCAGTGACAGAACATCAAAGATTTTAGTTGTCTTTGTGTAATAAATTCCAAGAACCAATCTTAATATTTCCTCTAGTTCCAGTTTACTGTGACTCAGTACTTATGATGTTAGTTGTACCTGTAAGTTGGAGCCTCATCTGCATCTGTACTGTTCACTTCAGGTTCAAGTTTAGTCCAGTCACTGGAGTCCTGCTGCAGAACATGATTATTTAAGAAAATAATTGGAAAGGACTTGTTTTCCAGCATCATGTACATGAACAAATAAACTTAACAACTTAATAAATATAAGGTATTACCATTGCACTTCCAAAGTCCTCATGCTCAAGGCTTCTGGAAGGACCTTGTGAAGACAAATAGAATTTACTTTAAACAACGTTATGTTGTATTTACATGGTAACCTTTCATATTTTTTTTCTGGTAAAACATGATATCCACAAACCAATTCAAAAATCTGACTAGTCTGGAATCTCTTTGCACATTTTCTATTTCAAAGGGTGTTATCAATGGGTGAAGACAAAATGCTTCTAGAGGCAATGGGATAGACCTACAACCAATCAGAGTAGTCTGATAATCAATTTATCGGTCTGAATAACTTTTTAAGAGAGAAAGAGTCCAAATTCTCTGATTCCAGCTCCTTAAATGAGAAAATGAGAGTGTTTCTCTGAGGAGAAAAGAAATAAAAATGGACTCAGAGGGTTATAATCTAATTACACAAAAAGAGTCTAATCAACTTTAAATAGGTTCACTTACTTTAAAAAGAAATACAAATTCAATATTTCACTTCAAAATGATACATAATCATAAACAACTTCACAATCCAAAGCAATCCAATACAAAAGCCCTGAAACAAATAATAACCATGTTAAACTTACAACATTCAGTTTTTGTTGAGACAGTGTGAGTTGTTGACTTGATTATTTTATTGATTATTTATTGATCCATGCCCATCCCTTACGTTTTTTTATTATGAATTATACAATGTATTTACATTTTAGGGTATTTAGCAGACGCTTTTGTCCAAAGCAACATCAGGAGCAGTTTGGGGTTCAGCATCTTGCCCAAGAACTCTTTGACATGCAGACCAGGGGGAATCGAACAGGGGACCTTCAGATAACAAGACGCTGGATCTACCCCAGAGCCACAGCCGCCATATTTATTAGACCTTATTAGACCACTTTTTGTCTTCTTAGTCTTACCTTCGAGTCCTGAGCTGGGCTTTGACAACATCTGAACCAGATCAGTCCTCTTCATGTCCATGAAAACCTCCCTGGTTAACTCCACCGACTGTTGGCCGTAGGTGTGAACCATCTCATTCACTATATCTGCTCTGTCTGCTCCGAAACTCCACATCCATGAGATATCTGGGAGGTTCTTCTGGGAGACAATCGACCGCAGAATATTCTCGAATTTCTTGAGCTCCTTCTTACTCAAATCATTCAGAGTTTCCAAAAGCAGCTGTTGAACAGCTGCTATTGTTGCTACCTGAAATAATCAATACATTCATGAGACATTTATTTAATCCACTTGGGACAATTATAAAATGTGTCTCTTTGAAGCTTGTCAATGTTATTATAAACATGGGTGTTTCAGCTGGATCACACAAGTTATTAATCCATTTTGTAATCACTGTTGATTGATCGCAGCATGTGATCTTTTTTATTGATTAGTATGTTCACCTTGGGGAGCCGTTTACCTCAGAGCGGGCGTCCCATGTACAGAGGCTTTACCTCACTGCAGTGGCCCCGGGTTTGAGTCCCGGCCTGGGGACCCTTTGCTGCGTGTAACTCCCTCTCTCTCATCCTGTTTCCTGTCATATCTTGAGCTGTTCTATCAATAAAGCCATATAAAGGCCAAAAAAATATGTTTTGATCTATTGATTTTTTTATTTCAAGTAACACAATGTACAAAGCAAAAGAGGATTACTGTTTCTGGCTTTGCTTGAATTATTTTAAACTGGTTTTTATTTGCACATCTTCTCACAAACACTGAAATAAGTCACAGTGGCTCAAAGAAAATGTTTTCATTATTTCATGTCATATATTTCCTTAATGCTTTGAAAATTGTTTCAAGTACAATAAATAAATTCTGATGGATAAACCTTTGACTCTCAATGAAAAATCAACTGAAATTCAGGAAAAATATTCATGCAGACATTTCCTCATCTCATCCTCGGTGGTAAAGATATCATACATTGCCTGGCCCAAAAAAAAGTCACACACTAATATTTAATTGGACCGCCTTTAGCTTTGATTATAGTACGTATTCACCATGGCATCGTTTTGATAAGCTTATGCAATGTCACAACATTTATTTTCGTCCAGAGTTGAATTAATTTTTCACCAAGATCTTGTATTGATGATGGGAGAGTCAGGCTGCTGCGTAAAGTCTTCTCCAGCACATCCCAGGGATTCTCAATGGGGTTAAGATCTGGACTCTGTGGTGGCCAATCCATCTCATAAAACTATGTGTCATGCTCCCCGAACAGCTCTCTCACAATTTGAGCCCGATGAATTTTGGTATTGAAAATTATCTTGAAATATGCCCGTGCCATCAGGGATGGAAAAAATCCATTGACGGAAACACCTGGTGATTCAGTATATTCAGGTAGTCAGCTGATCTAATTTTTGCAGGCTGATAAGTTCACCCTTCTGAAACAGAGTAACATCATTTCCATTACCACAGGATATGTCTTCTGACATGGTTCTTTAAGAAATGAGAAGCTTCTCACTGCATCAGTTAGGGTTAAATAACTTTTTGTCAGCTGAAACACATTAATCACTGCAGTAATTAACCAATGGAGGGCTCTTACCTATTTGCTTAGTTAAATCCAGGTGGTGACTGTTTTTTAGCCAGACAGTGTATTATTATATTAGATTACTGCTGAAGAGCTCGACCTGAATGCAGCTTCACTTCTGTGATGAATTAACATAAAAATAAGTACATTTTGAGTTTGGGTCGTATCACTATTTAAAATGTTAAATATGACGACCATTTTTTCCATCTATTGAAGGAAAGCTGTGTTGTATGAAGTCAGATGTGACATTACTCACTTTGTGGATCAGTGCAGAGCGGTGTTCATCTGCAGAGTGTTTCTCTGAGGAGAGAAGAGGTAGAAAGTCACTCATAACTGATGACTGGTCAGTTTTAAATTAAAATGATCAGGCAATATTGCCTCATGAAAAAAAACAATACAAAACACAAAATTACAGTTAAACCTCATCAACAGTGGCATATAAATTGTCATTTCTACCCACTTTCTTAGTCGTAATATATTCTGTACACAGCTGATGTGTCTTCTCTACATTATGAATATTATCATTTATGTAAATGGAAGACAAAGCTTATAAACTCAAGACATGTTAGATACCAGTTACATGACTTCAACATGTTTTTATCTTTATTGTCTTACTTTTGGATCCTGAGCTGCTGTCTGACAACCTCTGCACCAGATCAGTCCTCTTCATCGTCTTTAAAATATCCTTGGTCATCTCCACAGACTGTTCGCTGTAGGTCAGCACTATTATAAACACTGTGTCCAGCACGTGTGTTGTCTGTGTTAGCAGCATTATTGTGCTGCTTGAGAAGCATATGATGTGAATTTGTCTCAACAGGGTATGTTTGAATGTCTCGAGGTCTGCGTCGCTCAAATCTTTCAGTGTTTCCAAAAGCAGCTCTATAACAGACTCCATCGATTCCACCTGTTAAATTCAGAGAAAAAAATGTTCATGAGATTAAAGTACAGTTTCTCAGCAAGGACGATTACAAATGTTTCTGTTCACATCTCATCAATGTCTGTGTTTAAGAAATGTGGATATAGTAAGAGTACATCAGCACGAGGAGATAACATTTATTTCAACTGATCACATAAACCTGTTTTTATTATGTGTATACAGAATCTACTTCTATTAAATGAGATCTGTATTGTTTGAAGTAACAGTGCAAATAACTATTACTATAATAATTATCATAAAATAATGTCATTAAAGTCGTTTAAAGTACACATCACAATTTTATTAAGTCCAAGGTAATGTCTTCAAATATCTTGCTTTGTTTCAGCCAACAGCCAAGAACCCAAAGATATTCAGTTTACAATGATAAAAAGTAGAGAAAAGGAGAAGATCCTCATAGATGCTGGAACCAGAGAGTGATTGGCATTTCTTTAAAAAAATTACTCTATTGATTTATTGATTGTCAAAATGTTGATCAGTTGAAAGTCAGACAGATGTGACATCACTCACTTTCTGGATCAGTGCAGGCCAATCTTCATCCACAGAGTGTTTCTCTGAGGACAGAGGAAACATAAAAAAGACTCATGAATGATTAATTTAACAACATATTTCATAATGAATTCTAATATTAAAGATTCACTGTAAAATGTCAAGAAAATCTTCTTAATAGTAACATCATAAAAAATCAATATCAAGTTTCTCCTGATAGATTAAATTAAAATAACTACAGGACTCATTTCATACATTAATTCATTTATATAGGTCACCTACCTTTCTCTGTGGTTTTCACAAACACTTCAGCTGATGATCCTGCAGCAGCTGCAACACAGTTAATGACAACTGTTATTACATTAATAAATACTCTGTGTGTAACCGTTATGTGTACTTGTCCTGAGTATAATACTGAGTCCTGAGAATAAAAAGCCTTAATGTTTCAGTTTCAGGTGTGTGAACTGAAGGCAGGAGGAAGTCATGATCACAGGGATCACAGAGGGAATCAATGAGGAAACACTGAAATTAATTAATTAATTAATTAATTAATTAATTAATTAACTTATACAGACTATCTCTCTACACAGTGGAGTGTAATTATGTCGACAACATTAGCCAGATTCCTATCAGGCCATTAAAAATACAAGACTGGTAATAATGAGCTCAATGGACCAAAAAGAAACAAGATGTGGCCCAATAAAGAAGAGTGTGTTCAATAAAAAGATGTTGAGCACTTTGAAAACACAACATTTACAAAAAACGTTCAAGGATTCAGATTCGTTCAGATCTTTACTTTAAAGTACAGATCCAAAACATCCAACTCTGAAGTAATCTCTGTCTAATTCATATTTATTATTATTATTTTCAGTTTTCGTTGCGACTGTGTTGGACAGGTGATGATTCAACTCTCTGGTATTGTTGCTGTCATGGTAGATCTATACGGCGCTGATGCATTGATTTATATTATAAACTTCATCTGATATTTTGTACCAGAGATCAAAAGATTTTCTAACAGTGTGTATTTGTCTGTTATTATGAATTAATGTGACAGTTGTCCTCCTATCTTACCTTTGAGTCCTGAGCTGGTCTCTGACAGCCTCTGCACCAGATCAGTCCGGTTCACGTCCATTAAAACCTCCCTGGTCACCTCCACAGACTTTTGACCGTATTCCTCCACCATCACATCCACCAGTGACTCTGTCATGTCTTCCTTCTGCAGTCTGCTCCAGGGAATCTGTGGAAGGCTCCTCTGGAAGAATGTGAACTGCAGAAACCATGTGAAGCTCTTTTGCTCCTCATAACTCAGATCACTGAGTGTTTCCAAAAGCAGCTCTTTAACAGCCCCCATCGTCGCAGCCTGGAAAATGTACATGTTCATAGAGAAAAGGTTATTTCTTTTAAGATGTGTTTTTCTACAAGATCACCTAAGCTACTGATATATTTGGTAATTATCTGTTTGTTATCTCAGAGGATGACTCTATGTCCTGCTACCTTTTAATATCTTTAACCTGCAATCTGTAACTGGATCTTTTTGCATTTTCAGTCTGTAACTCTTTCACTGTGCTGTCAAAAACTAAAATGAGCCACCTGATCTCAACATTAGATGTTGAAGTAACTGTAGAAACAGGTAGAAACATAATGAAGATATTTTTAAATCTCATGTTTTGCATTTTGTTTAATTCTTTGAGTTACTTCAAAACTTCATGATTTTAACATTACTGAGCTGAGTATAATCTCAGCTTCAGTTCTGTGAGAAACATCAAATGTAATTCATGTTTGGTTTAATAATCATCATTAATGTTGAGTTCATTTTACACCTGAATCTCACTGAATAAAAACTGTACTGTGCATGGTCAGACATGATATTACTCACTTTGTTGATCAGTGCAGACTGGTATTTATCCACAGAGAGTTCTTCTGAGGAGAAAGAAAGAAAAAAATTTGATTAAAAAGAAATATTGTTGTTAATTATACATCGGGTATGACTGCTTTGTAAAAAAGATTTCAATACAAAACACTCAACATAAAATTAAACTCAAAGCTCATCAAAAGTTACATCTAACTTTCACAGATATATGTCTGAAATAATTTTAATAATAATTAGTCGTAAAATATATTCATCATTTATGTTTATTTTCTCTACAATATAGATTATTTTATTCAAAATGTTAAGAGAAGAGGACATATATTATAAACATGATCTTGTCATTGTTGTCTTACTTTTGGGTCTTGAGCTGCTGTCTGACAACCTCTGCACCAGATCAGTCCTCTTCATAGTCTTTAAACTCTCTTTGGCCCTCTCCACAGACCCTTGGCCATAGGACTGCACCATTAAACACACTGTGCCCTGCATGTCTGCTATATCCAGCAGGTCCACTGGGATGTATTTTGTTTTCTGCTGCACTGGTTTGACGGATGAGTGTCCCTGTAGTTGAATTGGACACAGGGTGCTCTTGAACTCCTCGAGCTCTGCTTTACTCAAATCTTTCAGTCCTTCCAAAAGCAGCTCTACGACAGACTCCAACGTTTCCACCTGATAAATTCAAAGGAAATGTTCAAGAGATAAAAGTACAGTTTCTCAGCAAGGATGATTACAGATTTTTCTTTTCAAATCTTGTCCATGTCTGTGTTTTAGAAATGTGGATGTGGTAAGAGAGCATCAGCCATATAAAAAAAGTAATGATACAGTGGATAAATTGTCCAATTGATCACATATGCCTGTTATTTTAATTATGTGGATACAGTTCCTTCTTCTTTGTAATATCAAATTGATTTACTTTAATCCTCTTTTACAGTTATTTTATTTCTGTTTACGGGTTCATGACTTTTTATTTTACCCGTTTGAGACCTTCCTCATGTGAACATAAGAAAAACTAAAAACGAAAACCTTCGGATGAAATAAATAATTTGTTTTTGCTCATCATTAATAATATTCAAGATAAGGATGATTTTTAATTTACTTCTACCAAAAAGGAAACCGTATTGTTTAAAGTAACAGTGCAAACAATTACGTCTATAGTAATTATCATAAAATAATGTCATAAATGTCATTAAATGTACAATGTACAATTTAATGAAGTCCAAGGCGACGTCTTCAAATGTCTTGCTTTGTTTGGCCAACAGCCCAGAGCCCAAAGATATTCAGTTTACAATGATACAAAACAGAGCAAAAGGAGACGATCCCTCATAGGCGCTGGAACCAGAGTGTTTGGCATTTGTTTTAGTTAAAAAAATTACTCAATCGATTTTTTAATTATCAAAATGTTAGTCAGCTAACAGATTAATTATCTTAGCTCAAGTTGAAAGTCAGACAGATGTGACATCACTCACTTTCTGGATCAGTGCAGGGCAATCTTCTTCCACAGAGTGTTTCTCTGAGGAGAGAGGAAACATAAAAAAGACTCATAGAAGATTAATTCAACAACATAATCAGATTGTGAGACTATAAGAATTATAGTATTAAGGATTTATTCTAAAATGTCCAGAAAATCTACTTAAGAGTACCATCATAAAAAAAATCAAAAAAGGTTCTCCTGATTGACACTGTCTTGGTTTCTATTAAACTGTGTTAAATGTTCATACACTGACATATGAAGTAAAATAATTATAGGACTCATTTCATATATTTATATAGGTCGCCTACCTTTCTCTGTGGTTTTCACATCAAACACTTCAGCTGATGATCCTGCAGCAGCTGCAACACAGTTAATGACAACTGTTATTACATTAATAAATACTCTGTGTGTAACCTTTATGTGTACTTGTCCTGAGTATAATACTGAGTCCTGAGAATAAAAAGCCTTAATGTTTCAGTTTCAGGTGTGTGAACTGAAGGCAGGAGGAAGTCATGATCACAGAGATCACAGAGGGAATCAATGAGAAAACACTGAAATTAATTAATTAATTAACTTATACAGACTATCTCTCTCCTCAGTGGAGTGTAATTATGTCGACAACATCATTAGCCAGATTCCTATCAGGCCATTAACAATACAAGACTGGTAATTATGAACTCAATGGACCAAAAACAAGAAGATGTGGCCCAATAAAGAAGAGTGTGTTCAATAAAAAGTTGAATCCTTTGAAAACACAACATTTACAAAAAAAGGACCAAAGATTCAGATTCATTGAGATCTTTACTTTAAAGTAAAGATCCAAAACATTCAACTCTGAAGTAATCTCTGTCTAATTTCAAATGTATTATTATTATTATTATTATTATTATTATTATTATTATTATTATTATTTTGTACCAGTAAATTAAATAGGTTAGATTTGCCACTTCAAAATTAGGTATACATTTTACAGAGTGGAAAAGTAATTCCTTTATTCTGAAGATAACGTAGAACTAACTGTAATGTTCATATGGTTCAGTTTTTGTTGCGACTGTGTTTGACAGGTGATGATTCAACTCTCTGATATTGCTGCTGTCATGGCAGGTCTTATACGGTGCTGATGCATTGATTTATATTATAAACTTCATCTGATATTTTGTACCAGAGATCAAAAGATTTAGTAACAGTGTGTATTTGTCTGTTATTATGAATTAATGTGACAGTTGTCCTCCTATCTTACCTTCAAGTCCTGAACTGGTCTCTGACAGCCTCTGCACCAGATCAGTCTGGTTCATTTCGATTAAAACCTCCCTGGTCACCTCCACAGACTTTTGACCGCAAGTTTTCACCATCACATCTACCAGGGACTCTGTCATGTCTTCCTTCTTCAGTCCACTCCATGAAATCTGTGGAAGGCTCCTCTGGAAGAATGTGAACTGCAGAAACAATGTGAAGTTCTTTTGCTCTTCATAACTCAGATCACTGAGTGTTTCCAAAAGCAGCTCTTTAACAGCCCCCATCGTCGCAGCCTGGAAAATGTACATGTTCATAGAGGTTATTTCTTTTAAGATGTGTTTTTCTACAAGATCACCTAAGCTACTGATCTATTTGGTAATTATCTGTTTGTTATCTCAGAGGATGATTCCTGTGTCCTGCTACCTTTTAATATCTTTAACCTGCAATCTGTCACTGGATCTTTTTGTATTTCCAGGCTGTAACTCTTTCACTGTGCTGTCAAAAACTGAAATGAGCCACGTGATCTCAACATTAGGTGTAAAAACTGATGTAGATGAAACTGTAGAAACAGGTCGAAACTTAATGAAGATATTTAAAAATTCATGTTTTGCATTTTGTTTAATTCTTTGAGGAACTTCAAAACTTCATGATATTAACATTACTGAGCTCAGTATCCTCTCAGCTTCAGTTCTGTGAGAAACATCAAATGTAATTCATGTTTGGTTTAATAATCATCATTAATGTTGAGTTAATTTTAAACCTGAATCTCACTGAATAAAAACTGTACTCTGCATGGTCAGACATGATATTACTCACTTTTTTGATCTGTGTAGACTTTTTTTCTGAGGAGAAAGAAAGAATAAAAGGAGTTAAAAAGAAATATTGTTGTTAATTATACATCGGGCATGACTGCTTTGTAAAAAAGATTTCAATACAAAGCACTCAACATAAAATTAAACTCAAAGATCATCAAAAGTTACATCCAACTTTCACATATATTTTTCTCCCTCTCTCAAAATAATTTTAAAATTAGTGAAAGATATTTGTTTTATTTTCTCTACAGTATAGATTATTTTATTCAAAATGTAAAAAGAGGACATATATTATAAACACGTCTTTATTGTCTTACTTTTGGGTCTTGAGCTGCTGTTTGACAACCTCTGCACCAGATCAGTCCTCTTCATCATCTTTAAAATCTCTTTGGTCATCTCCACAGACTGTTGGCCATAGGACTGCACCATTAAACACACTGTGCCGTGCGTGTCTGCTTTATTCAGCAGGTGAAATGGGATGTATTTTGCTTTCTGCTGCATCGATTGGACGGATGAATGTCCCTGATGGTAAACTGGACTCAGGGTCTTCTTGAACTTCTTGAGCTCTGCTTTATTCAAATCTTTCAGTGCTTTCAAAAGCAGCTCTATGACAGACTCCAATCGTTTCCACCTGATAAATTCAAAGAAAATGTTCATGAGATAAAAGTACAGTTTCTTATCAAGGATGACAACAAATTTTTCTTTTCTTATCTCATCAATGTCTGTGTTTTAGAAATGTGGATGTGGTAAGAGAGCATCAGCCATATAAAAAAAAAGTAATGATACAGTGGATAAATTGTCCAGTTGATCTTATACCTGTTTTTTTTGTTCTTTTTACAAACTGTATTTTATTTTCATGACAAGATTCATAACTTTATTTTACTGCCTGGGTGAAACTATTTTACAGTCTGTGTTACAAAACCTGTATGAGCCTCCTGATTTAACAACAGAGTGGCTTTTATTACATCAATTTCATTTTCTTTTCTTCTAATATAAAAAAGTTTGAAAAACAAAAAATACAATATATTCCGTTAGACATAGATATAACACATATTTTTTAACATTATTTTTTGATAACATTCAGTCTTCCAACCTCATGTGCACTTTGTGCAGCCTGATCCGATCAGTTCTGTGAGAAAACTGTTTGAGATGAAGAATTTTGTTCTCATCATTACTTGTAATGTTCAAGATGACACTGATTTTTGATCTTGATCCACTGGATAAAAGCTGCACTGTGTGAAGTCAGAGTGATGTGACATACTCACTCTCTGCATCAGTGAAGGCCAATGTTTCTCTGAGGAGAGAAGAAGTTAAAAAACACGTATTAGTAATTGATTTAACACCAGAATTATGAACATGTAAAGATTTGTATAAATATTACCCCATTTTCCAATTGTTCCTGTATCTGTACATAATACAATATACAACATGAGCTGCATGTGAGGGTGTGAGTTTTTTTTACATATTTCTGTCTTTTTTGCTTTACATGGTCAAGCAATAGTGATAGACCTACAACCAATCAGAGCAACGAAATGTTGAAACTACTTCGATAATCAATTTATCGGTCTGAATAACTTTTTAAGAGAGAAAGAGTCCAAATTCTCTGATTCCAGCTCTTTAAATGAGAAAATGTTTCCTGTTCTTTTACTCCTCTGTGACAGTAAACCCACAGAGTGTCTCTCTGGGGAGAAAAGAAATAAAAATTGACTCAGAGGGTTATAATCTAATTACACAAAAAGAGTATAATCAACTTTAAAAAGGTTTGCTTACTTTAAAAATAAATACAAATTTTAAATGTCACTGCAAAATGATACATGATCACAAACACCTTCACAATCTAAATCAATCCAATACAAAAGCCCTGAAACAAATAATAACCTTGTTAAACTTACAACATTCAGTTTTTGTTGAGACAGTGCGAGTTGTTAATTTGATTTTGACTTATTTTTATTATTTTTTTTATTATGAATCATAAAATGTATTTATTAGACCTTCATGACACACGTTTTGTCTTCGTCTTACCTTTGAGTTCTGAGCTGGGCTTTGACAACCTCTGAACCAGATCAGTCCTCTTCATGTCCATGAAAACCTCCCTGGTTAACTCCACAGACTGTTGGCCGTAGGTGTGAACCATCTCATTCACTATATCTTCTCTATAATGAAACATCCATGAGATATCTGGGAGGTTCTTCTGGGTGACAGTCGACTGCAGAATATTCTTGAATTTCTTGAGCTGCTTCTTACTCAAATCATTCAGCAGTTTCCAAAAGCAGCTGTTGAACAGCTGCTATTGTTGCTACCTGAAATAATCAATACATTCATGAGACATTTATTTAATCCACTTGGGACAATTATAAAATGTGTCTCTTTGAAGCTTGTCAATGTTATTATAAATGTGGGTGTTTCAGCTGGATCACACAAGTTATTGATCCATTTGGTAATCGCTGTTGATTAATTGCAGTACGTGATCTTTTTTATCGATTAGTATGTTCACCTGATCCATTGATTTATTTTTTTAAGTAACATAATGTACAAAGCAAAAGAGGATTACTTTGTCTGGCTTCCTTTAATTCTTATAATCTGTTTTTTTATCATCTTCTAATTTTCAGGCTGTACATCTTCTCACAAACACTGAAATAAGTCAGTGGTTTTCATTATTTCATGTCATATATTTCCTTAATGCTTTGAAAACTGTTTCAAGTACAATAAAGAGATTCTGATTGATAAACCTTTGGTTGTCAATGAAAAATCAATTGAAATTCAGGAAAAATATTCATGCAGACATTTCCTCATCTCATCCTGTGGCAAAGATATCATACACTACCCGGCCAAAAAAAGTCACACACTGTAATATTTCATTACATTGGTCTTGGTTGATTAATGTTTTTCATTGGCGCAAATAAAGTAGTTTTTCATTTATAACCTACTGTTTATTTTCCCTCCTTTACACCCAGCTTTATTTTAATTATGTTACTCCCTTCGTCCCCTGGCCTGATGGGGACATAACATATTTGGGGGTAGCAACGGCTAAGCACATGCGACTAGGCTTGGCTAAACCATTTACCAACAGATATTCGGTCTCCTGCTTCATCACCTCCCTCTTTGGGAGTGGACAGCGATATGCATGCTGCTTGATGGGCACAGCAGAGCCAACGTCGATGTCGTGAGACAACACACTAGTTCGGAAAGGCACATCACTAAACAATGATGGATGTGAGTCGAGCAGATCAAGTACATTTAGTCCTAATCCCTTCACTTCTCTTCGCATTGTGGACGTGGGCATGTTTTTACTTTCACTATTTAACATAGCCGTGAGTTCTACTGTTGACTTTTGACCATTTCTTTTCCAACCGCATTTACTCCGCAAAGATTAACCAGGGTTCACAACTATCCTTCTAGCTTTTGATAATGTGTTGGACAGTTCGTAACCAAGTTTTAGTAGTTTCAGCAATCTTTTTAGTGGTTTTCTTTGCTTGATGCTAATAGTTTGACCCTTCTGAAACAGAGTAACATCTTTTCCCCGACCACAGGATATGTCTTCTGACATGGTTGTTTAAGAAATGAGAAGCTTCTCACTGCATCATTTAGGGTTAAATAACTTGTTGTCAGCTGAAACACATTAATCACTGCAGTAATTATCCAATGGAGGGCTCTTACCTATTTGCTTAGTTAAATCCAGAAGGTGACTGTTTTTTTGGCCAGGCAGTGTATTATTATTATTATATTAGATTACTGCTGAAGAGCTCGACCTGAATGCAGCTTCACTTCTGTGATAAATTAACATATAAATAAGTAAATCTTGAGTTTGGGTAGTATCATTATTTAAAATGTTAAATATGATGACAATTTTTCCATCTATTGAAGGAAAGCTGTGTTGTATGAAGTCAGATGTGACATTACTCACTTTGTGGATCAGTGCAGAGCGGTGTTCATCTGCAGAGTGTTTCTCTGAGGAGAGAAGAGGTAGAAAGTCACTCATAACTGATGACTGGTCTAACAGCTTTAAATTAAAATGATCAGGCAATATTGTCTCATGAAAAAACCCCCCCACAAAATTACAGTTAAACCTCTTCAACAGTGGCATATAAATTGTCATTTCTACCCACTCTCTTCGTCGTAATATATTCTGTACACAGCTGATGTGTCTTCTCTACATTATGAATATTATCATTTATAAAGAAAATAGAACACAAAGCTTATAAACTCAAGACATGTTATATACCAGTTATATGATTTTAATATGTTTTTATCTTTATTGTCTTACTTTTGGATCCTGAGCTGCTGTATGACAACCTCTGCACCAGATCAGTCCTCTTCATCGTCTTTAAAATCTTCTCTGTCTTCTTCACACACTTTTGGCCGCGGATCTGCACCATTAAAAACACTGTGTCCTGCACATGTGCTGTCTGTAGCAGCGTCAATGGAATGCTTAAAAAGGGTCTGTGGAACTCAGGTTGACTCAACAGGGCACCTATAAACTCCTTGAGGTCTGCGTCACTCAAATCTTTCAGTGTTTCCAAAAGCAGCTCTATAACAGATTCCATCGATGTCACCTGTTAAATTAAGAGAAAAAGAGATTCATCATGACATTAAAGTGTGATTTTACACACATTACAAATGTTTCTGTTCACATCTCATCAATCTCTGTGTTCAAGAAATGTGGATATGGTAAGAGTACATCAGCATAAGGTGATAAGATTTATTTCAATTGATTACATAAACCTGTTTTTATTATGTGTGTACAGCTCTTTCTTCCTTGTATAATCAAATGTATTTACTTTAATCTTCTTTTACAGTTATTTTATTTCCGTTTACAGGTTCATGACTTTTTATTTTACATATTTGAGAGTTTCCTAATGTGAACATAAGAACAAACTGAATGGAGCTTCAGTTCTGAAAAACCTTCAAGTGAAAATAAATAAATTGTTTTTAGTCATCATTTAAAATATTCAAGATTAATTTTATTCTACTTCTATTACACACAAACTGCATTGTTTAAAGTAGCACTGCAAATAACCATTATCATAAAAATATGATAAAATAATTACATAAAGAAATGTTGTTAAAAGTACATATCACAATTACAAGGTGACGCCTTCAAATTTCCTTGAGATATAAAAGAGATATTCAGTTTACAATCATACCAAACAGAAAGAAGAAGAAGCTCCTCACAAATGCTGGAACCAGAAAGTGTTTGGAGTTTCTTTTATTTTCAAAATTACTCACTTGATTTATTTATTATCAAAATGTTGATCAGCTAACAGATTAATTATCTTAGCTTCAGTTTAAAGTCAGACAGATGTGACGTCACTCACTTTCTGGATCAGTGCAGGGCAATCTTCTTCCACAGACTGTTTCTCTGAGGAGAGAGGAAACATAAAAAAGATTCATGAATGATTAATTCAACAACATAATCAGATTGTGAGATTATCCAGAAATCTACTTAATAGTAACATCATAAAAAAAATCAAAAAAGGTTCTCATGATTGACACTGTCTTGTTTCCTATTAAACTGTGTTAAATGTTCATACACTGACATATGAAGTAAAATAATTATAGGACTCATTTCATACATTTATATAGGTCACCTACCTTTCTCTGTGGTATTCACACCAAACACTTCAGCTGATGAACCTGCAGCAGCTGCAACACAGTTAATGACAACTGTTATTACATTAATAAATACTCTGTGTGTAACCTTTACGTGTACTTGTCCTGAGTATAATACTGAGTCCTGAGAATAAAAAGCCTTTAATGTTTCAGTTTCAGGTGTGTGAACTGAAGAAAGGAGGAAGTCATGATCACAGGGATCACAGAGTGAATCAATGAGGAAACACGGAAATTAATTAATTAATTAACTTACACAGACTATCTCTCTCCACAGTTGAGTGTAGTGTACGTCAAAGCAAAGACATACAAAAAGACAATTCAACAGATTCATTTGAAATTATGTCGACAACATTAGCCAGATTCCTATCAGACCACTAACAATACAAGACTGGTAATAATGAACTCAATGGACCAAAAACAAGCTAGATGTCGCCCAATAAAGAAGAGCGTTTTCAATAAAAAGATGTTGAGCCCTTTGAAAACAAAACATTTACAAAAAAAAGGACCAAAGATTCAGATTAATTTAGATCTCGACTTTAAAGTGAAGATCCAAAACATTAAACTCTGAAGTAATCTCTGTATAATTTCATGTTTATTATGATTTTATTATACATTTTTTTTGCACCAGTAAATTGAATTAATTAGATTTCCCACTTCAAAATTAAGCATACATTTTACAAAGTGGAAAAGTAATTCCTTTATTCTGAAGATAACGTAGAACTAACTGTAAAGTTTGTACGGTTAATTTTTTTGTTGCAACTGTGTTTGACAGGTGATGATTCAACTCTCTGGTATTGTTGCTGTCATGGCAGGTCTATACGGTGCTGATGCATTGATTCATATTATAAACTTCATCTGATATTTTGCACCAGAGATCAAAAGATTTTGTAACAGTGTGTCTTTGTCTGTTATTATGAATTAATGTGACAGTCGTCCTCCTATCTTACCTTCGAGTCCTGAGCTGGTCTCTGACAGCCTCTGCACCAGATCAGTCTGGTTCATGTCCATTAAAACCTCCCTGGTCACCTCCACAGACTTTTGACCGTATTTCTCCACCATCACATCCACCAGTGACTCTGCCATGTCTTCCTCCAGCAGTCTGCTCCAGGAAATCTGTGGAAGGCTCCTCTGGAAGAATGTGAACTGCAGAAACCACTTGAAGTTCTTTCGCTCCTCATAACTCAGATCATTGAGTGTTTTCAAGAGCAGCTCTTTAATAGTTCCCATCGTCACCACCTGTAAAGTTCCAGGTATATGATCATAAGCAAATGTTATTTCTTCACTTAAAAAAATATTTTGTCTATCAATGTCATCTCATCTGGAGTTCTGTGAGGAACATGAAATGTAAATCATGACTTTGGTTTGATCACCATTAATGTTAAGATTTTAAAACTTGCATCTTACTGATTAAAAACTTTTCATGGTCAAATATGACATTACTCACTTTGTGGAGCAGAGCAGACTGCTCATCTAAGTAGAGGGTTTATCTGAGGAGAAATGAAGAAAACAAAGGAAATAAAACAAGAGATGGTATCAGAAAAGATTTTAATCCAAAGCACTCAACACACAATCAAGCTCACTGGTCACAGACAATTTTCTCCATCTCCCAAAATAGTTTGTAATACTTCACATTAGTCATAAAATATATCTAATATTTACCTCTCCATTATAGATTGTATTATTCAAAATGTATAGTAAAGTGGACATATATTATAAAGATGTATTGTCTTTATTATCTTACTTTTGGGTCTTGGGCTGCGGTCTGACAACCTCTGCACCAGATCAGTCCTTTCCATCTTCTCTAAAACCACCTTGGTCATCTCCACAGACTCTTGGTCATAGTTTGACACCATTAAACACACTGTGTGCTGCATGTCTGCAAATGTCAGCAGCATTGAGATATCTGGTGCCTTCTGCTGCATCAAACTGACGTCTGAGTCAGTTTCCAGGTCGAAAGCTGATTTCAGTTCCTCCTTGAACCTCTTGAACTCAGCATCATTCAAATCTTTCAGTGTTTCCAGAAGCAGTGTTATCATATAAGATGGCGTTTTCATCTGATAAATTAAAAGAAAATGTTGATAGGCATATAAGCATCACGATCTGATGCTGAGGAAACCTGGAGTCTTAAAGCCCACATGTCAATCACAAGTAACAAACTCTGCATATCAATGAACCCTTAAATCAGTGTGACATTGTGACTATTGCGCACATTGCGATGTCGATGCTGAAACAATATATTGTGCAGTTTTTAAGCTTTACATCATATGAATTTAAAATATAAAAACTGTTGTATTCACCATTTGAGTCCCTAAAACAGTGATTACATGAGAAACATAACCTAAGCTATCCACACTGCCATTAGAAAGATTTATATAACTAAGATTTACTCACTTGCTCTTCAGTTCTCTTGAGGTCTAGTATCAGTAGTGGCTTCATTTCACTCAGGATTTCATAGAAGATATCTTTTCCTTGAACTCCACTGGATTTCAGTGGCCCACTGATGAGCTCCCTCATCTTCTCCTCAGCAGTGGGCAGAGTCTTGATCTTATCATAACTCTCTTGTTGGATGACATTTTGGCGGAGAAGCTCATCCAAAATAGGTTGAACGTTGCTCACTCTCTTGATCAGCTCAGACTGGTGATTATCCACAAAGTGTTCATCTGAGGAAAGAAGGTAAATATTATTCTACAATGACTGATACATGAAGCCACGAGAACATGAAGCCACTTAATATACAGGTTTCATTACAAGAGGCTATCTCAGTTCTACTTTCTATATCAAAGTGTAGATGATGATCAAATATTAAGAACTGACAATGTATGCCTTCAGATTGTGTTGCCTTCAGAAGTGCTTAGTCTTGTTGTGTTTGTATTGCCTTAACTGAATTATCTTTGACTGCATGTGGACCCCAGGAAGTGTACTTTAACATGACTCTACTACAGTGATGTATAACAGGGGTTCCCAAGCTTACAAAGATACATCAGGAATTGTTATAACATCTATATTTATAAACAGGCTATTATACACAGAGGCTCGCACACACAAACACATTTAATGTCTGAAATTTGTCCAGCACGAAGATAATTATAATTATCAATAATAAGATAATACATATGAATCAGAAACATTACTGCCTCTTTCACCAATAAAAAATGTTGACTAAATGCTCTTTGCTGCTTAATCCACATTAGTGAGATGCTTGTGAGTCAGGGATGGACATTATTCTTGACACACATCTGAGTGGTGTTGATTGTACAGCTCTCAGTGATGAAGCAATAAAGCATATCTCCCAAAATGTTCCTTTCGTGAACCTGAAATTGTTTTAGAACAAACTCAAGTTCAGCCTGTTTTAAATTTCCAGCCATGCAGTAAATTAAGATGTAAGTTTATCATCAGATTTTGGTTTTCCAGCCATTCTGATCAGTGACTGACAGACAGAGTACAAGGCATTTAGAGAGGAGACGTCGTGCTACCTGTACACCTACTGTCTGGTTTGGTATCTACAGCAGCTCCTCCAGTTGAGGGTCCTGCAGCTGAAACAAAATTTGGGAAAATTATTTTTACTATTGGAGATTAAAACTTGACTGACTGAACTTGGCAATAAGTTTTACAGTCAGATTCTCTGTTTAAATTTGGCTTGTTGTCGACAACCTGAACTCAGTGAGTAACAGACATTTAGTGAGATGACTGTATATATATATATAATACCTGTGCACCTACCTTCTGCCATTGTATTTACATCAGCTGCTCCCACTGAGGATCAAGCAGCTGCAAAGAATTTACAAAAAAAATTAGACTTCAGAACAATGTACTGCTCTTTAACTTTTTGCATACCTCTGTCATCTCATATATTGAACCTATAAAATGTAAACAACATGTTGTCTTGCTTTAACGATCAGAGCACAAATAAAGCAAGATACAAGTTATTAATTAAAACAGGTACACTCCACACATTGACAGGCTCGCTTACAACAAATGGTCAAAAAAACATTTAAGTTCGCACAAAGGAATGTGTCAATCAGAAACAGTTCACAGAGGCACCAGGAAAAAATAGTACATGGCACATAATGATGCACATCTTTGATCCACCATAAAGGTACAAAGCAGTTTGCTGTAGTCGAAACTAGGGCTGGGTATTGTTGAGAATCTCACGATTCGATTCGATTCGATTCGATTCGATTTCGATTTTGATTCGATTCGATATTGATTGAAATGCTTCGATATCGATTCAGTATCAAGTAGAAATACACAAGAGTACCAGATATATTTTTTAAAATAATTATATATTTAGTTTCATGCCTTATGAACAGCCATGGTATAACTCATAGCATGACAAAACATGACACTGCTTTAACACTGAACTACAGTGCATGTAAATTTAAATTATGTGTTTCTTTCCTCTTGGAAAATGTAAAACAACTCATAACATTTTGAGTAATAAAACATCAGCTCAATAATACTAGTACATGGTGCGTACAAAAGTATTTTAAAAAATGACAGTGCTGTATTAACACTGAACTAAAGTGCATGGAACTTAAATTATGTATTTCTTTCCGCTTGGAAACTGTAAATAACTCATAGCATTTTGGGCAAAAAAAACAAACATCTGAAAATATAACATCAGCACAATAATACCAGTATGGTATACAAAAGCAAAAAAATATATGTGCTGTGAACCACGGTACCCATACCAACACGCAAACACATGACACAAGTCGCCGTCCCGAAGCTGTACGAAGAGAAAAAGACCGCTGTTTTGGAGTTGTTGAAATCGACAGAGAGAGTACATGTGATGGCTGGACGTCGCGAGCGACGGACTCCTACGTAACTATTACCTCTCATTTCATTTCTAACGAGTGGGCACTAGTGTCACGGCGTACCGTGGTTTGAGCGTGTGTACCATCTTCTTAAAACCCACGTTTTCGACGACACTGTGCGGCCGCAGGTCCTTGCATATGAAGACGAATGAAGAAGTTATGGTTTGATGGTCTAGTGCGGCCCCCGTCCGTACAGCGCGAATCACACGAGGGTGTTGCTCACAGCGCCCCCACTGGCCAGGGGCTTGAATCGATTCAGAAGATTGCTGAATCGATATTGAATTGCAGGGAAAAGAAATGCGATGCATTGCTGAATCCATATTTTTACCCACCCCTAGTCGAAACTATCATCTTTAACTAATTTAACCTGACCTAAAGACACAGTTAATTAAGTCAGATCAGTCAGATAGGACAAGTGATAAAAGAAGGGCTGCATGTGGTTATCATTTTCATTGGAGATTAATCTGCTGATTATTGATTGATGAACTGATTACTCGTTCAGTCACAAATATGTCAGAAAACTGTGAAAAACTTCTAAATATTCTTTAAAAAGTAAATGTACACGTACAGTTGAGGCCAAAATTATTCCCTCCAGGAATTATGGAACATTTTCCTAAAAGTCTTCCCAGTGCTTGCAGCATTGATATAACTTGACATAATCAAACACCAGTACTATTTAGTAGCATTTGGTACATTTTGGAATACAAAATACATTTGCATATGCTTTATATCAAATATAGTGAAAAATGGGGTGGTCAATATCATTACCCCCCATGTGAATTTTTGCTTTCAAAACACCCCCGATTAACCAATCAGCTTTCAAACCACACCTGTGCAGTCAATTGGTTTCCTAACGACACCTGAGCACTCAATCAGCATAAAGGGACTCCAAGGAACAGGGCAGTTGATCACATTATTTGAGAGGGACTACATTTACTCACCATGCAAAAGACAAAGGAAATCAGTCTTGAGCTCAGAAAGAAGATAGTGGTGGCTCACGATAAGGGGAAAGCTATACTGCCATTTCCAAGCGTTTCATAGTGTCTCGATGGTTATACTCTCTCTCTCTCTCTCTCACACACACACACACACACACACACACACACAACACACTCTATTCACGCTAACTGTCGTCTTCCTTAATACAATTATAACTCAACCGTCGTGTTAAACCACTTCATAAAACTAGCTAACCGTTAACCGTTGAAAATACAAACGTTAGCCAAGTGTTAGCTAACGTTAACTCTAAAATGTCTCATTGTGTCAGACTGCTGTGAAGGAAGTAGAGCTCTGAAAGTGACAGTAATAAAAATGTTATGACTTATTATTACCTTATAGTAGCTTCAATAGTTAAACTAAAGAAAACCGTTCAACGTTTTATCTAAACAGTTTAGCAGCTCAGCTCTCTGGACTAGAAATAAAACTCACCAGAAGTCTCTCTCCCTCTACCGTCTGGTCACAGTCAGGTCACCTCCCTCTTTACTCCTCAAACCAGCGCCTATTTTACTGCGCGACCTTTGGACAGTTTATATACACAGCAAGATAAAGGTGCATATGCACAGTAACACAGTACAGTAATACAAGTACTGTAGTGTAAAAGTGGCTGATGGTAACCACTAGACAGTGGTGGACAGGTAGAGCACCAGGTGGAAGGGAACCTAAAAGGGAACTTAATCATTTTTTGTCCACTGGAAAGCACCCTCAAGGGCACTACATTATGTTTTCTCGACTGGAAAGGCATCCAAGAGGTATGTATGTTTATTATTTTTTGTCCACTGGAAAAGCAGCATTGAGCAGTAAGCCGCAGCAGACGAAGAAGACGAAGAAGAAGAAGAACAAGAACAAGAAGAACAAGATCAAGAAGTCAAACACAGATAGGTGACCTGACTTTTTATGCAGGCTTTAAACTTGCTTGTCAATTGAAGAAAACCGTTCACCATTTTATTTAAACAGTGTGAAGCAGCTCTCTCTTCTTCCGTCTGTATGTCGGTGTCTGTTTCAGTATCTCTTAAGATTTGAAAACACAGTAAGTTTAAAATCCAGACACATCTTCAGCTCCTTCGGGCACCCTGAAGAAGATTAACTAGTTCCTCCAGTCTGAAGTGCTGGTCAGACTAGTCAGGTCACTTCCCTCTTTACTCCTCAAACCAAACAAACTGGACAGTTTGTACAGTGTTGATTAATTTAAGCCCTGGTATGTTTTATACTTGACTTTGCATGAAACATATTTTTTATTATTATTATTATTTTTAAACAGCATATTACATCATAATGTTTTCTTCTGAAATATGAGGATTTATTTTCTCAGTTTATTACTCTGCAGTTATGCCGAGTTAAATGTGGGTTTCAGTCCTCAAACACCTTAAAGTCTAATATCAAACCAAAATGCAGTTTTTCATGATGAGAACACATTTTTTCAGGCTGTGCCATAGAGAGCCACAGTGGAGCTTCTAGTGACGTAGACAGAGCCTTGATTTTTATGTTCATAATTATGTAGGGTGATATCAGGTAAAATGGGCCATCAGGTAAAATGGGCCATTTAAGGTTTGGGGGTCCCAGCCCCTCTGGAATTTATAGCCAATGACTGCAAAGGATTTCAAACTGTTGCCATAACTGTGCTTGACAAGTAACAGATGATTTGATTGGTTTATGGTTGCTATGGTGAGTGGGGCAATATTTCAAATCTAGACTGCACCAGAAAGCTGCATGGTAAGTAGCCCGGCATACCAAATCTAACTAAACTATTATAAGGATGATACATCTATTAAAAACAAACATACATATAAAAAAAACTATGTATAATATCTGTCTTGATGGCATTCATCAGAAATAATGCTGTTAGTTTGGTATATGAACATATTTTTTGGAAAAGTGATGTTTATCTTGGCGGCCCAATTTACCTTAACCCACTGAGCTAAAATGGGCCACATGGTTTCAGCTAAAATGGGCCATCCTCTGTGTCACTCACAAACACACATACACACATGTGCATTACATTTGGTTCAACTAAAACCTGTATGTTGATTGTCATGTGAAATTAACACAACTCAAAGTAGGCTATCTTCCTATGTAGTGAACTACTTTTGCTGTGTTTGTGTAACTTAGCTTGTTACATATGACTGGGTGGTAGTTTTTGTGTAGTGAAGCTTTATTTGTGGCAGAGTAGCCTAACTGATATCTTAGCTCATGTATGTATACACGTGTGTGTGTGTGTGTACTGCGCGTATTGTGAGTACACCAAAACTGAGGGGTGACGGGTGATAAGTGTCATGCCACGTGCGAACGCAGCGGACGCCTGTGTGCACGCTCGTCTCAATGTTCAAACTGACAAAAGATAGGCCTACATGGACATGTTAGTCTCTCTCTCTCTCTCTCTCTCTCTCTCTCTCTGCAAAGTCTGCAAAGCCCATTATGGTGACCCAAATGACCTAAAGGCTACTGAGGAATGGATAAAATGTGATCCATGCTCTGCCTGGTTTCACGAGAGCTGTGGTGAAGAGAATGGTATCTGCGATGATGATGGTTTCATTTGCAAAGACTGTGTTTGAAAAATGTTTCATCACAGATACCATTCTCTTCACTTTTCTTTTGTATGCTCCTAAAATTCACACACACACACACACACACACACACACACACACACACACACACACACACACACACACACACACCTCAGTTCACTGATCAATGCTGTTTTTGCTGTTTGCCCTCTGGTTTAATTAAAACATGAATTAATTAATTAATGAATTTGTCTGTCACACACACACACACACCACTGACATCAGTTCACTGATCTGTGCTGTTCTTGCTGTTGTTTTAATGGAACAATGAATTTATCTGTTTAATGCTGTTTAAATGTTATGTGGCTGTATAAGCAATTGTTTATTACAATTAAAATTGATGATAAATTACTATTTCCCTTTGCAGTTTGACTGGCCCATCTTACCTGATAAGCAGCCCATTTAACCTGAAACAGGTGGCCCATTTTAACTGAAACTGCTCATGCAAAAAAAGTTGGCACAGCTGATGTTTCAAGAACTGTAGGGCCTAAATAATTATATTTTATTACATAATTTCAACACAAAATTATCAGAAACAGTAATTATTAATCATAAAAACACATGGAAAAGGCATATATGGTATTGTGTTACTGTCCCAAGCGATTTACCAAAAAGTGGCCCAATTTAGCTGATATCACCCTATGTCTATGTGTTTTTGTGGGCTTTGTAAAGTTGCTCAGAATAAAGCCAGATATATAAATAAAAAATAGGCTATCACACTTTCTGTTCAGTATGTGCAGACTTACAAAGTTACAACCTGAATTTACATTGTATTGATGTTTTGAGTTGATCAGATCGTCGTGGTCACTTTGACTGCGCTCTGAAGCGTCTCCTCACAGGACGCTGCGTCGCGGTGTTACATCAATTGCGCATTCGATTAGTAGGCGCGGCTCATTTGACCACGCAATCGCGAATGACAAGCCGACTTTACCGCAGTTTCGGAGAGGGCTGTGAAAATGAGCGTGCTGGAGCTGGTCTGCGGGAGGAGATGATGGGGGGTCTAAGCAAACAAGGGGGGCTGGAGCGGACGGTGTCCGGGAGGTGACCTGCGGTGGGACAGCCAGCAGAGGAAGACGGGGTGGGTGTGTAGTCAGGTACGTAAAGAGGGTGGTGAACAACACTTCAGACTGCGGGAGGACTAAAGGAGAGTAGTTTCGCCTCGACTTCTGGGAGCTGAACAGGCCAAAGGTAGAAATGTGTCTGGATTTTAAACTGTCACATCTTCAAAGTTACAGAAACAGACTGACGGAAGAGGAGAGAGACAGAGACACGGTGAGTTTTAATTAACGCTACTGAAAACAAGTGGACGAATTTCACCTCGAACAATCGAAACCACAACTTGCTTAATAATGAGTCAACATTTGCTTCAGTCTTTTTCACTTCCTCTTCTGTAGGCTAGTTCTTCTCCTCACTGGAGTAGTTAGCTAACTCTGCCACAGTTAACAGACAGTTATGGTGCGTTCCGAGGTGCAAGTCAGAAGTCGGAATTTCTGCGTCTGTTTGTGTCCGACTTCCGATCAAAAAGTGTTCAGTTCGAAATATATTCACAGATTCAATCTTCCCAGATCAATAACTCATGAGCGAAACATTTCTTAAACACAAACGACGACTATGTCCTACCGTAGTAAGTTAGACAACGAGTTACAAGCGTATCTTCATCAAAACGAGCAGTCCTCCGGGCTGGACACATAACGTCTGTCTCTGTAGTTAGCCGTCTGTGAGACGAAGGCGCAGGGACCGTCTACAAAGTGCAACACCGAAAAGAGATACTGCAAAAAATATTCAATAACTTCACTGTTATACAGTGTAGTGTCCTTAAAATCACTCCACACATCAGTGGTCTCCTGCTGGTTATTCTACAACTGTTAGTTTGGAAAGTGTGCTTTACTATAATTTTGAGGAATTTCTATTGGGAATAATATTCGATAACTTAACTATTATTCAGTGGCTCACCAAAATCACCCCACACATCAAGGGTCTCCTGCTGGATATAATACAACTGTTAGTTTGGAAAAATGTGCTTTGTCATAATTTTTGGGAATTTCTTCCATAACTTCACTATTATACTGGTGGTTGAACTAATTTTAGGCACACTACACTGTATAACAGTGAAGTTATTGGACATTTTTCCCAATAGAAATTCCCCGCAATTATGGCAAAGCACATTTTTAATCAGCAGGTTAAACCACTGATGTGTGGAGTGATTTTGAGGACACTACACTGTATAACGGTGAAGTTATCGAATATTTTTTGCAGTATCTCTTTTCGGTGTTGCACTTTGTAGACGGTCCCTGCGCCTTCGTCTCACAGACAGTTGACCACAGAGACCGAAAGTGGTGTTAATCTGTGCTGAACAAATTATGTAAGTATCATAAACTTGTGCTTTACACAGAGATTATGTCATTCCAAAATCCAAAATCCAATTCAGAAAGGTGTTTCATGATAATGCTCTGTTATATTCATGAAACACCTTTCTGAATTGGATTGATTACATAAACAGGCCCCTGAGCTGATAACCTTGGGTATTATGGAAAAGCCCATTCCCCAGCTCATGTTTTAGGAGTCATGTTTCATTACTGCTGGTTAAAACACAACATTTCTTGTTATGCTGATTCCTTAATAAAAGCCTTTAACAGGGGGCTTTTATTGTGAAGGAGTTATGGGGAAATGAAACAGTTTGTAGCTATATTAGCAGAGTCACTTTGTTAGCTGTGATTCTTCGACAGTACTGTGGGGACCAAGCCAAGCCTGTCATGAGTATCAAGCACACCTTTAAGCAGGTAGCACAGTTGTGGTGAAAATGCCAACCTCATTTGCACTGGGCTGCACAAATGTCCAGCACAGATAACCAAACAAACCCTGTTATAGTCCGCAGTCGCTTTGTATTTAAACTCTGTAAATAATATCTGAAACTGTGATTGGGACTCATGCCCCTTGGGTTGAGACCATATGCAAAGGTCTGGTTCTAAAAAATCAGAATAAATCATTTTTGAAAGCCAAACGCTTTGGAACTGGGCTCTTTCTGAATGGAAAATGGAATTTTGAGGGCTCGTCCTTCCTGAATGTATTCCTATTTTTCTACATAATTTGAGCGGTCACGAAGGAAGTGTAAGGCACCGTTACTGACTGTGAAGTATGAGGAGTTATATGGATCCACTTTAAAAAATGGATGGGAAAAAAACAGCTCTTGAGAATAGGCCTAATATTCTGCATTCAACAGACATGTTATATCTCATGCAGGGAAGAGAAATCAGGATCGATCTGGGATCGAGAGAATAAAGAAGTATTGGCCGAACTGTGACTGTGAGTATGAGTGTGACTTTGTGAGTAAAACAGATGAGAAGTCCCACAATGGACATGCCAGCGTAATGATTCTGGTTGAAAAAAGCTAATATATGACTGAAATATCGACTTAAATGTGGATGGAACATTTTTCACTTCTGGGTAAAGCAAGTTTGTAAGGTAAAAGCAGATAATTTGAGTATTTTCCACAGGAGCAGGGGGAGTACTGGATCTGAGGCAATGGGCAACTCTGGAGGTATATTCAGGCGGACTGTCCAACATAAAGATACGGTAAAGTATTTGCTTTTAGAAAATAATAATAAAAAATATATACATATATATGGCTGTGTGTGTGTGTGTGTGTGTAAACTTGGTTTATATACACACACTCAATGGCTCATTCAGAGACAATTACAAATGTTAAGACAAACATTACTAAAGAGAAGTGACAAGGGAACATGAGATGATTTATGAATGGAGAGTACATGTGACCTCTGACCTAAGTGGCGAAGTAGACTATGATTACTATGATTATTATCTGTACAATTTATCTTCTAAGACATTTTTTTTTGACACATTACAGACAAAATTCTTTGCTGTAATAATTAAAAATTGTTGCATCATACTTCTTCACTTTACTACAAGAGGATTCATTACAGCAGCTCTTAGAATGACGTACTAAAGTCATTCTAAATTCAGCTGATGATCAAGATTTATCATAATGGGGGCATTTTGGTTAAAGTTTTACATGAGATCTTATTATCCATACTAATAAATGATTGGGACTTATATTTGTGACCAGCTGTGAGTTTTTACACATACGGTACCAGTCATGGTCATCTGGTGTACAATATATATATATGTATGTCACATGTAGTAAGTGAAATGGAGGTGCACTGGTCCTGGCACAAATATTATCTAAAGTTTGAAGTATGCAATCACAGTGTGTCATCGCAGGGATAGAAGTAAGCTAAATGTCAGTAACTCTGGCATCCTGTCCTCTACTGATATGATGTTTTGTCCTCTTAATTTTCCAGGTGGAAACAATGTCCACTAAGAAGAAGCTTTGTGAAATATTGAATGATTTGAGCGCTGAGGAGCTTGAAGCATTCAAGTCGCTCATTGAACTGGAGAAAGGTTTCGTACTGAAAGTGACAAAGACACAGGACATCGTGGAGCTTTTGGTGAAGAAGTACAGCCAGGAGTGTTTGGAGTTGACCAAACATGTTTTAAAGAATATGAACAGGACTGATCTGGTGCAGAGATTTCTTGACAGCGAAGGTAAAGCAAAGAAGGCAGAAACAGGTGAAGAACACAACACTGACACACACTCGCATGCAGCTCATTTGTTTTTATATTTTATTATGTCAAAATAGGAAAGTACATCAGCTGGAACACTTTTTATCAGATATTCTAAGTTTGTACCTATTGCAACAGATATATCGACTTTGTAATTCAATTCTTTAAATCCTAAATGTTCATTAAGCCTGAAGCTGAATTAATAACTAAGAAGTCTTTCCTCCCCCCTCAGAGAACCATTGGCCTTCGCTGATGCAGAGAGTGAGTATGTCACATCACTCTCACTTCACACAGTGCAGCTTTTATCCCGTAGATGAAGATATGTGTTAAATCTATATCTAGTGAAATATACAGTACATTTTCCTTGTTTTTTTTTCCTTGGTTCTAGTTGCCCTTTCATTTTAGAAGAAAGATGAAACCCCCTCGTCTCAGTATTCAGAAGAAATCAAATGCTATGACAAAGGTATTTCATCCAAATGTCAAGAAAGAAATGCGAACAGAAATGCAAGTTTGTAAAAATAGATATATGACATCAGTTGGACGAATATTATCAACTGTGTGGTCTGACTGAGCGGATGGAGACTGTTGGTACACTGCAAGTCTGTTGTTGGTGTTCTCCTCCCGTACCTTGTCCGTCTGTTATTTCCCAAAATCCCTGTGGCGAAAGGAAACGACAGCAAACTCCAGGCAAACAGCCTACATGCTGAAAATTGCAAGTTACTCTAATGCTGATCTGGTCACTTACAGTACGAACATAAACAAGCTAGCAGCTGTTACTTTTACCTGCGCTGGTTTTTAGCTATTTTTATGCCAGGGCTCGCCTCCCCACATGCAAAACAAGTTCGCCCAGCACTATTTTGCAGGGGCACCATCGCTGCATCCTGGGTGTAGCCCTGCCTAAGATGACTCTGATTGGTTTAAAGAAATATAAACAAGCTGGAGTATTTTCTTCCCTATACCAGAATGATGATTGGCGCAGCGAGACCTTTCCGCTGCTGACACAATGCTATAGAGAAAAGCCTGGCTATCGGAGACTATCATTCCTGTAATATTTTTGCGTGATATGGTTGATTTACTCTCACCACGTCAACATTTCTAAAACAAAAACTTTGAGGGGATGGGAACAGAAAAATATGTGATCATTCTCACACGTATTCCTATGAACATTCTCTCTGAATTTACCAGGTGGAAACGACGCAGTCTGTTGTAGTGCTGCTTCTGGAAACACTGAAAGATTTGAGCGACGCGGAGCTCAAGAGGTTCAAGGAGGAACTGACTTCAGCGTTCGAACTGGAAATTTATTCAACCTGGGGTCATTGGCGGCAGAAGGCACCAGACGTCCCAATGCTGCTGGCAATAGCAGACATGCAGGACACAGTGTGTTTCATGGTGCAGAACTACGGTCAGAAGTCTTTGAATACGACAAAGGAGATTCTAGAGGAGATGAGAAGGACTGATCTGGTGCAGAGGCTGTCAGACAGCAGCTCAAGACCTGGAAGTAAGACACTAGAGTCAAAAACTTGTTAAAATCAACAGGTCCTTCGTGTGGATGATGAGTTTAGAAGCTATGTCTTCTTCTTTTTTGAATGAAACATTCAGAAGAAGAACATGATCTGTTATGCAGGGAAAAGAAACAAAATACATTTTATGACTATTGTGAAGTAATAAAAATATCTGAGGAGAGGAAGTAAAATATCTCTGATAAATTCTAACTGTATTTGACCTTTTTAACTTTATTTACTTTTTCTCCTCAGAGATTCTCTCCAGTGAACACCAGTCAGCTCTGATCCACAAAGTGAGTAATGTTATATCTGACCATGCAAAGTACAGTTTTATTTCAGTGAGATTCAGGTTGTAAAATCAAATCAACACTAATGATCATCATGTTTCTTTTATACCTGGATTTTTACAGGTGGTGACGATGGTGGCTGTTAAAGAGCTGCTTTTGGAAACACTCAATGATCTGAGTTATGAGGAAGAAAAGACCTTCAAGTGGTTTCTGCAGTTCACATTCTTCCAGAGGAGCCTTCCACAGATTCCCTGGAGCAGACGGCTGGAGGGAGACATGACAGAGTCACTGGTGGATGTGATTGCGGAGAAATGCGGTCAAAAGTCTGTGGAGGTGACCAGGGAGGTTTTAATGGACATGAACCGGACTGATCTGGTGCAGAGGCTGTCAGAGGCCAGTTCAGGACTCGAAGGTAAGACAGGAGGACAACTGTCACATTTATTCATAATAACAGACAAAGACACACTGTTACAAAATCTTTTGATCTCTGGTGGAAAAAATATCAGATGAAGTTTATGATATAAATCAATGCATCAGCACCGTATAGACCTGCCATGACAGCAACAATACCAGAGAGTTGAATCATCACCTGTCAAACACAGTCGCAACGAAAACTGAACCATAGAAACTTTACAGTTAGTTCCACGTTATCTTCAGAATAAGGGAACGTGTTTCCTTCTCTGTTGAATTAGTAATTCATTATTGAAATGACAAATTACATTTACTTGTTCATACAAGTACATTTCACAGTGGAATGTTTCCGATCTTGACTTTAAAGTAAAGACGTTCTGAGCTGTTAATGAATTCATTTGGTCCTCTTTTGCATATAATGTCTTTTCAAAGATGTCCATTGAATCTGTTTATTTTAGCTCATGATTGTCAGTCTTGTATTGTTAATGGCCTGATAGGAATCTGGCTAATGTTGTCGACATAATTACACTCCACTGCGGAGAGAGATAGTCTGTGTAAGTTAATCCATTTCAGTGTTTCCTCATTGATTCACTCTGTGATCCCTGTGATCATGACTTCCTCCTGCCTTCAGTTCACACACCTGAAACTGAAACATTAAAGGCTTTTTATTCTCAGGACTCAGTATTATACTCAGGACAAGTACACATAAAGGTTACACACAGAGTATTTATTAATGTAATAACAGTTGTCATTAACTGTGTTGCAGCTGCTGCAGGTTCATCAGGTGAAGTGTTTGGTGTGAATACCACAGAGAAAGGTAGGTGACCTATATGAATGTTTGAAATTAGTCCTGTAGTTATTTTAATTTAAATGTGTATGAACATTTAACACAGTTTAATAGAAAATAATAAAATGTTTATCAGGAGAAACTTGATATTGATTTTTTATGATTTTACTAGTAAGTAGATTTTCTGGACATTTTACAATAAATCCTTAATATTAGAATCCTTATAGTCTGACATTGTCCAATTAATTAATTAAATTAATCATTTATGAGTCTTTTTTATGTTTCCTCTCTCCTCAGAGAAACACTCTGTGGAAGAAGATTGGCCTGCACTGATCCAGAAAGTGAGTGATGTCACATCTGTCTGACTTTAAACTGAAGCTAAGATAATTAATCTGTTAGCTGATCAACATTTTGATAATAGATAAATCAACTGAGTATTTATTTAAATCAAACATCCAAACAACACTCTCTGGTTCCAGCTCTTGTGAGAATCGTCTCCTTCTCTCTGTTTTTTATCATTGTAAACTGAATATCTTTGGGTTCTGGGCTGTTGGCCGAAACAAAGCAAGACATTTGAAGGTGTCACCTTGGATTTAATGAAACTGTGATGTGTACTTATAACGACATATCTGACATTATTTTATTATAATTTTTTATAATAATGGTTATTTGCAGTGCTACTTTAAACAATACAGATCACAGGAAGTTCAAAATCATCCCCATCTTGAATATTATGAATGAAGAACAAAAACATTATTCATTTTCATCTGAAGGTTTTTCAGAACTTAAACTGCATTCAGTTTTTTTTGTGTTCACAAACAGATAGTAAAATAAAAAGTGATGAACCTGTAAAAAGAAATAGGATAACTATAAAAGAAGATAAAAGTAAATCGATTTGATGACACTGACAAAATGGACACACACAATAAAAACAGGTTTATGTGATCAATTGAAATAAATGTTATCACCTTGTGCTGATGTACTCTTACTATATTCACATTTCTTAAACACAGACATTGATGAGATGTGAACAGAAACATGTGTAATCATCCTTGCTGAGAAACTGTACTTTAATCTCATGAACATTTCTTTCTCTGAATTTAACAGGTGGAATCGATGGAGTCTGTTATAGAGCTGCTTTTGGAAACGCTGAAAGATTTGAGTGACGCAGAGTTAAAGAGTATCATGTTGAACATCTGGAGGCTACCTCAGATCGACAAGCATCCATCCATATCCGTCTCATATAGGCAGATGCCGACAACAGACATTCAGAACACAGTGTTTTTAATAGTGCTGACCGACGGCCAGCAGTCTGTGGAGACAATCAAGGATTTGTTAGAGAAGATAAAGAGGACTGATCTGGTGCAGAGGTTGTCAGACAGCAGCTCAGGATCCAAAAGTGAGTCAATAAAGATAAAAACATGTAAAAATCATAATAATGGTGCATAACAACTGTGTCAAGTTTATAAGCTATGTCTTCATCTGTTTACATTTTAAACAATAAGATCAATAATATTGAGAAAACAAAACAGATCATCTTGTGTATAATTTTTTTTTTTTTTATGATTAATGTGAAGAATGAAAAACAGTTGATTACTGATGTCTGCACCGAGCACAAAGGATGCTAAAACACCCCCGGCCACAGTCTGTTCACCACATCCATTTATACAGTTTTATTCTGCGTATAGCTTAAAGGGACTACAACTAACATTTCACTGCACGATCTTGTCCTTTAAAATTACAAATGAATGAATCTTTTGTCTTGTCTAACATTGTTCATCATCAGATGTTAGACCAGTCATCAGTTACGAGTGACTTTTTACCTCTTCTCTCCTCAGAGAAACACTCTGCAGATGAACACCGCTCTGCACTGATCCACAAAGTGAGTAATGTCACATCTGACTTCATACAACACAGCTTTCCTTCGACAGATGTTAAAAATGATTGTCATATTTAATATTTTAAATAATAATATGACACAAAGTCAGGATTTGCTTACTTGTATTGTTATTTATCAGATAACTGAAGCTACATTCGAGGTCGAAGGTCGAGCGCTTTAGGGGCAATTTTATCAAACAATAATAATATAATATCTTTTCCACTGAGGATGAGAAGTTTGAAATGTTTTTTTTTTCCACCAGAAACATCTATTTATTGATTTTAAGCCATTTTGAAAGCATTAAGGAAATATATGACATGAAATAATGAATCTACAGTTACACTGATGAGCTTCAAAGAGACTAAGAGATTTGTGTCTCCCAGTAGATTAATTAAATGTCTCATGGATGTATTGATTATTTCAGGTAGCAACAAAGGCAGCTGTGAACGAGCTGCTTTCAGAAACCCTGAATGATTGGAATGACGAAGAGCTTTATGAATTCATGAAGTTCCTGAAGTTGACTGTCTTCTGGAAGGACCTCCCAGACATCTCATGGAGTTTGGGATCCTCAGCAGACAGAGTAGATATAGTGAATCAGATGGTTCAGACCTACGGCCAACGGTCTGTGGAGTTAACCAGGGAGATTTTCATGGACATGAAGAGGACTGATCTGGTTCAGAGGTTGTCAAAGCCCAGCTCAGGACTCAAAGGTAAGACTAAGAAGACAAAAAAAAACCAACAGTCACATCACAGAATCAAGTGAATCTCATCAATGTCTCAATATATATTATCATTCATGATAAACAAATAATTCTACCTGAGTTCAAACTCACTGTGGAAAATAATAAATGGGAGGCAGGGAGCAATTTTGCATATTCTTTTCATTTGATTTCCTTTTTAAGTAACCAAGCCTTTATAAAGTTGTTTAACTCTCCGTGTGTAACTAGATTATAATCCTCTCAGTCATTTCTTATTTCTTTTCTCCTCAGAGAAGCGCTCTGTGGATGAACATCACCCTGCACCGTCTGAGACAGTGAGTCTGACTTCACACGTCACAGCTTTCATTCAATAGGTGCAGGTTGAAAACATCTTTATTTTGAACATTTGAAATGATGACACAAACCAAACCAAACCACCACTGATGGAATGTTAGATCAATACTGGACAGCTCTAATAACCCTGACCGCGTTTACAGTAACATGGATATGATGTGTTAGATCAGGTGGTAGAAATCACTTTATAGGAATCAAAGAGTAAATAATAATGAAAAAAAAATCATCAATCATTTTGCTTTGATGCTAAAGTAACTAGTACTCACTCATAAGCACTGACTCTGATAAATTTATCTGATGGATTTATCCTTTGATTTTTTTTCAGGAAGCAGCGATGGCAGCTGTTAAAAAGATTCTTTTGGAAACCCTGATGGGTTTAGGTCACATTAAGCTCAATAAATTCAGGTGGTTGCTGCAGTTCACAACCTTCCATAGGAGCCTCCCACCAATCAACTGGGCGTTAACAAGGAGTCTACCTAACTCGGCAGACAGGGGAGAGCTACTAGTGCATCTGTTGGTGGAAGCCTGTGGCCAGCAGTCTGTGGAGGTGACCAAGGAGGTTCTCATGGACATGAACAGGACTGATCTGGTGAAAAGGTTGTCAGAGGCCAGCTCAGGGCTCAAAGGTCAGAGAAAGAAACATCACACAACCATAATGTGTCCCATAAAACCATAATAACTACAAATAGATCACACAAGTGACCGTCAACAGAACGGCCAGGAAGTTAGCTAAAACGACGACAGCGCTTCCAGCAGCTTTAAAAAAATTCAATTTTGTAAATGCATAGTCTCATACCTGTGAAACACAGGCCTCACACCATTTTAAAGCACACACATTCAACAAAAACTCCTGGAGAAGGTGGATCTCTCCACCATGTGCGTGTATACAAGTGGCCTAGTTCCTAATCCGCTTTTTAAAAAATGAATGTGCATGACAAAAGACTGCAGACAGGGAAGTTAACAGCTGAGCAGCTGAAGGGCTCTCTGTCTGTCAGTGTGCTCAAACAAACTGTAGAAAGCGGCGCTGTAACATCAACGCCCAGCACTTTACATTTGTGGTGTTAGTCACTATCCAGTTGTTTACTGTAATTTATGAACATTAATAATGTAAAACAAACAAACTTATGTGACTATTTTGTTTTCATATTTCTCACTTTCAGACATGATTATAAAATATAATGTAATATAGCTCTCATATCAGAGCAGCGCTGTTCAGGAAAATACTTTGGTGCTATATCAAGAGAACATAGAGAAAGTTACCTGATGATTTTATACATCAACATAACATTATTTAAAGAAAATGCTGTGTGTCTTTACAAGGGCCTTCAAGAAGACTGGAGCATGAGGGTTGTGGAAGCACTGTGGTAATCTCTTACATTCATTCATTCATTTCTCAATTCATTCGTCATTTCTTTATTTGTTCATTTATGTGATGCTTCAAAACGAGACTTTTCCATTGATCATGTTCTGCAGCAGGACTCCAGTGACTGGACTAAACTTGAACCTGAAGTGAACAGTACAGATGCAGATGAGGCTCCAACTTACAGGTACAACTAACATCATAAGTACTGAGTCACAGTAAACTGGAACTAGAGGAAATATTAAGATTGGTTCTTGGAATTTATTACACAAAGACAACTAAAATCGTTGTGTGCTGTCACTGGTTATATTAATATAAACACAAGGCACATTCATGTACATTTGTTCCATTGTCCCTTTAACACTTTTTGTAAACATGCATGAACTCACTTGTTTTCTTTCCCACGACTCAGCCTTCAGTCTGAAGCAGGAAGCTTTGAATGCAGTGTCTCTGGTTTGCGCTGGGTCTGTAAGGAGAAGGTCAGCCTTAAGTACCAGTTTTGTCCTTGGGAAGAACCGATGGAGAGGATGGAGAGCATGAAATACATGCTTGCAGGTCCTCTTATTGACATCACAGTCAATGCTGGGACGCTGGATGAAGTGTTCCTGCCACACTGGATCTGCATAGGTTAGTGAACATGAAGAAAATATATTTATAAACGTTAAAGTTCTGACAGCATGTGTAAAAATCTACTTTAGGAATTTTCTCCTCACCAGTCGTGTGTGCTTGTATTTTGTGCAGATGACAACCCTGAAATAAGAGACAAGTTTGCAGTCCTACACATCGATGACTGTGGAGACGTTGTGGAGAAAGTGGCTGAGGTCACATCGTCACATGTCAAGCTATCAGAACCAGTTTTCTCTCCAAGAGCGGTCCTGATGAAAGTCGGTGTTCCAGTGAAAATAAACTGTAACGTGCTGATATACAAGACCAACACGGCATTCCTGACGCTCCATGTTTATCTGATCCCGTGTGATCCTGGACTGCAACAGGTTATTGCACATCTTCCTGCCACCAACAGGAATTATAAGAAGACACTGAGTGGCATCACGTATAAATTGATAAATACAGACAGACAACGATGTTGATAACTGTAACCTTGTTCTTTGTTTTCTTCTTTTACAGGAATTGAACAGGAGACAGTCATCTTCTGGATACAGAGCGATCCAAAAGCCACATCCAGAGAAGTCCCTGAAAATGGGTGATCGCTTCATCCTCACAGCAGATTCAGATGATGCAAAAATTTCTCCTGAGGTATCTTTGGATGGACTTTGGTTCAGGATGAGTCATTTGAACAACAATTGTTTACAGCAGCACATCACAAAATGATTCTATTTCACTGACATATTTTTTGTCACTGCAAGTCCCATACCCCTTTCAACCTGGACGATGCACACTTACTTCTTTTTCATTTGTTTTTGCAGAACTTAAAGCTCAGATATAAAAGCAGATTCCCAAATTTCTTCGAAGTCTACATGGAAAAGCCAGACACAAACTTCACACTCAGCCTCGCACAGAAAAACGAGCGTCAGTCTGTATGGACCCGTGAAATCCGAAAAGGTCAGTTTTCAATAATCCAACAGGAACTGACCTACACAGCCACTTTGTTTTAGTTAAACATGCATCATTGTTGAAGCACATGACAGTCGTCAGAAAAGGATCATGGATCATCCACATTTTCTTTAAATGTTTTTTCTTTCCAGATGAATACCAAAGCACCGGCCATAAACAAGGTAAGATGTTTTAAATCATATGTGTTTAGAGGAACGGCACTTTTAAAGTTGAGGTTTTTGATGCCTCTGTGCTGGTGGTAACAGGGCCTGGAGGCATTTCAGTGTGTTTGCAGGTTTTGTCCGTGCATCTGTCTGTCGTGAACACGATATCTCAGGAATTTCTTCAAATTTGGCGCTAAAGTCCACTTGGCCTCAAAGTCAAGTTCTCTGTGACCTCATGAGACATCAAAATATATAGTTTATATCTATGGACTTTATGGACTTTAGACCATGAAATAGGTTTAAATAGGGAACTGCATATGCATGTGTCCTGCTGCCGCCCTGACAGGTGTTTGTGATGTTTTCTGTGATGCCTGACATTAACCTAATCAAAGTATTTTTCTTCCTCTCCGTCCTCAGTGGAGCACTTTGTGGATAAACACCAGTGTGATCTGATCGCAAGAGTGTGCAATACAGGACCAATCTTGGATAATCTCTTCAGTGAAGGTGTAATCCAACAAGAAGACTATGATACAATCAGGACTATCCCGACCACTCAGGAGAGGATGAGGAAACTCTACAGCGGCCCCCTGAAAGCTGGAGGTCAAGCAGCCAAAGACGTCTTCTGCCGAATCCTTGAGGAGAAGGAGTCATATCTTGTCGCTGATCTCAAGAGGAAGGAGTCCTAAATACTGTGACTGGAGTTAAGTCTGCTTTTTGACCAACCGAGAACATTGCCTCTGAGCCTGGCATCTTCACACGTTAACAGAACAGTAAGTTAATAGCCTGTGTACACGGAAGTATTCATCCTGGTGCTGTATCTGTTTTTTTCTGTATTTGTTCTTAAGCTTGACTTTCTTCATCCTGAGATAATGTAAAATTAATCTAAAGGTGCTCAAACATTTTATTTAGGATTGTGTTGGGGTTTTGTGGGCCAAATACTACATCACATATCATGTGACAAAATATACATTTTACATACATCTAGCAGACGCATTTGTCCAAAGTGACTTCAAGTAATTCATACATACAAGACACTGGCTCTACCCCTGAGACACAACCGCCATGATCTGAGACTAATAAAACATTTTACTTCATCATTGCTGAACAAAGAACATCAGTGTTAGTGATGAACTACAGATTTAATAAATTAACAAAAACAATAAGAACTTTTTAAGAACCCCTGTGTTCATCTCGCCTTAAGGTGCTAAGATTTACTGGTCACGTTGACAGAAACTAACAAACTATTGAATTAAATTCAGGTTTGAACTTTGCACAGTAATTATGTTTGATTTCTGCACTACAAACTCAAAATCTTACACCCACTTGTTTTCATTCCTTTTAAAATAATCTATTTTTTTATTTGATTTTATGCAAATACAATTTTTACTTTGCAATTATTTTTATATTTTGACATGTTGTGTATTTTTTAAAAAAAAATCTTGTCAGTCTATCATTTGTTTAAATAATGAAATTGTCTTGATATGACTTAATTCATGGTGTCTTGTGTTTATTTCTCACTCATCTAGCGACAGCATTTAATTCAATAAAGCTATATTTTGTAGAATAGGGACAGAATTTGAAGGCAGCTCCAAAAACACAGGAGGCATCACCAGAGTGAACCCAACACTGCTGATCTCTGCTTGCTATCCTTGGCTGTAACTAGTGTCGCTGAGGGTTATGGAGGGCGCAGAAAATATGAAATAACCACACGGAGACTCCATTGTGGGAACATCACAGTAGATGTCACTCAGTAAAACACCTTACACTAGTTAGCTACTGTTGGCTAATTAGCTCATGACTCAGTTGGCCGTGAAGCCGTGTGGAGCTAGAGTTTGTGTGGACGTGTGATCATGGGGAGTCACAGCAGGCGACAGGGTGCAGCTCAACTGGATTTGGCTGCATGATGTAAGAGCGATCACGGCTGACACCAAACTGGGACTGAGCACAGCCTCCAAAAGCAACTGAGGTCAGTTGGACAACGAGGATACAGTACAGAGGTGATTTACAGGGGCTCTGACCAGGACTATGACTTTCTGGGACTACAAGACACGGCAGGCGGGGACAGGACAGCAAGGATGTTACAACACATCTGGACACAGTGTTAGATGTCATTCCTGTGAAAGCTGCCCTGTGGTGTTGTGAAAAAAAAAGTATGTACTGTAGAAGAGTTGTGACGTGTTTTAATATTGATAAAGTTGATAAAAGTTGCAGAAGGCCGGACAATCAGACATTTTTAACAGAAGAGTCTGGCCAAAGGAAAACATACTGCACTCATCACCGACCAGAATAAAGACTTACCTGTTAAACTTCACTAGATTTTTGTATTACGCACTTTTCTTGCTTCAAAAATTATTTTAGCCCATTTCAATCACTCTTAAACTCACAGAGCAATTGGGTGAATTTATTACACATCTTAAAATACAAAACATTTTGAACGATCCTCATTCAACAAACAGTTAATGGCTGCCTGATGAATTAAAATTACACAGTACAGCACCTTTCAACAACAAGACATTTCAAAGTGCTTTATGTAAGACATCAGAAAGTTTAAGACAAATATACAGTTAAAAAATAAGGTAATATAAAAATAAAAAAATAATAAATACAAGAATAAAAAATATATTAAGGTCAATACTGTGAATACTTATGAAGTCAGATCACAAACCTCAAATAATTCAAAACATGACTGAAACACAGGAGGAGAAGAAGAAGAGTAATTCATCCCGTGTGAATCTTACTTTTTACGTGAAAAAAATGAACATATGCCACTTTCCACACAGATTTCAAAATGTATAAAAATCCACGGTTGAGAACGTGCACACTGGTACAAATTGTAAACACCATTAGTGTCAGGGTGATGTCGCAAGTCGGCAAAAGAGAAGTGTGAATTCTTCTTTTTTTAGAGCTGTTTTTTCCCCCTAAATTGTGTTTGGATTAAATCTATAGTTTGTACACAGATTTCTACACCTGAATACACCCTTTGTTTTATACATTTGGCCCCAGATACTACTGTAGTACTTATGTGCATGCACTCCTCCTCTTCACCCCTGTTGCCCTGTTGAAATCTCTTTTCAATATTTGTCAAGACTATAAGACTTTCACACACTGTGCTGCTAGAAAATACTGCAATGAGCCACCTGATCTGTTGCTATAAAAGAAACTGAAGTATTTTATAGTATTTTGACTGCTGCATTGTTTTCATCATCAAACAGAGTTACAATAATTTTCACTACTCAAGTTTAAAAAACTTTAGAAATTCAGTTTAACTGACATGAATAAAAAACTCTGAATAATATACATGTGCTTACATATCAACACCTCCTCCTTTGTGCTAGAGATCGCAGTACTGTCACTTTGTCAAAGGAAACATCTGGACATTGTGCCTGAGGAGATAACCCTGAACACAGCCTCCAGTCTGTTACACGACAAATGACATTTTGTTTTGCATCATAATTCATCAGTTCAAGGTGCGGATGATTTCCAGTCAGCATCTATTAAATGAAAGCTGTCGTCTTACAGCTTCTGCACCAGATCATTTCTGTGTATTTTCTGAAAAACCTTCTTGCTCAGCTCCACAGACTGTTGGCTGTAGGTCTGCAGCATCAGATCCACCACGTCCAACATGTCTCCCTTCTCCAGTCGGTGATGTGGGATGCATGGGAGGCCTGTAAGGATGTCACTGTCCTGCAGGTACCACTTGAATTCTTTGAATTCCTCTTGTTTCAAATTTGCCAGCACATTCAAAAGCCTCTCTCTGTTTGTTGTGATTGTTGCTCCCTGAAGAATTCACATAAACAAAGGGATATGATTTCACTATAATGTTGGTGGATAATATCAAAGCTCACCTGAATGCAGTGGATGATTTTCAACCTGCATGTTTTTGAATGAATGAATGAATGAATAATTGAATGAATGAAAGTGTTGTGTAAAGTCAGACTGATGTGACATCACTCACTTCCTGCATCAGTTCAGACAGGTGTTCATCCACAGAGTGTTTGTCTGAGAGGAAAGAAGACATGTTGCATGCTGTGATTAGACATCGACTGCCAGATTTTACATCAGAAAATAACTTTTCTGTTCTGTTTTTAAATCAAACTGTGACTGTCGTTTCAGACGAGCCTCTCAAGTTAACAGTTACATAGTAAATCTGAAAACACCGGGCTGCAGTTTCACATGTTGAGGCCAGCTTATGAATAATTTGCACGGTTTAGGTTAAATGTTCAAATAAATATCAAAGGTTGGTTTGAATTCAGCTTTCTGTAGTGCTTCATGGTCAGAAAATAGAAAACAACTCACTGTCACTGGAACCAGGTCTGGACGATTGTAGACCAGTCTGTTTGACTATAAAAACAGGCAAACATCAAGTTTTTGTACAAAATAATACAAAGTATTTTCCTGAATATTTTTGCAGCATACCTACCTCTCACTGTAGCATCATAGCATGGCCCAGTTAATGATTCTGCAGCTGCAACACATGAAATGGCAATTACATAATACATTTGTTCAACACCTCATGCATTAATGACAAAAACACTACAGCAGACCAACCAAACTACCAGAATACCACAATCAGTCACCAGAATAAATGTACCTTTCTGCAAAACTAATTTTGGATTAATACATTAAATGTCTTTATGTTGCAGCTTTATGTTTCTTTAGGTTCAATTTGATATTTTATGATGTTTATAAACTGTGCTTAAGGTCTGCTTAGGTTTTGACTCAAAAACCACTGGGTTTGGAACAAGAAAATGATTCTGACGAAGAAACGACAACAATTTGAAACAGCACAATCAAGGAATAGTTGTATATCAGTTACTGCATAATAGTTTTATTGTTTATTTAAAGGTCCAGTGTTTGTATACTGCAACCAACTTAACACCATCCCTTAGCTGCTAAATCTGGAAAAACACATAGGCCCTCTGTAGAGCGAGTGTTTGGTTTGACCATTCTGGGCTACTGTAGAAACATGGCAGTGCTGGAGATATAAAAGGCTCATTATACCTGATAAAAAAGATAATTATGAATATTATATTTCATATCTGCAAATAAATCATTCTAAATCCTACACACTGGACCTTTCACAAAGCATGATGCGTTCACTGCACCAGACAGAGATGAGATCTATTTCCCCCTGTAGTCTCTCAGTGTTCAAGATACTGCAATAACCTTATTTGTTTTAACATCAATTAAGTTACAATTGACTCTGTGCAACTTGAAAGAATTTGAACAGCTTTGACATCATATTGTGACTGAAGCCTGACTGAATTTTAGTAAAAACTATTCTGATAATGCAGGATCTTACCTTCTAAATGAGCAGAGCTCTGATACTCATCTGAAGGAAAAGGCAAAATAAACATGAAATAAATTACAAATAGCTGATATACAAAAAAATGCTGTGGTGCCAGCAGGCAGTTAGTTGAGATTATACATTTTAAATAGTAAGAGCTAGCAGTCGTTGTGTACCACCAACCTGTTCGAATTTCACAGGTCCATACCGGTTCAAACGGAGGTTCACCCTTACGTATGTGTGAGAGTGTAAGGTGGAAGTCTCGGTCTGGTTTCTTGATGAACACTTCATAGAAATTTGGGTCTTGGCTATCATATCTGAGCGTTATTCTCTGTGAAAAATATAACAAAAGAGAGAGGAGTTAGTCAAGTTAAATTGTGTACAACAAAAAACAGATGAGAAAGAGTTCACTGGTCAAACCAGCTTGATTGTTGGTTAGAAATACTGATTTATGCAGCTCAGTCCCACTTCTATCTGGCTGCTGTATGGGCACCTGAATGTTCAGCTGCTCTCCCACGGAACACAACATTAGGCCAAAATCATCAATAGTTTTTGTCACCCTGAATGCAAAAATCTTTGAGGCTCAGTTACGCTCATCTGTCAATGAGTGAGCTCACTGTTCTGAGCCGGTCACCTGGGCTTCTGAAGGGAACCAACACACAGTTTTCCTTAAAGACAACGTCTAACCCAAACTACAAAAGTGTCAAAAGAATGCGGCAGAATGGCTGAAATGTCCCCCTTTGTGGCAGTTGCATCTAATGAAATGTCCAATAGTAACACTAAAACATATCTAATATGTAACTATTTAAAATACAACAAGGCACCTTGCAGTTTCTATCATCTTACAGTGTCTGAACCACAATTCACTAGGTACTCTGATCCAATTCTGACTGACAGTCCAAATCGTACCTCTGGGTAAATTCTGGCTGTGTCCATGTCTGCTCCGAGGTTAAAACCCTGCTGCATTTTTAGGTAATTGTCTGGCCGTGGCTTCTGGATTTTTTTGTATCCTTCAGAGAATTTCCTCTTGTCCAGTGTCTGGGGAAAAAAATCAATATAAGCACAAACCTCTTAGAGTTACAGTAGCAAACACTGTCATCTGTGTTTTATGGTACTTTCAGTAAAAACACAACATATTTTCAATAAAAAGTATTAGAGTAACGATTGAAAAAAATTGTTTTTGAGAATATTCAAGAATTATGTCAATATTTTAAGAGAAAAGTTCTGATACCACAAGAAGAACTATGCTAGATTTTGTAAAAAATAAAATAAAATAAAATAAAAAATATTAAAATACAGTTATTTTATAACTTTCTCACAATATATTAAGAGATTATTCTTGTGATTTCACTTTTGTTTTCTTTTTTAACACTGGTCCCAACACTCCACTGTAGGCTTTGGTACCATTTCAGTTCTTAATATGTTATGCATGAGCGTAAGATATTCAATAACCTGTTGCAGAGCAGGATCATGTGGGATCAGGTAAACGTGGAGTTTGAGGAATGGTGTGTTGGGTTGATAGTATATTAACACGTCACAGCTTATTTTCACAGGAAAGCCAACTTTCATCAGGACCGCTCTTGGAGAAAAAATTGGTTCGGATAACTTGACATGAGACGATGTGACCTCTGAGACTTTTTCCACATCATCTCCACAGTCATCGATGTGTAGGACTGCAAACCTATTTAATATTTCAGGGTTGTCATCTGCACAAAATAAAAATACACAGTTAGTGAGAAGTTAAGGATTGGATTAGTTATTGTACTAATCAACATAAATCTAAAAATTCACACATTCTATCTGTTACTGTTTTCTTCATGTTAACTTACCAATGCAGATCCAGTGTGGCAGGTATACTTCAACTAATTTCCCAACGACTGCCGTGATGTTCATTAGTGGACCTGCAGGCATGTAGCCGATCCATTCCATCCTCTCCATAGGTTCCTCCCAAGAGCAAAACTGGTACTTAAAACTGACCTTCTCCTTACAGACCCAGCGCAAACCAGAGACGCTGCATTCAAAGCTTCCTGCTTCAGACTGAAGGCTGAGTCGTGGAGAAGAAAACAAGTTAGTTTCTCTGTATGCGCAAAAATGCTGTGTGAGAGGCACAATGGAATTAATGCTGGATTTAAGATCTTCTTTACGTTCATTTGTTCTGTAAATAAAATCCAAAGACCCAAGAAAAAACTTTTTCCAATAGTTCCAATGCAACGCAGTATTTATGATGTTATTTTTACCTGTAAGTTGGAGCCTCATCTACATCTGAACTGCTCACTTCAGGTTTAAGTTTAGTCCAGTCACTGGAGTCCTGCTGCAGAAAATGATAATTTTTCCAAAAGCAAAATCTGACAGAAATCTGTCTTTGTACATCATCACATGAAGAGAGAAAGATGAATGAGTAAACTTACCATTATGCTTCCACAACCCTCAAGCTCCTGGTTTCTTGAAGGACCTTGTGAAGACACATAAGATTTTCTTAAAATGATGTTGATATATAGACTTACATGGTAACTTTCCGTATTTTATTGGTATAACATGATATTCTACATAGCTCTGCATCTCCAAACCAGTTCAAACATCTGATTAGTCTCGAATCTCTTTGTTAATTTTACATTTCCAAGGAGTGTCATCAACGGGCATCGACCAAATTGCCTCTGGATGGGATGGACCTACAACCAATCAGAGTAACTAATCTTTGAAACTACTTTGATAATAACTTTTTTATGAGAGACATATTCTCTGCTTCCTGCTTCTTAAATGTGAAAACCTTTTCTTGTTTCTTTACTTCTCAGTGGGACCCATAAGTACAGATGTTTATGAAACATGGGCACCCCCATTTGCATTTATTATTTATCATTATTGTTATTTCCTATTTCACCATTATTTTATTTACAGTAGTTGGTTGGTATGCTGATGAATGAATGAATGAACGTAAGAGTGTGTGTGTTAGTGTGAGGCAGAAAATATAGAGTAGTGCAGGCACTGTGGGCAGCCAGAGGTCGAGCTAGAGGTCCTCAGTGTCAGGAAGACATGCACGCGCAGTAGTAAACAGAGCGCGCAGAGAGCAGCCACGTTAACTTATCGTCTGTATTCCTGTGTTGTCAGGTGAGCATGTTTGTAAACTATTACAGTTCAGACCAGAGAACAGTGTTTCACCTCATATTTTCACAGTGATAGGAGTTGCATTACAGTGACCAGCTGAGTAAATTGTGTGAATATGGAAGTAGTATGTACGAGAATGTTTACAGTTTAAGTTAAGGAAGACATGCACGCGCAGTAGTAAACAGAGCGCGCAGAGAGCGACCACGTTAACTTACCGTCTGTATTCCTGTGTTGTCAGATTAAAGAAAGACATAAACTTCATGCACGCCTGGGAGTGTACTTTGTCCAAGTGTGAACCATCTGTGACAGTAAACTAAATATCTTTGAGTTGAGGACAAAACAAGACATTTGAGGACATCATCTTGGGCTTTGAGGAACACATTTTTCATAATTTTCTAACACTTTATGGACCAAACAACTAATAGACTAATCAAGAAAATAATCAATAAAATACTATTACAATTTCCAAAAGTTTAAACACGTTTCTTGATGACTCGGTTTGTCAAACCTCTAAACACAAAACTGAAAACAGTGAACCATTTTGTCAAAAATCCACAAAATCTTTGAAATAACTGAACACTGAACTCAAAACCACGTCTTTACAAAACGGATTCTTTCCACCAAAACCCTACAGATAAGGCACTTTGTTGAGGATCTCTAAAAATCGTCAGTGACTGCAGAACCAGGGCTAAAACTATGTGGTGTGAACTTAGCTTAAATTATACCATGGTCAGGGTGAATACTCGATTCTGATTGGCTGGAGGGTGTACGTTAAAAAGTGTTAATGGACACCTACTAAGTAGTTCCAGTCAAATTGTCTGTTCACCGTCTAAATTAATGCGCTAGCTGGCGTAACCATAGCGACGGGAACGCAGTCAAAGCCGCTGTTTACAGTTTATTTCCAACACTGAGTGCAGTCCGTCAGTCCTTCAGAGCCTTATCCTCTGAACACCACAGGATGGCGACTGTAACACACAAGCTGCGGAAAGTACGCTTCCCCTCTAAACTTACTGATACTTTTTTTTTTTTTAATCACATAAGCGAATAATCTCACATCCCGTTCGCTGTTCAGCTCTCTACTTCAGGCTGCGGCCACAGTAACGTTACACACGGCCGATCATTTGTTCGTGAACTTACTGATCCTTTTTTTTTTTTTTTATCACATAAGCGAATAATCTCACATGCCGTTCGCTGTTCAGCTCTCTACTTCAGGCTGCGGCCACAGTAACGTTACACACGGCCGATCATTTGTTCGTGAAAATCTTGATATTGATTTGGGGACAATGACATGACTGGTAAGATAGCTAGTCTTGTTGTTAAACATACTGTCAAATTATATTTACTGTTCGTCAACCGTACGCAATGTTATCGACTTTGAATCTTGCTAGCATAGCAACCCGTTGCCAAGTCGTATCTAAGGTCCGTCCTATTTACTAGAGAGGTGAACAACGTTTCCGTTGCATAGGAACCTTACGGGAGGGTAATGGTTGTTCCAGGTATTAGTCAAACCCTCAGGCGTTACCAGGGAAACCAAGTTATTGCCTGTCAAAAACTTTATATTTTGATTGTAAAACGCATGAAAATATAAATTAATGGTCTTAATTTATTTTCTTTGGCAAGTGACCATGGTATAAGCGGGTTAATGCCCTACGAGGTGCCCATTAACATAAATTAATGGACGACGCGGAGGCGTGACGCGTCGGACGGTTGCTTCCGCGAAGTCCATTCATTTATGTTAATGGACACCTCGTGTCATAACACAGACCATAACACAGACCACAATCTGCATACCAGATTTTTGACATTCAAATATTGTTTTTTTCCCACAGCCTACCTTCAGATCCTGAGCTGATGTCTGACAGTCTCTGCACCAGATCTCTCCTGTTCATCTTATTGAAAACCTCCCTGATCACCTCCTCAGACTGTTGGCCATAGTTTAGCACCATCAGCTTCACTGTTTGAACTCTGTCTGCAGTCTTCATCCGGTGTTTTAGGATTCTTGGGAGGCCTTCCTTCATTTTAGTGTACAGCAGAACATGCTTGAATTTCTCCAGATCACCAGGACTGAAATCTTTCACCGTTTCCAAAAGTTTCTCCTGAAGCAGTGTCACAGACACTTCCTGATGGATTTGAAATAAACAGGAGACATTTATATAACTTACTTTTTCAGCCTACATTTATTGAATGAAAGCTGTAATGCGTAAAGTCAAACTCACTCTCTCAGATGATGCAGGTGGACCCACAGAGTGTTCCTCTGAGGAGACAAGAAATCAAATTTGACTCAGAGGGGTTATAATCTAATTACATAAAATGAGTATGTACAACTTTTATAAGGTTCACTTACTTTAAAAACAAATCAAAAATTAAAATTTCACTGCAAAATGATACATAATCACAAACACCTTCACAATCTAAAGCAATCCAATACAAAAGCCCAGAAACAAACACTAACCTTGTTAAACTTACAACATTCAGTGTTTGTTGAGACAGTGTGAGTTGTTGAATTGATTATTTCAATAAGGATTTATTGATCCATGCCCATCCCATATGTTGTTGTTTTTTTATTACGAATTATAAAATGTATTGATTAGACCTTTATGAGACACTTTTTGTCTTCTTAGTCTTACCTTCGAGTCCTGAGCTGGGCATTGACAACCTCTGAACCAGATCAGTCCTCTTCATGTCCATTAAAACCTCCCTGGTTAACTCCACAGACTGTTGGCCGTAGGTGTGAACCATCTGATTCACTACTTCTGCTCTGTCTCCTCTGTAACTCCAGATCGATGAGTTACCTGGGAGGTTCTTCTGGGAGACAGTTGACCGCAGAATATTCTTGAATTTCTCAAGCTCCATGACACTCAAATCAATCAGGGTTTCCAAAAGCAGCTGTTGAACAGTTGCTACCTGAAATAATCAATACATCCATGAGACATTTATTTAATCCACTTGGGACAGTTATAAAATGTGTCTCTTAGAAGCTTGTCAATGTTATTATAAACGTGGGTGTTTCAGCTGGATCACACAAGGTATTGATCCATTTGGTTATCGCTGTTGATTGATCGTGGTACGTGATCTTTTTACAAACACTGAAATAAGTCACAGTGGCTCAAAGAAAATGTTTTCATTATTTCATGTCATATATTTCCTTAATGCTTTGAAAATAATCTAAGAACAATAAATAGATTTTTTTCTGATGGATAAACCTTTGATTCTCAATGAAAAATCTATTTAAATTTAGAAAAAATATTCATGCAGACATTTCCTCATCTCATCCTCAGTGGCAAAGATATCATACACTGTCCGGACAAAAAAAGTCACACACTCTAATATTTCATTGGACCGCCTTTAGCTTTGATTACAGTACACATTCACCATGGCACCATTTTGATGAGCTTATGCAATGTCACAACATTCACTTTTGTCCAGAGCTGAATTAATTTTTCGGCAAGATCTTGTATTGATGATGGGAGAGTCGGGCTGCTGCGTAAAGTCTTCTCCAGCACATCCCAAAGATTCTCAATGGGGTTAAGATCTGGACTCTGTGGTGGCCAATCCATCTGATAAAATGATGTGTCATGCTCCCCGAACAGCTCTCTCACAATTTGAGCCTGATGAATTGTGGCACTGTCATCTTGAAATATGACCGTGCTATCAGGGAAGGAAAATACATTGATGGAAAAACCTGGTCATTCAGTATATTCAAGTAGTCAGCTGATCTGACCAACTGAAAGCAACCCCAGATCATAACACTGCCCCCACAGGCTTGTATGGGAGGCACTAAGCATGACTGGGTTCATCACTTCATCCGCCTCTCTTCTTACCCTGATGCTTCCATCGCTCTGGAACAGGGTAAACCTGGACTCAGACCACATGACTTTTTCAATTGCTCCAGAGTCAAATCCATTTGCTCCGTAGCAAATAGTAGCCTTTTTCCCCCGATCAGCCTCACTGATAAGTGATTTTCTTAAGTCTACCCAGCTGTTTAGTCCTAATCCCCTCACTTCTCTTTGCATTGTGGGTGTGGGCATGCTCTAACTTTCACTATTTAACATAGCAGTGAGTTCTACTGTTGACTTTTGACCATTTGATTCAAGAAGATTCAAGATTTTTTTGTTGACCACATTTCTTCCTTGAAGATTCACCAAGGTTCATCACTATCCTTCCAGCTTTTAATCATGTGTTGGACAGTTCTTAACCCAGTTTTAGTAGTTTCAGCAATCTTCTGAGTTGTTTTCTTTGCTTGTTGCAGGCTAATAATTTGACCCTTCTGAAATAGAGTAACATCTTTTCACCGACCACAGGATATGTGTTCTGACATGGTTGTTTAAGAAATGAGAAGCTTCTCACTGCATCATTTAGGGTTAAATAACTTGTTGTCAGCTGAAACACATTAATTACTGCAGTAATTATCCAATGGAGGGCTCTTACCTATTTGCTTAGTTAAATCCAGGTGGTGATTGTTTTTTTAGCCAGGCAGTGTATTATTATTATATCAAATTACTGCTAAAGAGCTCCACCTGAATGCAGCTTCACTACTGTGATAAATAAACATATAAATAAGTAAATCTTGACTTTGTGTTGTATCATTATTTAAAATGTTAAATATGACGACCACTTTTTCCATCTATAGAAGGAAAGCTGTGTTGTGTGAAGTCAGATGTGACATTACTCACTTTGTGGATCAGTGCAGAGAGGTTTTCATCTGCAGAGTGTTTCTCTGAGGAGAGAAGAGGTAGAAAGTCACTCGTAACTGATGACTGATGACTAACAGCTTTAAATTAAAATGATGCAGGCAATATTGCCTCATGAAAAATATAAACAGTACACAAAATTACAGTATAAACCTCCTCGACAGTGGCATATAAATTGTCATTTCTACCCACTCTCTTAGTCGTAATATATTCTGTACACAGCTGATGTGTCTCTACATTATGAACCTTATCATTAATAATGTAAAATAGAACACAAAGCTTATAAACTCAAGACATGTTATATACCAGTTATATGATGTCTAACATGTTTTTATCTTTATTGTCTTACTTTTGGATCCTGAGCTGCTGTCTGACAACCTCTGCACCAGATCAGTCCTCTTCATCGTCTTTAAAATATCCTTTGTCTTCTTCACACACTTTTGGCCGCAGTTCTGCACCATTATAAACACTGTGTCCTGCAGGTGTGCTGTCTGTAGCTGCATCAATGGAATGCTTAAAAAGTGTCTGTGGAACTCAGGTTGTCTCAACAGGGCATTTTTAAACTCATTGAGTTCTGTGACACTTAAATCTTTCAGTGTTTCCAAAAGCAGCTCTATAACAGACTCCAACGATGCCACCTGTTGAATACCGAGAAGAAGAGATTCATCATGAGATTAAAGTGTGATTTCACAGCAAGGATGATGACAAATGTTTCTGTTCACGCCTCATCAATGTCTGTCTTTAAGAAATGTGGATATGGTAGGAGTGCATCAGCACAAGGTGATAAGATTTATTTCAGTTGATCACATAAACCTGTTTTTATTATGTGTATGTATACATGCTCCTTTTTCCTTTTAAAATCAAATTTATTGACTTTAATCTTCTTTCACAGTTATTTTATTTCTGTTTACAGAGTTTCCTAATGTGAACACAAGAACAAACTGAATGGAACTTCAATTCTGACAAACCTTCAGATGAAAATAAATAATTTGTTTTTAGTCAACATTTATAATATTCAAGATGAATTTCATTCTACTTCTATTACATGCGAACTGTACTGTTTAAAGTAGCACTGCAAATAACCATTATCATAAAAATTATGATAAAATAATAATCAATGTTGTTAAAAGTACACATCACAATTTCAAGGTGACGGCTTCAAATTTCCTTGAGATATAAAAGAGATATTCAGTTTACAATTATACCAAACAGAGAGAAGAAGAAGATCCTCACAAATGCTGGAACAAGAGTGTTTGGCGTTTCTTTAAATTACTCAATTGATTTATTTATTATCCATCATCTTAGCTTCAGTTTAAAGTCAGACAGATGTGACATCACTCACTTTCTGAATCAGTGCAGGCCAATCTTCTTCCACAGAGTGTTTCTCTGAGGAGAGAGGAAACATAAAAAAGATTCATGAATGATTAATTTAAGAACATAATCAGATTGTGAGACTATAAGAAATCTAGTATTAAGGATTTATTGTAAAATGTCCAGAAAATTTACTTAATAGTAACATCATAAAAAAATCAATATCAAGTTTCTCCTGATAAACACTTTATTATGTTCTGTTAAACTGTATTAAATGTTCATACACTGACATATTAATTAAAATAATTACAGGACTCATTTCATACATTCATATAGGTCACCTACTTTTCTCTGTGGTTTTCACACCAAACACTTCACCTGATGAACCTGCAGCAGCTGCAACACAGTTAATGACAACTGTTATTACATTAATAAATACTCTGTGTGTATCCTTCATGTGTACTTGTCCTGAGTATAATACTGAGTCCTGAGAATAAAAAAAGCCTTTAATGTTTCAGTTTCAGGTGTGTGAACTGAAGGAAGGAGGAAGTCATGATCACAGGGATCACAGAGGGAATCAATGAGGAAACACTGAAATTAATTAATTAATTAACTTATACAGACTATCTCTCTCCACAGTGGAGTGTAATTATGTCGACAACATTAGCCAGATTCCTATCAGACCATTAACAATAGAAGACTGGTAATTATGAACTCAATGGACCAAAAACAAACAAGAATAAAGAAGAATGTGTTCAATAAAAAGATGTTGAGCCCTTTGAAAACACAACATTTACAAAAAAAAGACCAAAGACTCAAGACTCATTCAGATCTTTACATTAAATTCAAGATCCAAAACATTCAACTCTGAAGTAATCGCTGTCTAATTTCATATTCATCATTATTATTATTTCATTTCATTGTTTTTGTAAATTAAAGTAAATTAAATTAGTTAGATTTGCCACTTCAAAAGTTCAGTTTATATATTACAAAGTGGAAAAGTAAATCCTTTATTCTGAAGATAACATAGAACAAACTGTAAAGTTTCTATGGTTCAGTTTTCGTTGCGACTGTGTTTGACAGGTGATGATTCAACTCTCTGGTATAGTTGCTGTCATGGCAGGTCTATACGGCGCTGATGCATTGATTTATATTATAAACTTCATCTGATATTTTGCACCAGAGATCAAAAGATTTTGTAACAGTGTGTATTTGTCTGTTATTATGAATTAATGTGACAGTTGTCCTCCTATCTTACCTTTGAGTCCTGAGCTGGCCTCTGACAGCCTCTGCACCAGATCAGTCCGGTTCATGTCCATTAAAACCTCCCTGGTCACCTCCACAGACTTTTGACCGTATTTCTCCACCATCACATCCACCAGTGACTCTGTCATGTCTTCCTCCAGCAGTCCTCTCCAGTGAATCTGTGGAAGGCTCCTCTGGAAGAATGTGAACTGCAGAAACCACTTGAAGTTCTTTTGCTCCTCATAACTCAGATCACTGAGTGTTTCCAAAAGCAGCTCTTTAACAGCCCCCATCGTCGCAGCCTGGAAAATGTACATGTTCATAGAGAAAATGTTATTTCTTTTAATATGTGTTTTTCTACAAGATCACCTAAGCTACTGATATATTTGGTAATTATCTGTTTGTTATCTCAGAGGATGATTCCTGTGTCCTGCTACCTTTAAATATCTTTAACCTGAGCTCTGTTACTGGATCTTTTTGCATTTTCAGGCTGTAACTCGCTGTCAAAAACTGAAATGAGCCACCTGATCTCAACATTAGATGTTGAAGTAACTGTAGAAACAGGTCGAAACTTGAAGATATTTTAAAATTTCATGTTTTGCATTTTGTTTAATTCTTTGAGGAACTTCAAAACTTCATGATATTAACATTACTGAGCTCAGTATCATCTCAGCTTCAGTTCTGTGAGAAACATCAAATGTAATTCATGTTTGGTTTAATAATCATCATTAATGTTGAGTTAATTTTAAACCTGAATCTCACTGAATAAAAACTGTACTGTGCATGGTCAGACATGATGTTACTCACTTTGTTGATCAGTGACGACTGGTGTTCATCAACAGAGAGTTCTTCTGAGGAGAAAGAAAGAATAAAAGGACTTAAAAAAAATATTGTAAATTATAAACTGGGCATGACTGCTTTGTAGGAAAGATTTCAATACAAAGCACTCAACATAAAATTAAAGTCAAAGCTAATCAAAAGCTACATCTAACTTTTCACAGATATTTTTCTCCCTCTCCTGAAATAATTTTAATAATAATTAGACATAGGGGTGCCCATTAGCTCAGTTGGTAGCGCGGGCTGCCCATGTGCAGAGGATTTGTCCTCGTTGCACTTCGAGTCCGACCTGAGGCTCTTTGCTGCATGTCAGCCCCCCTTCTCTCTCATCCTGTTTCCTGTCATCTCTGAAGCTGTTCTATCAATAAAGCCATAAAAAGCCCTCCCAAAATACTAAGAAATGGTCATAAAATATATTTTGTTTATTTTCTCTACAATATAGATTATTTTATTCAAAATGTAAAGAGAAGAGGACATATGTTATAAACATGTCTTGTCTCTATTGTCTTACTTTTGGGTCTTGAGCTGCTGTTTGACAACCTCTGCACCAGATCAGTTCTCTTCATCATCTTTAAACTCTCATTGGTCATCTCCACAGACTGTTGGCCATAGTACTGCACCATTAAACACACTGTGCCCTGCTCGTCTGCTTTATCCAGCAGGTAAAATGGGAAGTATTTTGCATTCTGCTGCATCAATTGGGCGGATGAGTGTCCCTGTTGGTAAACTGGATGCAGGGTCTTCTTGAACATCCTTGAGCTCTGCTTTATTCAAATCTTTCAGTGCTTCCATAAGCAGCTCTACGACAGACTCCATCATTTCCACCTGGTAAATTAAGAGAAAATGTTCATGAGATAAAAGTACAGTTTCTCAGCAAGGATGATTACAGATTTGCTTTTCTAATCTCATCAATGTCTGTGTTTTAGAAATGTGGATGTGGTAAGAGAGCATCAGCCATATAAAAAAAGTAATGATACAGTGGATAAATTGATAATTGATATAGTGGTAAAGTTGATCTTATACCAGTTTTTTTGTTCTTTTCACAAACTGTATTTTATTTTCATGAGAAGATTCATGACTTTATTTTACTGCCTGGGTGAAACTCTTTTACGGTCTGTGTTAAAAAACCTGTAATGAGCCTCCTGATTTAACAGCAGAGTGGCTTTTGTTACATCAATTGCATTTTCTTTTCTTCTAATATAAAAAAGTATCCTGTTCGATGTAGATAGAACACATATTCTTAACATCATTTTTTAAATAACATTCAGGCTTCAGACCTCTTGTGCACATTATGCAGCCTGATCAGCTTCAGTTCTGTGAGAAAACTGTTTGAGATAAAGAATTTTGCTCTAATCATCAACTGTAATGTTCAAGATGACACTGATTTTTCGATCTTGATCCACTGGATAAAAGCTGCACTGTGTAAAGTCAGTGTGATGTGACATACTCACTCTCTGCATCAGTGAAGGCCGATGTTTCTCTGAGGAGAGAAGTTAAAAAACACTAATTGTAACTGATTTAACACCAGAATTATGAACATATAAAATACAAGATTTTTTGTCAAATATTACCCAATTTTCCAATTGTTTCTGTATCTTTATATAAAACAATATAAAACATATGAGCTGCATGTGAGTGTGTGACAGTTTGTTGTTTTTTTTACATATTTCTGTCTTTTTTGCTTTACCTTTGGTTCCTTTGCTGGTGTCTATCAATCTCTTCACCAGATCAGTCCTATCCATCAACTTTAAAACATATATGGTCAACCCTAAATACTGTTGATTGCACGTCTCCACCATCAGCTCCACGATGTCCTGTGTGTCTGTCATTTTCAGTTTGCGAATTGAGAAGAGTGGGTAACCTTTCTCCAGTTCAATGAGTGACTTGAATTCTTCAAGCTCCTCAGAACTCAAATCATTCAATGTTTCACAAAGCCTCTTCTTAGTGGACATTTTTTCTGCCTGGAAAATGAAAAGGACATAACATCATATCAGTAAATGCAGTACAGGATGTGTTTGTGTGATCTACTACAATGACTGAGAACTTACTGACATTGGCTTTACTTATTTTATCGTCAAGATTACACACTGATATTTGTTCTGTAAAGGCAGAATGTTTAATTCCTCCACACAGTGGGTCACTAAATAGATTAAAATGAAAGGAATGATCACAGTCAGCAGATTTCAACATAATGTAAAATGTATGGAGATTTTGGACTGAAGTGTTAGACAGCGCTCTCCAGTATTATTAAAAACACCAAATGAAGGTGTTGAGTTCAAGACAACATGTAGTAATATTGTTTTTATATGATGTCACATTGTCAGTTAAACAGATCCAAGGATTGATCCTTGCAGAACACCACAAGTCATTCTACTTTCCTCTGATAAATACTGAAACTGTAAACACAGAGAAGTCCTCACTTTTAAAGTAAGACTTTATACTTTACTAAATTTAGTCCTTTTCCATTAAGGCAAACCGAGTTCATGAGTCTGCTTTCACACTGTCTCAAGCTGCAAAGAGACAAACACCAAATCCATACCTAAAATTTAGTTTACCTTAAAATAATACTCAACACTCAGCAGATGATTTTGAGCATTATTAAAACCATTCATGTTAGTTTAAAAATGTTCTGCCTGCTGCACAGCAGAGTATATTTTGCACTTATTTCACAACCAACCCAAGCAAAGGTGATGGAAGATTAAGTTTGACTTATATTTAAAATTAGGGCTGCACAGAATTGGGGAAAAAACTTTCTTTTTTCTTTCAGCAATGTATTTTGTGCAATAAAAGAGTTATAAAATAATTAAATACTATAGAATCAAAATCTAAATAGTTGCGTAAAACCACACAAAACAGTAAAGCACATAACAATTAGCAGTCAAATACCAGCACTGCAACAACAAAAAGACAACAGCTCAGTTCAGTACAGGTGTGACCCTGAGTGGAGTGAAAGACTCATCACAGAGTTCAGTCCCTTAAAATGGTGATAAATATTGGTAAATACTGCGTCCAACAACCCCAATACAGATCAGTTTCAATCCAGGTCAGCCACAAAAACACAGAAAACTCAAAAGTCTGCTTCAGGTTTTACTGCTGATCCCTTCAAAAACAGCTTCACTCAGACCAGCAACTCCTTAAGAAACACCAAGTGTGAAAAATATACATCCATCAGCTGATTCCTCCTCCTGACACAGACACGGGAAGCGAGGCTGAAGTTTTACCATGAGCTGGCTACAATCACACAACTTTACAACACAATCTGATGCAGAGGAAACCTGGCATATCTCTCCTCCACTGACCAAAAAACACTGTCGACTTAAAGCCCACATGTCAATCACAAGCAACAAACTCTGCGTATCCAAGAACCCTTCAATCAGAGTAAATGATGCTCTATCAGGCAGACTTCTCTTGTAGGTTAGTTTGTGGAAAATGAGATCCATGTGAGTTTTCCTTTAGTATCAAGGCACAAAAAAGCTGCAGCAGGAAGTGTTTGAGTTCATTTGCTGACATCACATGTCCTTCATTGTGACTATTGCACACATTGTGATGTCGATGCTGAAACAATATACTGTGCAGTTTTATAAAATTAACATTATATTCACTTAAAATTTGATCTCCAGTTGTATTCACCATTTGAGCCCCTAAAACAGTGATTACATGAGAAACACAACCTAAGCTATCCACACTGCCAATAGAATGATTTATATAACTAAGATTTACTCACTTCAGCATCCAATCTCTGGAGGTCTAGTATCAGTAGTAGCTGATTTTCACTCAGGATTTCATAGAAGATATCTTTTCCTTGAACTCCACTGGATTTCAGTGGCCCACTGATGAGCTCCCTCATCTTCTCCTCAGCAGTGGGCAGAGTCTTGATCTTATCATAAGTCTCTTGTTGGATGACATTTTGGTGGAGGAGCTCATCCAAAATGGGTTCAACATCGCTCACTCTCTTGATCAGCTCAGACTGGTGTTTATCCACAAAGTGTTCATCTGAGGAAAGGAGGTAAATATTGAAGCCACTTAATATACAGGTTTCATTACAAGAGGCTATCTAATTTCTACTTTCTATATCAAAGTGTAGATGATGATCAAATATTAAAAAACGCTAATTTAAAAAGATTTTGTATACATGATTTAGTCTAACTGTGTGTGTATTGCATTCACTGAATTATCTTTAACTGCATGTGGGTCCAAGGAAGTGTACTTACTGTTGTTTAACATGACTCAAACAACAGTGATGTGGAGCAGGGGTTCCCAAGCTTATAACAATATATCATGAAATGCTATAGCATCATTTATAAACAGGCTATTATAAACAAAAGCCCCCCCCCACACACACAAAATGTAGTGTCTGAAATTTGTCCAGCATGGAAACTTACTCACATACATTCTTAACTATTACAAACATAACAGACACGTTACGACAGCCATCTGAGTGGCGTCGGTCTTACAATACAGCTCTAGGTGAGAAAGCAATAATAAGTATTCAAGAGCGGCCACTGTTACTTTCAGGAACCTTAACTCTTTTCTTGAACAAAATCAAGTTCAACTTGTTTTAAATATCCAACCATGCAGTAAATTACGAAGTAAGTTTATCGTCAGATTCTGGAAATCTAGACAATCTGATCTGTGACTGACAGACAGAATACAAGACATTTAGAGACGAGACCTCATACTACCTGTACACCTACCGTCTGGCTTGGTATCAACACCAGTTCCTCCAGTCGAGGGTCCTGCAGCTGAAACAAAATTAGGGAAATTTTAAACTGTTTTACAATGGATCTGTCTTTAAAAAGTACTATGAACTCTGTTTTTATACATGCAACAAACAAATGCCTTCTTTTATATAAAATTAAGTTGTATTCTCTTCTAGTCTTCTGTTCTACTGTAGATAATCTATGATAGAAACTTGACTGACTGAATTTGGAAATAAGTTTTACAGTCAGATTCTCTGTTTAAATTTGGCTTGTTGTCGACAACCTGAACTCAGTGAGTAACAGACATTTAGTGAGATGACTGTATATATAATACCTGTGCACCTACCTTCTGCCATTGTATTTACATCAGTCGCTCCCACTGAGGATCAAGCAGCTGAAAAGAATTTAAGAAAACTTTTTACTTCAGAACAATGTACTGCTCTTTAACTTTTTGCATACCTCTGTCATCTCATATATTGTACATATAAAATGTAAACAAAATGTTGTCTTGCTTTAACAATCAGAGCACAAAGAAAGCAAGATAAAATTAATGAATTAAATCAGGTACACTCCACACATTGTCAGGCTCGCTAACTACAAATGGTCAAAAAAACATTTAAGTTTGCACAAAGGAATGTGACAATCAGAAACAGTTTATAGAGGCACCAGAACAAAATAGTACTTGGCACATAAGGTACAAAGGAGTTTGTTGTAGTCGAAACTATCATCTTTAACTAATTTAACCTGACCGAAAGACACAGTTACTTAAGTCAGATCAGTCAGATAGGACAAGTGATTAAAGAAGGGCTGCATGTGATTAATATTTTAATTGTAGATTGATCGACTGATTATTGAAGGGCAAAAAAAAAATAAAAATGTCTAAACAGCAAAAAATATTTAATTTCATGTGATATGAAAGAGAAAAGCAGAAAATCCACACAGTTGAGAAGCTTAAACAAGATATAAGGTACAAAGGAGTTTGTTGTAGTCGAAACTATCATCTTTAACTAATTAAACCTGACTGAAAGACACAGTTACTTAAGTCAGATCAGTCAGATAGGACAAGTGATTAAAGAAGGGCTGCATGTGATTATTATTTTCATTGTAGATTGATCTACTGATTATTGATTATTGAAGGGCAAAAAAAAAATGTCTAAACAGCAAAAATATTTAATTTCATGTAGTTACCAATCGATTATCGGTTAATTGACTAACAGCCCAGGGAAAAAAAGATTCAAAAAACAAGTTTCCCTGAAGGAGTGCATCACTCAGTTTACTTCTAAATATTCTCTAAAAAGTAAACGTACAGAGGAAGTAATGAAAAGTAATTTTTCTCACATACTTAGTCTCCTGGAAACCTTCAATAGACAGGACAGCTCTGTGCTGCTGCTACTTTCTCATCAATGCTAGGCTAATTAAGCTAACATGGTCGTTATACTCTTTCTCTCATACCCATGCACACACACACACACACACACACACACACACACACACACACACACACACACACACACACACACACACACACACACACACACGCACACACTATTCACGTTAGTTGTCGTCTTCCTAAATAACAATTATAACTCAACCATCTTATTAAACCACTTTTGAAAACTAGCTAACCGTTAACCGTTAGAAATACGAACGTTAGCAAAGTGTTATTGTGTGTCAGACTGCCGTAAAGAGGAAGTAGAGCTCTGAAAGTGAAAGTAATAAATATCAGGCTAATGTTATGACTTATTACCTTATAGTAGCTTCAGTAGTTCGAGCTGAAGTCTGTCCACTTTTGTTAAACTGAAGAAAACCGCTAAACGTTTTATTTTAACAGTTTAACCGTGATGCAGCTCCGCTCTCCGGTGTTCACGAGAAGTCTTCAAGCTGGATTGGAAGTAAAACTCACCAGAAGTCTCTCTCTCTCCCTCTCTTTCTACCGTCTGGTCACAGTCAGGTCACCTCCCTCTTTACTCCTCAAACCAGCACCCATTTTACCGCACAACATCTGGACAGTTTATATATATACACAGGGGATTTTATCATGTTTTTCCACTGGAAAGGCACCCAAGAGGTATGTTTATAATTTTTTGTCCACTGGAAAAGCAGCATTGTCCTATATTATAGACTACTTATATTATGCTACAGATGGATGTTGAAATAAATATGTTTGATTAATGTGGTATTTAAGATAAGATTGTAACTTTAAAAAAAATGTTATTTTTCAGGGAAATTCCATATTCATAAGAGAAATTGGGCCGAATCCAAGCCAATTTATTTTATTTAACGTATTATCATCATCATTAATATTATCATCTTCATTATTATTATGGTTGATAAAGGTTCTCAGTCATCCAGGTTATGGCAAATCTAGGTGCTGTATCGTCGGCAACTGGACTTGTTTCAGTTTCTTGAAGACGTTGCACCTCTCATCCTCATCTCAGAGGATTATTATTATTACTTTGTGTTAGTTTATGTATTTTCTTCATGTGGTCATTCATTGTCCGTGTCTGTACTTTTATATCTGATACTGTGTACAAGACAGATTTGTAGGGGGAAACAAAATAGCGTCCTGTACTACATACTCCTGTACAGCAGGTGGCGGTATGCACCTTGAGAGTCGTCGGTCGCAGTTTGCCATTAAAACAAAAGAAGAAGAAGAAGAAGAAGAAGAAGAAGAAGAAGAAGAAGAAGAAGAAGACGTAACAACAACAAACCGAACACTGATAGGTGACCTGACTTTTTCTTAAGGCTTTAAACTTGCTTGTCATGTCATGTTAACTTGTGTCTTCGCAGGGTAGTTTTCAGTTTTCACTGGCGTTTAATGTCTTGTTCTGGAAATATGATTATTTTGATAACCTAGCGCAGCATTAGCTAGTTAGCAGTAAATCAGCCTTCAAACTTGACCCCGTTTTTTGTCCTACAGCAGGTTTTGATGTGGACTTGTGGCTCCTGATGACCAACCAAAGTTGGGAGGAAAATATACCTAAAGCAGGTATGTACGGTGACTTGTGACAGTCTGTAGTTTAGCTTCAGCTCTGTTATTGACCTCTCATGAAACTGCTGCTTAACTGTACTGATAAAGTTTATGAGGGTCTAAGGATTGAAGCTGTTACATGCTGTACAGATTGTAAAGGCACATTGTGGACTGTGATATTGACTTGACAATTTAAGCAGCTCTCTTCCAGTGGTATAAAACTAAGCAAAAAATAGCTACCTACTGTTACTGTTTATATGCTCAAAACGAGGTCTTTCTGCAGCTTTGTCTCTGAACACCACTGTTTTTTTAAGAGTCTTGAAGAGCCCTTTGCTCTCTTTAACAGCTCAAAATAAATACTTCACATTAGAGCCCGACTGATATATCAGTCAGCAGATATTATTGGCCAATATTGACCTAACAGGGATATATGTTGCCCGATACGTGGCATTATATATATATATAAAAAACTCTTTCTTTGTAGTGATTATAATGTGACGATTATAAAGTGACTTAATTTTACTTGCCACTCTCAGTCATAAATATGGTCCACATAAGTACAAGGACGCTGATGCAACGCCGATGCTTCAGGCTATGCAAGACTGATTTCACGCATTGTCACGATCAGAAATGTGTCAGTTGAAAATCGTAAGCACAAGCTGCAGTCTGACAAGAAACAAAAACCATTAACTGGTGATTGTTTTTGTAATATCTTTGTTTTTTGATTCCACAGTACTGTGCCAGAAATGAGTTGCACTTTCCAACTCCTGGTTTCCCGCACCGACCTCTGCCATGGCCGTTTTCTGCTGGTCTTGTCTCGACAGTCCCCGTTGCTCAGAACGCTCAGCTCCGGCCCCCAGCTCAGTCGCAGCCTGCAAGAGAGCTACAGGCTTCTCCAACTTCCTGGCGAGCGAGACAGCAGTCCTGTGCAGGTGAAAGAGGCTTACTTGCGCCTAGCCAAGCTCTACCACCCAGACTCTGGGGCTCCGACTGCAGATGCAGCGCTGTTTGCTCGGGTTGAGGAGGCCTACCGGGCTGTGCTGGCACATCAGAGCAAGATCAAGCAACCTGATGGAGGGAAGGAAGTGGAAGATGAGGAGTCCAGAGGTACAGCATTCGCACAGAGACAGTACCTCAGTTATGAAGGTGTGGGTTCAGGCACGCCCAGCCAGCGTGAGCGTCAGTACCGGCAGGTTCGAGTCGACCGGGCAACTGAGCAGGTTTTGAACTACCGGCAGAGGGAGCACGAGAGGGCAGCTGCTGCAGAGGGGGCGCTGGTGGAACGGGACATGCGTCAGCGCAGCCGAAAGATCAAAATCACCCAGGCTGTGGAGCGGCTTGTGGAGGACCTGATCCAGGAATCCATGGCCCGGGGAGACTTCAGGAACCTGAGTGGAGCTGGAAAGCCTCTCAATAAGTTTGAGCACAATCCATATGCTGATCCTATGACCCACAACCTCAACCGCATCCTCATAGACAATGGTTACCAGCCACCATGGGTTGTCACACAGCGCGACATCCGAGAGACCAAAGCTCATATCCGAAAGCGGTTATTGGAGGGGAGGGCCAGACTCGGTGACCCGATGAGCCCCAAAGAGAGCAGCCAATGGGAGCAGCTGTGTGCATCTGTAGAAGAGGAGCTGGTGAAACTCAACAAGATGGTGGACAATTACAACCTCATCGTGCCGATGCTCAAAATGCAGATGGTTCACTTCAGCATGTCACGAGAGATTGAGCGTGCTGTGAAAGGAGCCCACCAACACAGACTGGAGCAGCAGAGAGAGAGAGAGAAGGAAAGAGAGAGGCGCAAGGAAGAGAAAAAAAGAGCCAACGCACTAAATAAGACAAAAAATACCAAACAAGGCCTGATGTCTTGGATGAAGAGTTTGCTCTGGTTGAAACGCTAAAACTCTGAATTTAAGTGAACGGAGAAGTATTTTAGATCAATATTTATTATTTTTCACTTGAACCAATCATTGCCGTTAATAGAGCGATATCTCAACACTCGCTCACCCACTTATGTACAGTTAGAGACAATGGTGCCACTTAAAGGGTAACTCCACCAATTTTACACATTAAAGTGTGTGGAGTACTGCTGCCATGTGACAAAAGTAGTAAAAAGCAATTTGTGGCTCCAGAGGAAGCTGCATGTAATCTGTTAAATTGCCTCCAGTGACGTCACTCAGTTGCTAAATTGCATTCTGGGTAATGTAGGCAGCAGGTTATGAAAAGCGGTCCACTGGTCTAGCATTGTACTACCTATAACGTAACATTGTTGGACTCATTATGGACAAAAAAAAAAGCCCAGATCAAAATAGATACAGCAGGACCAGAGATATCACCTTTAATATTCAAAGTATTATTCTTCCTTTTCAAAACCTGGTGACTGCATTACCCACAATGCAACTTAGCCACTGAGAGGCATCGTTAGAGGTATTATCCGATTACATGCAGTTTCCTCTGGAGCCACAAAAACGTTGATACTACTTTTTTCCCATTTGCAGTATTATGTTTCAAGACCTGTAAACACACTTGAAAAATTGGTGAAGTTACCCTTTAATCAATCATTTCACGGTTATTGTCCAGATTTGCAGGATTGTCTTCTGCTGTCAGTGAAAGAACAGTATTGAGCAATCCTGGCTGTTCGACTGTAAGTGTTGTGAGCTGCATGTGCTGATAACAAAGATAACAACATGAAGCATATTTATAAAACAAGTTGTTTCTGTGAAATATCTGATCTGACACACTGTAACTTTTGGCTGCTATGTGACATTAAAAGTTAATAAAAAGTGTCACAGAGGTTTACATTTTCAGTCTGGGAAATGTCTCTTTCTAGTCTGGCAGCTGCTCCAGTGTCGCAGGGTTGCAGATGACGATGGGCTCTTTGCTTCTGGCTCCGTTGCCTCCCTCCTCCCTCTGCAGAGCCTGAGCGACGACCCTGGACGGAGTCATCACCGTGGTCCAGTCGTGGGCGATGTACTGGTGGTACGGATCATGAGAGCTTTCCAGCTTCTTGGAGCGAATGTAGCTGAGCATGATGCCGAACGTGAAGAAGCTGAACATGCCAACCACCAGCAAGATGTACATCATGCCCTGAGACTGAGCATGGGCCCTGGCTCCGGCCGTGTGGGGCACAGCCTGCTGGGTGGTGTAGTTCTGAGGCGTCGGTGGAGACAGTATACTCGTGCTGTTGAGGCAGTGCTGCAGGAAGGAGAGCAGGAGCGACTGCAGCTCAGTGGCGTTGATGTGGGACATGGTTGCCCTCTGCTGGACACAAAGCAAACTGCAACTGAGGAGGTAGAGGAGAAAAAGAGCCATTTCACATAAAATATCCGAAAATTAAATGTTTGCATATTCCTCTTCACCTGCTTACAAAAACAAGAGGAAAAAGACGAACAAGCTGAGGCATTATTTTAAATTTGGAGATAAGTCATAAAAGATTAAAGATGTTTTCTTTTAATAGAATATATTAAAACATGAGAAAAAAAGACTGAGGAGCTAAATAAGAAGCATAATAATCTCTTTAATCCACGAGAAGGATGTCAGAAGAAATCTCAGGATATTCATTTTTGCAAGAGTTTATAAATGTGTAGTAAGCGCTTGAGTGTCTTCATAAGCTCTTGGCTTTTAAGGACAAATTCACCACAAAATGAAAATTCAGACAGTATCTTCTCACTCACTCCATTCTATGCTGATTGAACGTTGGGTGAAGTTCTGTAGACCACAAAACATTTCTGGAGCATTACAGCAAAACAGTGTTGCGGCATTCTCCTAAACAGCTGAGGTAAATGTGTTTTGGGCACACACATTTGTTTGAATGTATGTTAAAAGTACACATCGGAAATCCTTCTGTGGCTCCTACCCAACGAACTTGAACGTGAATGCTGCCTACACTCACTTTTCTTATGGCTGACCTTTCGGAGTTAGTTCTGGTGTTGTGAGTGTGCAGGCGAAGTTATTTAGACACTGAATCATGCTCATGATATCTGTCATTATTCAAGCTTTGTTCAGTAGAAAGATGAGCCTACCTTCCAAGGCTGTTGAATCAGTTCCTGCTGTCACTGGCATCAACAGACATCGATAATTTCAAGACTGGTGTCTCCGGCAGGACTAGACTGCGCCTCGAATAAAGAACGGCGTACACGCACCCCCTTCCCTTGGTCGTAATGTGCCCTCCTTCATGCTCATGCTTTCGCGCGGAAGAGATATCCAGCATGTTCAACATGTCAACACGTTTAATGAAAGGAGGAGGTCACAGGGCAAGGGCAAAGCTCTGTATAGTGAGGCATGACTTAAACTACTGGTGAAATCAGCCGAGATGAAGACTTTACAGCAGGTGAGTTTGGTGTTAGGATGTAGTCTTTACATCAGACCTCAATATGTCATGAAAATCATAAGAAAAAATATGTTGATTATGCTGTTGAATTGAACATCTTTTTGTTTAGACTGCATGGCAAAGTCTCTCAATTTTGCACCACCAGGGACAGAAATTAAGAATTACCTACAGGGTAAGTTGATACTTTCCATCATCTTTTGTGACTCAATGCTGGTGTTTATGCTCAGTTTCTGAGGGGTGTGTGTGCTCAGTGTTGTGGTCTAGTGTTCACATTTTGCAGTCGGAGTAGGCGCGTGCAGGAGAACAAAGCTGCTTTCAGACCGGAGGGAGTTTGAGCAGCCTGCAGCGCCGCTCAGACTAGATTGAGTTACAGCGCGATCACCTCTAAATGTCCTATAACTCACCGGTGTGTGTGTGTGTTGCCCGGGACCTACAATAAAGTGGTATTCAAGAAAGATTCATGCAGATTTGTGTGTTCATATTCTGTAGCAGGATTGGCAGCGCAAGGGGTGAAGTTTGTCCAAGAGATCGACCTTGTGTTTTAAGTATTTTAAGTGTATTTTTAAAAACAAATTACACAGTATTTGCACAGGTAACATCCAGAAAATGCGTGCTTACTGTCATAGATAACACTGATGGAGTCATGAGTTTATGTGTTTAAGTGTGAACAGAGGCAATGCAGTGGACTACAGATGATATACAAAAGCATTGACTTTATTTTCCTTTACAAACTTGGACAGATGTGAACTGGGACAAACAAACAAGTTTAGAGATAGAACAAACGTGCCGCTTCTGCTAAACATACACTAAAGCTGGACCGGGAGTGATGTCAACGCCGCGATTCCCGTAAAAATTTTACGTTAAGATCTCAAAACTTCTCAGATACCTCGAGGGTCATATTAAATGAAATCTAAAGGAGCAGTTCACCCAAAAATGAAAATGAGGTCATTATCTACTCGCCCCCCCCTTCAGATGGAAAGTCAGGTGAAGTTTTGTCGTCCATTAAACATTTCTGGAGCTTCACAGCAAAACAGCGTGCAGCATTCTCCTCAACAACTGAAGTAGATGTGGGGAAAAAAAAAAAAACAACCAAACAAAAAACATGCATGGCTCCGTGCAGCTTGTCTGGCATAACCCAAGTGTCCAGAAGTCCGAGATCAAAAATCAACGTGAAAGGACATCGTTCACACCCGTTTTGAAGTAAAAAAATATTCACATTTTTTTTTCCAGCTGTTTTTTTTTTTAATGTTTTTTAAACAAGTCCCCAGCTACTTCAGTTGTTTAGCAGAACACTGCAACGCTGCTTTGCTGAGATGCTCCAGAAATGTTTTGTGGACCTTAAACGTTCTTCCATTGGCATGAGGGTGAGCAGATAATGATTGAATCTCCATTCATTGATGAACTGTTCCTTTGCAATTGAAGAACTCTCATTTGGTTTGCTTACTTGGTCAAAATAAGTCTAAATGTAATTTTCACAATATGGCAAAATAAAAACAAGATTTTTTTGTTGTTGTTTGGACTTTATGCAAACTTACTTTCAAACTTAAATACAAAAAATATTTCCAATCTTACATTTTATAGACTAAAAATAAATACATGAAATTACTGATAGATTATTCAACAGCAAAGACTAATCATTCTCTGGATCCCCTAAACTGAGAGCCCTACAAACTTTCAAGCGTGTCGTAGTCCTGCAGGAGATCTTAGACAGCACGTTTCACTGACAGGAAATCTTTAAAAGAAATCTGCCCCGCCTGCTGCCTTCTGCACCATCAGCGTTTAAATCACCCAACAGTAACTGTGACTTCAGCAGAATCGAGAGTCAAGCTGGACTCTCGCTGAGACGGTCTTCTTACCTGGTGGACACAGAATGAAAGTTCAGAGAGTAAGACGTGCTTTCAGAAGTGTCCTATCATCACATTTTCCTACAAAAGGTGTAGTAAATCTGTGGCTTGAAAGACAAATCTAACTCACCGGTAATGCTACTCCAGCTGCACCCCGTCACAGTTGTCTTTTGATTCTAACAGCCTGGAAATACAGAAAAGGGGGATTATTTAGATGTGAGAAACAGCAGGAAGAGAGTCGTAATGCAGCTTCAAAAATGTGCTTGCTTTATTTAAATCTCACTGCAAAGACAAGTGAACACAGGCCATTGGTCAAAGGCTTGGAGATTCATCCTAAATGAATCACTAATGAATTAATAAAAGACAAATGACTCACTCTGCCTGAGCCTTGAGGGCTTTACGGGCCTCTCGGGCTTCGTGCTCCTCCGAAATCTTCTTGTAACAGTAGACCAGAACCAGAATGAGCCACAGCTGCAGGACCACGATCAGCACGTACATCATTATCTCTGCGATCACCGCCGTCAGCTCCTGATTGGCTGGGGAAAGAGGAACGGACAATGTGGCGTTATAGAGGAAGCGTGTCCACCAAGGGCCATGACTGTGCTCTCTGTGCAGACGCTCACAGACCTCTGAGGGTGACGCTGCTCTAAAAGTCAGAAATCCTCTCAGTGGTTGAGACAAGCCTGAACAAAAATATGAGTTAAAGTAAAAATGTTTTTTTTTTTCTTTCATTCATGACATGCATTCACGGCTGATCAACCACGGCTGAATTAAAATGCTAATGTCCTTGAGCTGCAGTCAGACTGTGGCCACAAGAAAACTTCAACTTGGCCCATACCAACCCTCACGATTTTCCCAGGAGTCTCCCATTTTTCATTGCACTCTCTGGGTTTCCTCCCGCGGTCACAATTCTCCCTGATATTTCTCCCAATTTATGAAAAAATGTTTGCACTTTGCTCCCCTTTTAGATATCACACCCTGTTTCTGCCACTGCACAGCGTCATCCTCTGTCTCCTCACCGAGCGAGAGACGCACAGAGAAGTGGAGAAGAGAAAGAAACACTGGAACTGGAAAGACACAATCCTGTTCTCTGTGGAAAGTTTTAATAGAAAGGGGGAGGAATTTTGTAAAATGTTGAAATCAGTCTTGTGATGTTGGGAAGGTGGCGTGTGATGACGCAAAATGAAAATAATGGATATAGTGGAAACAGTTTCCCCTGAAGTGCATTAAAACTAAAGTAACCAGCCTGTTATACTTGTGTATTTTGTTGAAGTGGGATTGTAAATGAAGTAGTTTTACTTGTAACAGGGTACTTTTACATCGTTGTATAAGCACTGAGGGATCGGAGTGCTTCGTACCAGCCTTTCCTCAGGTGCACCCCCACCTTACCTACAGCCACCACGCTGAGCTCCACCTCCTTCTCCACGGTGACGTGCTCATCGTATTGCGACAGGAAGAGGGTGCGGTGGATCCTGCAGAGGTACGTCCCCGTGTCGTTGAAGGTGACGTTGTGAATGTAAATGGCCCCCGTCTGAATGTCGCTGTCCTGCGTCCCGTGCCACTCCAGGCGGTCGCTGAAATCTTCATGGAGGATGTCGGCGCTGGGGTGGTCGTAGTGGAAAATCTGAGAGCGAGGAGGACAAAAAGGAAACAAATAGGATGGTTGTGAATATTCTTTTAATCCAGGAAAGGGTGGAGCATGTACATCTGTAAGTGTCCTGCTCTTAAAATACCATTCAGTACTATCAGTTGTGGAGTGTAACTAAGTACATTTACTCAAGTTCTGTACTTTACTCAGTTTTGTAAATTCAAACTCAGAAGAGAAAGGTGGCAGGGTCCGCCACATATAAACAAAGTTTGTTAACTCAGTTTGTTCAGTCATGAAGATGGAGAGAAACTCACATGTCTGAACTCCTCCTCTCCCGGCGGTTTGAAGTGCCAGTCCACGGTGGCTCGGGCAGAGACCTCCTCTCTTCTTTTGCAGGAGATGCAGCCCAGCAGGAATCCTTCTCCTGCCACGGCTTCGGTCATGGAGTCCACCTCCGAACAGCCGCCGTGACACTGGGACACTGCGAGAGGAAAACGGAGAGGGGAAGAAGAGAAGAGGAAGAAGAAGATATGATGAAAATGGAGAGGAGAGGAGAGGAGAGGAGAGGAGAGGAGAGGGGAGGAGGGGAGAGGAGCTTTCATTACTGCGCATTTGTTAAACATTTATGCTGCATATGTGATTTTTAACATAATGAAGGTTTAAAGAAGTTTTCCGATTAGAGATCTTATGAGGCAGGTTTATTTTTATTGCACCTTTCAGCAACAAAGCAACTAAAAGTGGTTTACATGAGACATACAAAGGCATTAAGAGACAAATAAAAGCAATATAAAGACAAAAAAGGAGATAAATTACAGTGCAGTGAGACGAAGGAACAAATAATCCAAAATTTAATTTGATTTTAAATATTTAATTTCATATGAAAAAATACTCTTTTAGATGATTTATGAGCCACAATAACTAGTTTTGGAGTGCGTTTTTTTTGTGAGACTAATTAATGCACGTCTTGCTGTAAAGTAATAACAGACTCACTTTTTTCCCCTGATGAGGTTCTGATGAAGTTAAAAAAGCTGGTGCTCAATTTTGAGGTTTTCTGCTACTTTACACTTCTATCCCGCTACGTTTAGGGGCAGATATTGTACTTTCTACTTCATTACTTTTATATGATAACTTTAGTTACTAGTTACTTTGCAGATGCATCAGAGTGAAAGTGGCATGCTTTTAATTTAATTGTTTTTAGTAGGAATCGAATAAAAAAACAAAAACTTGGTATCAGACCGAGACGAGACTGAGCTACTGACACCTTCAAAAACAGACTGATCTTCATTAATGCAACACATCTGTATGAGAGTTTATTTCATGTAACACTTAACGTGTTGTCTTTATGATTTACTTTAAAACAGTAAAATATAAGTTTATACATTCACTTATCTACTACGACATTTTCACATTTAAGATTTTTCACAATTAAAAATGAACTGATCAGATGTAACACTCATCTGTTCAGAAATGTGTTTAATCACTTGTGTGTAGTTAACTGATGAGGTTCCTGACAGTGATTAAAATGAAACCCTCTGTTTTTATTCCGAGAATTGTATTTCATGAGAAATCACTGCAACATGCAACTTCACCCCCAACATCATAATCAAAGGTACAGACATTGAAGATTTTGGACTTACCGAAAAAACTGAGGACAACCAAAAGAGACAAGTGGCTCATCATGTCTGCTGGAGCAACTTACGGCCAGATGTTGAACAAATTACCGAGCTTTCCTTGACGTAAACCTGCGTGGATATATCTGCAGCGATTAAGCCGACATTACTGACATAACGCCTGTTGATTCCTGATTAATCCCATGTCTTTCATCACAAACATGCCGGCCTTAAATCCAGACTGTCAGTCCATTAGTTCAACAATCTTCCATCTCACATGAGCCAAAAAAAGACTAAAAGCCTCAGAACACAGAAGGTCTACGACAAAAACTTGAGTCTCAAAGTTTCTCCCTAGTACTTTTAAATCTCCCCTGCAGTCCTGTCTGACTTGAGCTAAATTTAGAGCGTGTGAATCCAGGAGAGTTGGACGTTGTAAGCGTTGAAAGCCGGCAGGGAAACCTGAGATGATGAGACCTGATCCACATCCACACAGCATGACTGTCTGAAGCAAGACTGCAGCCATGTTTCCTCTGATTTACGCACTGACAGAGGAAAGTTGGCTCAATGGAAGACTTTCTTCGTTTCATTCGTGGTGCATTACTGTAAAAGTTTTCTGATCTGTTACGAGTGTATATCTTAAAAATCTTATGTTGGCTCTGGTTATCTCGCCTTAATATTATCGTTCAAAAAATATATAGTGGCTTTGATACTCATTCTTTATTAAAAGGGAGCAGCAGGTCTGGCATGCAAAAACAAGGGCTGACATGTTTTGTTAAGCAAATCCTTTCAGACAAACACAGGCCCACAGTGGAGCCGAGAGCGATAGCTATACTGTTTGTTTTAATGCAATATGACTCTTCGTCTGTAAATAAATGCTCTGCTCTCCCGCCCCTCTCCACAGGTCGCAGGTCAGCCACAGAACATCGCAGCTGGCAGGGTTTTTTATGTTTTGCTCAAGGACACTTCAGCAGAGGTTAAAGGAAAAGTTCACACGTAAAGCCTTTCTGTTTGTCTTATCTGTAATGGGATAAATGCACTTAACTCGGTGTTAAAGGGTAACTCCACCAATTTTAAATGTTAAAATGTCTTTACAGGTCTTGTAGTATAAAGTCTTTTGTGGCTGCATGTAATCTGATAAATTGTCTCCAGTGATGTCACTCAGTGGCTGAGTTTCATTGTGGGTAATGTAGTTGCCAGGTTTGGAAAAGGTGGATGAATGCGTGGAATAAAAAAAAGGTGATACATCTGGTTCTGCTGTATTGATCATTTGTTTTCAAACTGTCCATAGTGAGTCGCACAGTGATGCAACGCTAGACCAGTGGACTTGTTTTTCAAAACCTGGTGCCTACATTACCCACAATGCAACTCAGCCACTGAGTTACATTACTGGAGGAAAATTTTTAGTTTACATGCAGCCTCTTCTTTAAGATTCAGAGATAATGTTGATGGATGTTTGTGTTCTGCAACAATAACACTGAGACTATCCATTTATTCTATGAATACCTATGTATTACGTTATTGTGGTTAAATAAAGAATAAAGAATTTCTTTGAAACACTGGCTGGTTCAACAATGAAGTTAGCAAAAAGAGAATTGATTGTCAAAGACTAGATATCTTGAACCTTTATTTTATATGGAAAATACCATATTCACGAATGTAAATGGGGTTAAAACGAAAAACAAACACATACAACATGCGAAATAGAAATCAGGCATTATTTGGAATCATTACATGGACTGAAGAAGTTTTAAGTGTTGCGCGTACATTTGTAAATACTTATTTTACTTTTAACAGATTTTTTGGGGAGCAGTTTGTTTGTATTTCACCTTTACCATTAAATTAGACATGAACATATAAAGACAAGGAGGGGAGCTGAATGTCTTCAACATGATGTAATAACCATACACGGTATTCGCATGAATGTGGTATTCTGTTGTTTTCCTCCCGATATGAAGGTGTGTTTCTGCAAACTATGCTCAGGCATGATAAATCAATAAATCATTTACCCACTCCTCTCACACGCTTTCCTCTTGTTCAGTTAATAAATCCAGAGAAAGTCACATTTTCCTCTCCTCTTATCAGTTTTGATCTGTCATCGAGGGTCTGACAGCCAATCAGTGCCAGTCGGTCCGTCAGAAAAACAAGGCCGCTGAAGTCAAGGCCGACAAAACAGATGGTGACTGAAACCTCAACTTGCGTGCTGACCACAGTGACAAAGAGCAGCCACGTGGTCGCCACGGCCAGCGCGTCGACGTGATGAATGCCTCGTCACATGTCAGGTGGAATTAAAACATGTCGCACGTTGAGGTTGTACAAACAAAAAACAGAAGATATACAGTGTACAGGGGAGGATAGATAGGATATAAGCTGTGCTGAATGTGTGTGTGTGTGTGTGTGTGTGTGTGTGTTTGTGTATTTTGGTTGCGTTTGAGGTCAGGGTTGTTGTCATGTGATGTAACCAGATGACACATTGAAGCACTGAGCTCTTGATAACCTTGTGGCAGCCCGTGAATGATAATGACAGTGAAAAAAAATCAGCCGCAGCAATCTTGAAAATTACCCACGTGTGACGAGGAGAAGGGTGAGAGAGAGACCTTGGGGTGGCACACACATGAGGGGGGAACTTCAAGGAAATGTTGACATATGATAAACCCTGTGTGCGTGTGTGTGTGTGTGTGTGTGCGTGCGGTGTGTATATGGGAGTGGGCTGCAACTCTCCGACCTGTACACACCACACAGTGAGTGACACACCTCCCTCCTCGCTATGCTGGTGATGTTTTTTTATTTTTAGCGCAGATCGAGTTTCCAGTCCCCGATTCAGCAGCCAGAGGCGCACAGCAACACAACTCCCTGCTTCCTGGAGCAGTTTCTTTGCCGGGCTGCATATGTAACACAGACCTCGGCTCGCTGTTTTGAAGAGGAGCCGCCGAAGTGTTGATTGCAGGAGGCAGTCACGGGGGGTGGGAAGACTGAGGATGCCTGGTAAACCTATGGAGAATTTGAAATTGCCAAGTCATTGTGATGCTGTGCCACCGAATTGAAAGGACAGAAAAGCAACTGCTGGCTGAAGATTGAAACTGAAAGACAGGTAAGGGCAAACTCATTACAGTTAAACGTGCGGGATAGGCCTATATGTTGTTAAATATTCTCTATTCCTTCAACAAAAAGTTAAATGATAACTCTGACTTTGTTTCTATCGGGGCTGTGAATGTATCTGTTTATAGATTCTGAAGTTTAGTTTTTTCAGTGTGAGGACAACTGTCCTTGTGTGTATTTTAAAAAAAAGTCTGGTGTATTGAGCGCTCAAAAACATTATGGAAATAAGAGGGGAACATGGAAATTGTGTGGCGGGTGTACAGATTAAAAATGAGATGAAAGTTGGAGAAGTACTTCCTACAGTAGTACAAAATAAATGATTGGGTTCTTTTACAGATATCGTCGATGCAACTGGATGTTGTTCAGACAGTAAGTGTTTCTGTTTGTTTGTTGTAAAAAAAACAAAGTCAAAATCTCAAATTCCAAATATACCAAACTAAATTTTGTGGACTTCTGCATAAAAAAATATACAAAACATTTTGATTATTTAATTTTGAGTTGACATTGCAGCCATTAAAATCATGGCCATCCTTGGTTTTAGTATATTTCTTAATAAAAGCATCACACAGAATAAAAGACGCGTTTGAACAAGCAGATGCATATTTAAAGGGACATTCAGGGTTCAGGAGGACAGATCCAACAGAGCTGAGATCAGACAATGAATCTGTTCAGTTGATTAACACAAATCTAAATACCAACTTTTTAAACTGATTAATCAGTTCTGTTGTTTTTTTTTTTTTAAGTAAAATGGTTCCAGTCTCAATTGTGATGATATTCGTTTGTATTTCTTTTGTCTTATGTGACAGCAAACTGAATATCTTTGCGTTTTGGATTGCTGGTTGAGGACCTAACTTTGGGCTTTAGGAAACTTTGGTGGATAGTTTTCACATTAAATATGTATTCTATTAATCCTAAAAAATACGATACATTTTTAAACGATTAAAAAAATTAATCATGAATGAAAATAATCATTAGTTACAGAAATAAAACAGACAGAATTTCACTTTCTCTACATTATCTACAAGTACATTTTGAACCTACACTTCCTGGCCAAAAAAAAAAAAAAAAGGCCACACTCTAATATTTCGTTGGTCCGCCTTCAGCTTTTCTTTACAGCACGCATTCGCCATGTCAACGTTTGGATGAGCTTATGTAATGTCATAACATTTATTTCTGTCCAGCGTTGCATACATTTTTCGCCAAGATCTTGTATTGATGATGGGAGAGTCTTCTCCAGCACACCCAAAAGATACCCAATTCGGTTAAGATCTGGACTCTGTGGTGGCCAATCCATGTGATAAAATGATGTGTCATGCTCCCTGAACCACTCTGACAATTTGAGCCCGATCAATTGTGGCATTGTCATCTTGGAATATGTCCGTGCCACCAGGGAAGAAAAAAAATCCATTGATGGAAAAACCTGGTCATTCGGCATATTCAGGTAGTCAGCTGATCTGACCAACTGAAGCAACCCCAGATCATAACACTGCCCCCACAGGCTTGTATGGGAGGCACTAGACGTGATGGGTGCATCACTTCATCTGCCTCTCTTCTTACCCTGATACTTCACTCTGGAACAGGGTGGTATATCCAGACTCATCAGACCAGATGACCTTTTTCCATTGCTCCAGAGTCCAATCTTTATGCTGCCTAGCTAATTGAAGCCTTTTTCCAATCAGCCACAGCAATCGCCTTAGTTGTTTTCTTTGCTTGATGCTGTTCAAGAAATGAGAAGCCTCTCACTGCATCAGTTAGGGTTAAATAACTTGTTGCCAGCTGAAACATATTAATCACTGCAGTAATTATCCAATGGAGGGCTTGTACCTATTTTCTTAGCTAAATCCAGGCGGTGACTGTTTTTTTGGGGGCCAGGCAGTGTATGTTCATCTGTCTGTTAATATATGTACATTCACGCATCATTTTAACAGAAAGTATCTTGTCAATGTATGTTTTTTCTTTTTTGGTTTTCATCTTCAGACAAGGTGGCCAGTCATTGGCCCTGTATGTGTCCTGCAGGAGATGAAATCCAGTCCTGTAATAGCTCATGAGGACATCTAAAGTGATGCTGCTGCAGGAGGCAAAGGGTGAGATGAATGTGCAACTTTCCCATACACACATACTGTCTTTTTGATGCTGCTAAATAAGTTCCACTTTATTATTTTCAAGTTAATCCCTGCTTAATAAAGACTCACACACCCCACATACAGTTTTACAGCAGTTTAGTGAGGTTACTGATTAGTATTTGTCTACATATGACTGCACTCAACCCTGTTAGCCACAAGGGGTCGCTCTGCTTCTGTCTATTAATTTTGGTCATACGACACCTCCCTTCAAATTAACTCTGAAATGATGCCAAAACTGTGGTTTTACCTGTATTCGTTGGCCATGGTGCACCGAGAAAACCTGCTGTGGTGGTTTGTGCTACATAATCACCCTCGGTCACTGCAACTGCCTCATTTGTTTTCTTCGCAATAAAGATATCTTAACTGTAACAAAAGGCACAGTTAATACAATTTGTCTCAAGTTGATAAGGAGATTAAGGTTGATGAAGGTTGAAACGGATTTTCGATGTTTTTCTTGCTCGTCTCATGTAAACAGCACTCGTCTTCTTCTCTCGCCACATCCTCTGAACAGTTATTTTTCCGGACTGTACCACAAAGTTTGTTGTGGGGGTGTTCGTTTGCGTTTACTGGTGGCTGTGTATGTTAAGTAGCGTATTAGTAGACGTTACTTAAAATGTCTCGAATTGTGTTTGTGAAACACTTTGGTGTGTTCATGCATTGCTCAAAATACGTAAAAGGGATAACACTTTTCTTTGTGAGACTTCTCGTCACCCCCCTCCTGCGTACTAAGTTAATCGCCCGACTGGCTGACTTCGTTCCTTTTCACTTTTCGACAATAAACTGAGTGTTACTTTACAACCAAGTTAGTCCGCTACTAATGCTAGGCTAACTTTAGTCGTTAGCTTTCACTTTAGTTTAGTAACGGTGTTGTATACCGGGGTGCTTTTAAAGCGAAAATGGAAGGCGTCGGCGTACTAGTACTATGTTCTATGCTGAAAACTAAAGCCTGCTAGCCAGATAGTCATCTTTTTGTGAGCTGTCGGCCTTCAGAGGTCGGGGGGTAACGTTAGCTAAACTTGGTTAGCTGGCTAAAGGCTAACTGTTAGCTGAAGCCGGCAGATGCGTCTTTACGCTACTAAGCATGTTGATGTGTTCCTGTGAAAAAGTGGATTTTAACATTACTCCCCGCACCGTCGCTCGGCTTGTTTTCGAGGCCGAGCAAGATAACAGAAACGGAGGAAACTCATCCAATGGGAGGTAGGAGTTCCAGCTGAAGCCTCCCCAGGCTGCAGCTTTTGTCTGTGCAATGTTATTAAACGACAGCCGATTGCTGTCTGAAGAAGTTACCCTTTTGTCCTTGGGTGTTTAACCACACACAATATCATGTCAACAGGTATCAGTGGTTGTGCTGTGTTTCTCAAGTCAAAATGAACAGAGCAACAACAAAGTGGAGTGATAAACTATTTATATATATCAACGTACGGGCTGTTCCTGAATACTTGCATCACATTGCTAACACATTAGTGCTGTGCATCTGAGAGGTCTGTGGTCTGTCTAGATATAGATGGATATATCCATGTTGGTTGGTGTGTAAAGCTGTATGCTGATGGTTCGAGATGGCATGTGTTTTTATGGCAAAAAAGATCAAGCTTGTGTTGTCCAAAGAGTGAAGGCTGCACAGGGGATTATGGTGGATTACTCTGGACAAACATGTCTGTGCCAAGATTGTGCTTGTTCAAACAGATCACAGCAAATACTGTCAGACGTGCTTGGGCCCTTGCCTTGGAAGTGCCTGCTTTGAAGGCAAACAATGGAGTGACACACATACACAACCCTTCCCAGTTGGAGGACACATCTGCAGTATGTTTTCATGTAGTTATGACCTTGGTATCCTATAGTGGCAATTAGACCTTGGAAATGTCTGTATAAAGTATGTATTTTCAAAGCATGTTGTTTATGTCTGCTACAGTGTCTGATAGGGGCTGTGTGAGTGTGTGTTTGTTCTTTCTGGGTAGTTTTAGGATCAGCTGTGGTTTTTGTAAGTAAAGGTTTTGAAATGCTGGCATTTTGATTTTCTTGCAACAAAAATTTCTCCTGGAGTCTGTTACTGTCCACTGATTTGTGGCAGTCAGTCCCATGTTCATCCAGTTTTGGCGATTTCTGAGTCACTTGAAGGGAGAAAATCTTAATTAATGTAGCTGAAACAGTAAACAAGTCTCCAAACCTTGACAAAAGAATGCATGTAACATAAACTACCCCACCATAAATAAATCTAATTGATCTGTCTTCTAACGGGAACAGTTCGTTGCAAAGCGTCATCATATGATACCTCATATTCCCAGAACTGGCAGAGCAGAGCGTATCAGAGACGAGACAGAAATAGTCCAAGTCTTGCAATCATTTGTTTTCCTAGGAAGGTTTATAGATTTATATTCCAGGAAAAAACATTTTAGAAAAGTGGTAGTCAGATGTAGGCCAGCCTTTTGAACGCAAAGTTTCTCCTCTTTTCACTCCTCAGGTAGCTACTTCCAGACACAGCTTTGTCTTTGTGTGAGACTCCATCTCTTGCAAAGATGAGCCTGATAATACAAATGCAGCCTTGAAGTCTGCCAACGGTGGCACAGAGGAGGAATACTGAAGAAAGAGAGTGACACCGGACAGGAGGAAGGGGTGAAGCACATAAGCTAAACACAGACTAGCGTTATATTCACTCTTAGCCTGCATATACAGGCTGGACCAGTGGAAATGGATGGCCGACACAGTAAGAAGGCTCGTGAAATTATCTGACAGTCCTCTTCCGAGCTTCATCACTCATTGCTGTATCGTTTTTGATGGTAAAGGAAGACCTGCACCACTGTTACCTTGTGAACTGGTCTGTGATTAACAGTCACTTGGAAATTGTCGTGTCTGATGTGATGACACTTCCTTCAGTTCTCAGGAAATAATGGAAAACAGGAAGTTATCTTTAATCTTGGTAATGTTGCTTAATAAATTGATCGTTATTTAGCAACACTAAGTTGAATTGCACAAAGGGACTGCTTGATGTTTTCACCCATCCTGTTTCTAAACCACACCAAACACGAGCATGACAGGAACATCTCTGTCAGTCATGCGTCCGCTCTAGAGATGCAACAGGTCGTTGTTGGTGTCCTTGACTTGACTGAAAGAGAAAATTGAGCCCTGGAAAGCTCCAAAGATGACTATGTCCTCTCCTGTGGGACCAGAAGCTATCACTCTGGCTCAGCCCATCCCCGTCCCAACGCTGACTGTCTTGCCGCCATCCTCCGATACAGAGTCCTGGTCGCGCTCACCTAGCCCCAGACCGTCACGCTCAAGCCGCCACAGTCGATTCCACCGCAGCAGGACCCGAACCAAAAAACGAAACGAGGAAGAGCAAGGCTGCACTCCTAAGCGACAATGGGGTAAAAAAACACACATTGTAATAGAAGAGACTGTGGAGAAGGGCAGACAACGGAGCCCCTCGCCCTCCCCCTCTGTGGCCAGTCAGATGGAGGGGGACGAGCAAGGTCAGGACAGCCCTTCACAGGACCTCCTCCTGCCACCGTCTCGCTCCTGGTCTCGTAGTCCCTCTCCCAGCAGGCGCTCCCGTTGGTCCCTCAGGAGCCTGCTCAGCAGAGACTCTGACTGGGACAGTTGCAGGTTAGTGTGATGGATTCATCCCAAATCACCAGCCAGTGAGTTAAAAAATACAATTAAATATTTACTATTTGTTTATTTACTCCCTCATGAGCATGGGCCCAAACTTAAGTGTTTATCTTCGTTCAGTCACTTGACACTCAGCAAATGGGCTCACTTATCTTACAGCAAAAGCGCCACATAAGGTTCAGTGGCTTAGAACAGAGCGTCTACACCGTCAGCACTATCTTTTGACTGTCTCATGCGTATTCTGCTCTTACAGCTCTGTTAAATCTCAGCCAATTTGCATTCAGGCCTGCTGTGGCCAGATTTGCCTGCAGTGACTGACTGGAAGGAGTAGCCTCTCATTTGTGCATGTTTGTGGATAATAAAAAGGCCTTACATCTGACAGATTTACGCTCGGTCGACTTTTCTCGAATGGAACACCAGGTCAACTATTTTGGAAGAGGGTGGAGTTAATTAGCTAATGGCTAAAACTAGTGAGGACAGATCATGCTGTTAAAATCCTGATTAAGTTGAGTGGATTCATCCTACACTGTGACGTCAGATAAAAAAAAAGCAGGCCAACACTCAGATTGTAGAATATCCAGCAAGAAGGGGCCTTGCTAACCTGGATTTGAAACTAAGAAAACAGACATTCTACATCTGACCTGAAAGTGATAGGTACTTTCAAGAACAGTGTAAGCTCTAAACAAGTGAAACAGCAAGGTTATGTAAACTGTAAACAAATAAAATGAGACCGCTGTTGTGGCAGCAAGGAAAAACAGAGCTCGGTCAGTCACAAGGAGCTGGAGGCGGGGTTCATGCGCCATTTATCCTTCCTCTGAAGCATGACATCACTTTCAGCCAATGGGAGAGTGCTGTTAGTCTGATGATGTCATGTGAGTCCAATCAGAGGATGTGCTGGGCAGCACTGCAGTGGGCTACAGAGGGCACGCAGAGGGTGATTCTCTCCTGTGCTCCATATGAACAGCTGCGTCCTTGTCTCCTTCGTTTACACATCATTTTATTGACCCAGTTATGTTGTTTTGCTGGATGTCAGTGAAACTCATCCAGGTCTGAGTTATGGCCTGAACAATAATGGTTTGACAAAGGCCTTTCACAGTTAAAGACATGTATTTATAAAGCTTCAAAAGCAAGTAAAAGATTTTGGTTTAAACAATGTCAGGTGAATCCTATGTTGTTGTTTTTTTTAGAATAATGCATATACAATTCAGATAAACTAGGGATGTGCACTATATTGATATTATATTTTGATGGTTATATGAGACTGTATATTGTCAAATGAAGATATAGCATTAGTTTTGTCTTCTCCTAGTACTTCCCCACTTAGTCATTATCTCCACATTACGGATGATTAACAAAAGTCTCACTGTGTAATATTTTGGAAACGTACGGATAATAAATCCTATTAAGGTATTTGCTTTTGTCACTCAGTTCAAGCATTTATGAAGTGCTGTTACTGAGATTTCAAAATATTGAGATACATATCCTGTATTGCGATATAACCTAAAAATAATAAACATTATTTTGAGGCCATAAAATAAATAAATACCTATCCTTACAAATGTTGATGAATGTTCTCAGTCATCTTGTCCATAGTAAATCTAGGTGCTGTACCGTAAGCAACTGGACTTGTTTCAGTCTTTCTTACAGAACAAATGCATTCTTCACTGCACTGAAGAAGTTCCAAGTTGACTTGTTGAAGTGTTTGTTCAGCATGACAAACTTCACAAACACAATTGATTCACCAAACAGTTTGGACAAGGCTGTAACGACTGCTTCAAATCTCATGTCACAGTAAATTACTCCCTCACTCAGTCTTCATCAAAATTGAGAGTCCAGTGGACGTGACTCAAGGGAGATGGATCAGTGATAGTATTCAGGAAGATTGCCAAAGATCAGAGATGCTATGCTTGTGTGGCTGTAGCTCCTAAACGAATGTTTAAAATAGTTTTCCTGCAAATGTAGTAGTCGTGTTTACCTTTCAGCTTCCACCTAGGGCAGTTGAGGGATTTTAGTTGATGACATCTCATATTATAAGACCAAAATATCTCTCTTGACCTTGGCAAGAGCTGACAAATCTACCAGTGCTAGCAGGGCAAGGCCCCTGGTGAAAATAATGTGATAGCAGTTGCTGGAGCTGTATGTATAGTATGCAGGGGATAAGTAATCTGCCAAGTTTATATGTCGGTTGTTTTCTTTATAGAACACAGGTCAATAAAGGCATAAATTAATAACTACGTCTGATGGATCCTTTACGGTTTAAAGCTTCTCCTTTTCTGACTGCACTACTTGTTCCCAGCCTTTGAATGTTGTAGTTGAAAGAGTTTATTGGGGACAAATTTATACTTTTCATTGGCCTTTAAATGTCTCAGTCGCCAGATAAGTGAATGTAAAGCTGCCTTCAGTTTCTCTGCACAACTAGGTCAAATGCAATTTCTTCAGTACAGCTGAAAGGGCAAGTTCACATTACAGAGAGATCTTGTTCTAAAAAAACATGTTAAATTGTCAATCTATAAAAGGATCACATGATAAGCTTTATAAATATGCAGAATACTAATCTGTGAAGTTCTGATCTCTTATCATGTTTTTGAGCTTAAATGTTTCCTGTGTCACTTGTGTCAGAGTGGGACAGTTTTAGGTCTAGTATGAAGAGGGTAGGACATATGTTGAAAGGATTGTAGATGTCTTGATTGAAATGGTCCAGGCCGTTCTGACTCGTTATTGAAGACGCAACACCTTTTTCATTTGCAGCATAATCAATGCAACTGTGTAATCAATCAGCACAAAGGTCAAGTATTGAGCAGATGTCTTCATTGGTTCATTCTTGTATAATAATATACATTGTAACTGTGACCTCTCTCTTTCTGTGGCAGTGAAGCTTTGTGATTTTTCCTGGTTTGCATAGTCTCGATTCAGTTTGTCTGTTCACATGTACTCAATCTAATTATTGATCCACTTTTGACAGATATTCAGTTTCATTTAGTGGTCCTGGTCTGTTATCCAGCACAGTTGTATCTACTTTGGATCCATTTTTAAAAATAAGCTTTTATTGTAATACTTACTGGTTTGTGTATCCTAGACTCTTTGGATTTCATACCATGTGTATGCCAGAAGCTCCTAGTTAGCCCAAAGACATCGATTTGCACCGTCAAAGAAGTTCACTTGCACTGCTCTGCGTTTATCTTGCTCTGTTGAAATAGGAGATATTTTGTTGGCAGGAAGTAGCACATTAACATCTTGTCTATACCCACATCCTGTAAATTTTCTCAGCTGTTCTTCTACGCTGTCTCTTTTCTCGCCCCTTTCTCAAAGCCCACCCCAGCCCATGACACTTAGACATTGCTGTGGGCCATTGGTGAACCTCAGGAAAGCAGATTAAACAGAGGGAGACAGAATGGTGGAGATGTGGGCCTGGCTCAGCCCAACGTGGATTATGATGTGGACTCTAATCCAGAGGGATGGACAGAGAGATTGAGGGTTAAGGGATTGCATGTGCTCTGGGCTTTGGCCAGGTGGATTCACTACAAGCAGCCATGGTCTCTATTTACAATGCAATGCAAGGCGTATTTCGGCGCTGCACAGATGGCCCTTGCGTAAAACTGGGCTACGCAGTGGTTGAATTGGTTGCTCAAAAGGTAAAAACCCACTGATGGGTGACATACTGTGAGTTGAGCAGTGTTTGGTCCGTGTTGAAACAGGAAATGGTGTGTCAACCAGTCACTAAAAACTATGTAGTGTGGTGATACAAACCTGGTTGAAAATCAGCAAGCTTTCAGATGAAGGCCATTTCAAGGCCTCCATCTGATAGTGAACCTACTTTCAACTTTTGATCATTTTTTAAGCTGAATTAATCTGCCAGTTACTTTCTTGATGGACTGTTTGGCCAATAAAATTTGTCAAAAGTGCCAGTGACAGTTTCCTAGACGCAAACGTGATGTCATTAGATTGCTTGTTTTGTTCGACCAGCAATCCAAAATCCAAAGATGTTAGATTTACTATAATAGAGGACAAAGAAAGAAAACAAGTAATCAAATTTGAGTAGTCTGAAGCATTATATTTTTCGCCACCTTTCCTCAAAAATGACACAGACTATGAATTGATGGAAATAGTTGATTAATCCATTGAATAAATAAATGTGCATCCCTACCTCAGATCCAGAATGAATGGGGATAATGAGGAAGCTAGTTTTACCAGCAGAAGAAGCAGATAGAGCCTGCAGAAGTCAGTAATTGTATTCATCACCGTAAATATTGAAGGTGCTGGTCCCCCTGAATTCAGATAAAAACCCCTCAGGTTTGACTCTTCCTTGTCCTTATCGTTGCCCCACACTTCAGCACCACCTCACTGTAAAGAAAGCAGGGCCTCACTCAGCACATGGAGCCGACTCCTCCCTCCTCCATCCTCCCTCCTCCCTCCTCCTCCTCCCTACTCCCTAGTTGCAAAGGGGATTACGGATGGACGCAGAGACTGCAGCCCGTTACCGGGTCCTGCAAGCGGCATAGGGAGCAGCGGTCCGTCCGGTACCTGTGTGTGAGGTGCAGGGGCGTCGTCCACGATGGGAAATTAACACCCTACCGCGGGACGGTGGTCGGCGGACGATGGACGCATCTCTCCCCCCGAGCTAAGCGACGAAAACAAGGCAGAATCGCGGACATACACCCCTGTACCGTCTGTCTCGCTTTAGCTGCACACACACGCACGCACGCACACACACACACCAGGAACACCGGTACCACATTGATGCAACCGTGAGCAGCAACGTGTGTGTGTGTGTTTTTGTGGACATCGGTTGGATCGTGAACGCCTCATGACATGTTCGAGTAAGTGAAATGAAAAGACGGTCTCCTCTCGTGTGATGAATAGCTCCTGCTATGCAGTAATCTGTCTGTGCTGCTCATGTACCGTTCATGGAGGTTTTGGTGTGGTCAAATGAGTCACAGCTTGCAGATCCCACTGATCATACGGGTGGGACGGGCGTAGTTTGTGTCGAAGCACAGGTGTGCCGTCTCCACAGTCTCGTATTAGAGGTGTAAACAGAAAGCTAACGGTATGTTTATGTTCGTCCTGTCGGCGCTCAGTCGGTCACACTGTCTCATCCTCTTTCACTGATCATAACAGCCTGCAGCGCCCCACAGCCCCAGTCCTTATTATCTATAAGGACTTGTGTAATTCCTCATGGCGACCTATATTTCCTATATGTTTGTCCAGTCACAGTGATGCAGCCGAGTGGATTGTTTTGGTTAGCTTGTGTATGCTAGCTGCCTATTAGCTTGCCCGTGTACGCTTCAGTGACTGGACTCTGAGAGGACAGTATTAAGGTTAATTACACTGGAGAGATGGCTGAAGGTTTGTGCTGTGCCTGGTTTGTACACTCAGGCTGACACAGATACTCATCACTCAGTGTCCTGGCCGCACAAAAGCCCATTACACCGTGGCGAGCTGTTTTTTAACATTTGATCGAACCACATTCCTGTTGTGCAGTTACATTTTGAGATAATCAAAACAGCATTTCTCCTCCTCAAAACTGTGATATCCACAATATCACTCTTACTAGTAGAAATGGTCTTTCATGATGTCACACTTTAAAGATGCACTGTGTAGAAACTCAAAAAGATAATATTTGCATTATTTATAAGGTAATAACACAAGCTCAGAATTATTTACTTAGTTCATAACTGACATAGAAAATGTTGCAGGGTCCGCCAAATATAAACAAAGTAAAATGAAATGAATTTGTGTCCTTTTTTAAGGTCAGTTTATTTTTTTCAGTTTATTCACTCGCTAAAACAGAGACCGTTTGTTTAGGCATTAAAAGTCAATCAGTGAAGATTGATTGATTGATTGATTGATTGATTGATTCAAAAATCCTCCAAGCGACCATTTGAATGCTACTTTTATACTTGAACACTATTGTTTATCTTATATCTTGTGTCAGGGCCAAAGGACCACATTTTTGTATTTGATTCATTTTATTGGCAAGCAGATAAATAAAATGGGAAAAAATAAACCTATTGATGCAGATAATCCGAAAAATGCTGATAATCAGCCGACTTGATAACAGATCGACCCATAGTACACAGGATATGCATACATACTTGTAAATAAACAGTATGTATGATTTACTTACACAACGTCTTGGTACTTTCTACAACGCTGTTCCTAGTCAAAAAGAACATTATAGATATCCACAAATGAGCTCAGTTTTGACATTCCTCTCCCTTCTAGACGCAATGTCACCTTTTGTTAGCCCCACATGAGGCACTTGCAAGAAAATATTTATTCCACCCAGAAAGAAACAATCAGATTAAGTTATTAGGCACAAATATTTACCTAGTGAACAGATTATCAAAGGTTTACACCACCCGTCTCAATCTGATTAAAAATTTAGATTGGCTGGATTGGATCGGTCTCTTCTGATTGATTTGGTTACATGACTGACAACTGCAGCCAAGTCTGGAACCTAAGCTGTACTCATGACATTTATGTCTGTCTTTTTATTAACCAAATCAATGTTAAAGTCTTCTTCTCCAGAGAGACCAGACCAGGAGAGCCGCATGATAACATTCTTGTAGTACAGACAGGATAAAGTGAAAATGCATAAAAATATGTGTTTCCAAAACATCTGAAATAAAGTGAAAAACAAGATTTAGAAGAGAATGCATTGCGCCTGTATGCATTCAACAACAATAACTTGCTCTGATAATTTAAAGTCCTTCCTTTATTTTAAGATAACTGGCCGTCTAAAAACAGTTTAAAATCCATTTTTCCCAGGTCCGTCCTGTCACTACTCAGGCCAGTTTCCACTCAAACTGGGATGGCGAGAGAAGTGAGTGCTAGATGTAAGGAATAAAGAAGTGAAACAGCTGCAAAATTCACCACTTGCAGCATCTGTTGATAGAGAAAGTTGCAAAGCAATGGTTTTAACGTGTGTATAGTTTAAGGAACAAAGTGGTTTGGTGTATGTGGAGAAAGTGAAGTGTTGAATTCTTGCTTTCATTAATGAAATTGCTGTAGCCCAGAAGGAGCCACTGCAGAGTGGGTGAGCAGAACATTCATCAAGTTGGAGGCAAACTTTAAGTGGAGCTGATTCATGATCTTTGCTCAGGATAATGGGATGGACGATGGTCGATAGCAGTGTGTGTATGTTTAAAAAAAATGGAGGCACATTAGCTGATGGATGGCGAAGGTCCCGGATGTTTTACTTTCAGAGGAATGAAGTGCAACCGTGGAAGCTGTGTTGTGGTGTAAATATAGTCATTTTCACGGGTCACTGACCTGAACATTAGATGTAAATATTTTGGCAGCAGTAGGACAGCTATGATTAAGACAGCAAAGGCTGAGCCATGTCAGAAACATTAAACTGTGTTTTATTTTCATCAGAGCCCAACAGATATACTGGTTGGCTGGTATTATCAGCCGGTATTGGCCCGTCCCAGATTTGTCGGTATCCGCTTAAATCTTGCTTGATATGGGCCAAAATGAAAACCTTGGTTTTTGCACAGCACAAAGCAGCTAACGATGCTTGGGGTAATTTATTTTTGTAATCAAGGAGACTGATGACTGATATTGTAGCCGATATACATTTGCTGCAAAAAATTCAAATGTTGGTGTCAGATTTTAGAATAACCAGTGATGGAATGTAACTACAGTTTAATTTAGTACAGAACTTAAGTTCATCTTATCTGCAATCGGACACAAATAACGCAGATACCGATAATCGGGAAAATATTGAATCGGTCTATCCCTAGTAAATTATGATTATTACATTTCCAGTGATTTTACTGTTTCAGTGCACTGATGTCATTTTAGACAATTAAGTTGAATGTTAATCTGTGAAATATAAGTGTTTGATAACCACATTTGAGGAACCATCACGAAAAATGTGTGTATATCTACAGATTTATGCAAGGGTTGTCTTGAAATTGCCTATTTAGAGTTGTCAGCTATCATAGTTGTTGATTTCTGTCTGTCCTGTCAGCTAATCGTTTAAGCCCTGACCTCGCTGTTATCACACTCATGACAACTGTGAAGCCTTTACTGTATGTCTGTGTCTAATGTGGCGGATGATCAGCGCTAATTATTGTTTGTTAACCACCCCAGGCATCTTTGCTCAGTTCCAACAGGAGAAGATCTAATTGAAAAAATCTGTAATTTTTGCACAAACTCTATGTAGTTCTGACTTGGTAGTGAATTATTCTAAAAACATCTGCAGGCCCTGTGTTTTATAGTCGCTCGTCTCGATTGGACAGTCTTAAGACCTCTTCATCTTCAAATACCTTACTGTCTGGTTGCTGTACAAGTCAAAATCAGTTCAGCTGATAACACTCACGGCCTTACATGGCCTTTCTTTGGTCTTCAATAGGCAGTCTGAGCTGGCATGCTATTATCAAAAAGGAAATGCCCGCAGCTGTTTTTATCATAGCATGACATTAAAGGCATTACAGAGCAAAGTCTTGTGATAAAATATGTAAGAGTTTCCTCTGCTCTCCCTTGAACTCAATCCCCCTCTGTATCTTTTTTTTTTGTCTCCAGTACGGCCAGTAACTCTCCACGCAGCACCCCCGGCAGCTCTCCCTCCCTGCGGCGCAGGGTCCTTGGGGGTGGCAGGGCCAGTGAGAGCGAGGGAGGAGGAGGAGGAGGAGGAGGAGGAGAGAAGAGCGGTGGCGGTGGAGGAGGAGGTGCAGATAGTCCCCTTCCCTCCATACCCTCTGCCTCCTCCCTCACATCTGCCTACCCACTTGCTTCTCGCCACTTCAGCCGCAATGCCAAGGTAAGACAGAACACCCACTGATCAAGGTGATATGTTTGAGATTGGTGTGAAGCTTAAGTCCTAATAGTGCGGCTGAGAGCTCTGTAAATGTGCTTCCTCTCCACTACATTTATTTGTTGAATGAAGTTACTAGTTTATAGGCGATTGATTATGAAATGATTATGACCAATCTGACAGTTGCTGAGCGATCAGGAGGCAGTGAAATGATAACAATGAGTCCGAACGTTTATACAACCTACAACCTGGAACACAGCAACATAACGTTATCCCAGCATTAGAGCTTCTCACCCTGAGCGTGACATCAGAGACAAATGGCTGCTGTGTAATTAAGGTCTATTCTGGCTGAATTTTCAGTCAATCTGACCTTTCAACAGCTTTTTCAGCTGGACCTTTGAAAGAAAATAATTACAGATAAAGAGCTTTAATACCAAAACTGTGTCTGGGTGGCGGGAAATGTTTCCAACTTCTACGCCAGTAAATTGTCACCTACACCAGATAGTATCTCGAGTGAATGTAAATGTTTGTTTTCTATTTTTGTCACCTTCCATCAGAGCAATGTGAGCCGTTACAATGTTGACTGTTTCTGTCAACAGACTGTACTTTGTTTGCATGTTTGCTCCGTGTAAATTTACTGAGACAGTGTTTGTGGTTCTGTGCGCCTGAGGTTTTTGTTTCAGCTTTCACATCTTATTTTCATCTGATTGTTCTGAAAAGAACAGCCTGTTAGACTGTTGACTGTTCATTACAGCTGGTCCGTGTATGGTTTTGAAATGGAGAAGTGCTGATGGTTTTGTCATCTGAAAACTGCAAGACCTCAAGGTTACATAAAACAGGCTTAGTCTAAGGACTGGCAGAATCACATCCGTACACATATAGAAGTGGAATACTTTACTGAAACCATGTATGTTGATAGATTTTCAGTACGAAGTGTACTGTATGAAACCAGTTTGCATTGTGACCTTTTTATCATTAGAAAAATTGGAGAGCTGTTCACTTCTAAATATGCTGTTCTTTTCTTCACAGAAAATGCAGAGCTGGTACAACGTAAGTACACATTAACAGCCCCTCATTAGGCATCACCCTAGGGTACTTGACTTGCGGATGTATGTCTTTGAGTTCCATGCGGATGGAAGTAGTTGACATAGTAAAATGCTAATCATTGGTGCTGGAAGAACTGTAGTGTTTTCCTGCTTTACTACTTTAAATTATCCCAGTCCAGCCACCCAAAATCAACTGTTGTACAGGTCTGTTTGTGAGGCAGAGTACCATGTCCTCCTTTTTCTTTCCTGTCCTCACCCTCAGGTCCTCAGTCCTACATACAAACAGCGGAACGAGGATTTTCGTAAACTCTTTAAGAAACTCCCTGACACAGAGCGACTTATAGTGGGTGAGTTATGCATCAAAGGTGGCATATGACAAACTCTTTGTGAGGTTAGCTACACCTGTGTCGCCACACACTTGTGAAGGATACTTATTTAAATATTTGAAACGATTGCTGATACAAGCAGGTGTCTCTCCGTCAAATAACCTGTTTTCTGTTCCTGTCTGTCTCCTCAGACTACTCGTGCGCTCTCCAGAAGGACATACTGCTTCAGGGCCGCCTTTATCTGTCAGAGAATTGGCTCTGTTTCTACAGTAACATCTTCCGCTGGGAAACTACTGTAAGCCATGCACACACTGTGTACACATTTGCACGCGCACAGTCAAACACATTTCTGTTGTAACCTGGTTAATGTCGCACCTGCAGTCAGATAAGAAGTCCTTTTACTACATTTGTTTGCTGATCAATATAGATAAGCTCCGGGCCTCGGTGAGATAAGTGTATCGCGCTCAGAAATACACACTGAAGCATACACACCGTGAATCTCTCTCCTCTATTCAGATCACTATCCTGCTGAAAGACGTGACCTCTATGACCAAGGAGAAGACTGCAAAGCTCATCCCAAATGCCATCCAGATCAGCACTGACAATGAGAAGGTCAGACCAAAGTTAAAAGAAAAGTCCAGCAAAAAAATGAAAATCCAGTCATTATCTACTCGTCACCATGCCGATGGAAAGTCGGGTGAAGTTTCATAGTCCACAAAACATTCCTGGAGCTTCACGGCAAAGCAGCGTCACAGCATTCTCCTAAACAACTGAAGTAGCTCGGGCCTTAAAAAATAAAATTAAAATAAATATGTTTTGATCAGATGTGATGTACAACGAAACTGGTGAGACGGTAATGACTGAATTTTCATTTTCAAGCAAAACTATTCCTTTAAGACATTTAATATTAGTCTGTTATTCCAAAAACATATTTCTGTAGTGCATTAACACATTCTCTATCCTTTATTTATGTTATGTTTATGTTAACTGCTCCCACAAAAGCAAATAAAGTGTTAGCTGTTGATACTGTTTTACTGTACTTGAAATGATCCTTTTGAGCCAGTGAAGTGGTGTGAGATGAGCTGACTCAACTTTATCTCCACTGACTATGACAAAGCAAACATCCCAACAGAGGGAAACCATCCGTCAAATCCTCTGTCACATTTTCTTCTTTCTCCTGTCTTCCTTCCTTCCTTTGTGTCCCACTGATTTTCACCCTCTCAGCACTTCTTCACATCATTCGGAGCAAGGGATCGCAGCTTCATGATGATTTTCCGCTTGTGGCAGAACGCACTGTTGGACAAGGTAAAACCTCCTCGCCGACCCCACTGATGTGACACAGCTAGTAGTTAACGTCTTAGAATAGAACACGGCGTCAAGTAGCAGGAGATGGCCACAAACACAGGCTTCGGAGAACAATTTAAATCACTGTTATTTGCCGATTTTGAATACAGACTTTTATTTGGGCAGAATCACAGCAGCTTAGTATTGACGCAGATGGCAGCAGACGGCGAGATGAAACATGTGCCGTGGAAACTCTACAGACTCGACATCAGTGCCTGATATAGTTGATTGACTGTTTCGCCTGCAAAAGGCTGTCAAACAAAAAACAGGTTGCTGCCAAGAACAATTATCTAATGCTATATTGTGATTAGAATCAGAGCTGTTATCTTCAGACTTTTCATTTGCTGATATGATAGATTCAGTATGTAAATCATTGCTGAGGACAGCAGATTTGAGCATAGCCTATTGTGAAGCATAATTTCAAAGACAAGGCCAAAAATACACTGATTGACTATTTTAGGTCAAAGATAAATCTTTGTGTGATGTGTGGCCCTTATGAATTTATCCACTGTGTAATGCAGGCACTCTGTATATAGATGTGAGGTCAAATACACAAAAAAGTGAAAAACAATGTGCACTTCAAGCAAGGGCTGCAGATAATGACGAGGCTGTGTCCTGACCCGTTGGCTGTCCTCGTTTTCACTCCGACATATCATATTGACTGCTTAAGTGTGACCTAATTTTGTGTTGTTCATTGCATTTACAGAGTAATTGGCATTCAAGAGGCATTGATAATCAATCAGAGCTGTCACAGTGTATTGCATAATAAACAGAGGGGTCTCAGACGAGTGAATACACCTCTCTGTATCATGTAGTCAGGATCCGCAACACTGTACCAATTGTGTCTTCACATACTACTGAGCTATGTAGAGCTGTGATAAATTATGGCATCTAATACATGAATGTACATGTTAGGTGTTTTAATTTGCTGCTATTTAACTATTAAACAAGGGTTTTGTGCTTTTTTTTTTTTTTTTTTGCAGTCTCTGTCCCCAAAAGAGCTCTGGCACATCGTACATCAGTGTTACGGAACTGAACTGGGTCTCACTAGTGAAGACGACGACTATGTCTCCCCCACCGCCGAACACATGAACGGCCTACTGTGAGTGCTCATGTCTTATGTGTGCAGGCATCTTAACACACTTATTTGTGATTTTAGAAACATTTTTACATTAAAGATGGTTAGATCAGTTCGAGCAGCAGTGTGCTTTATTTCATTTTACTGGAAAATATGTATTTAAGTATTAGTTACTTAGCTGACTACCGTACTAGTCTTATAAAGGTGAATGAGACAGAGAGACCAAGACTGTAATTATGTTGTGGGTGAGTGTTGAAACCGAAAAAGCAGAAGAAAAAACAATCCTTATCAGATTCTCAGGTTGCAAAGATTAACTGACATTTATGTAACTTCAGGGGTTAGTTTGGTCTTTCTTCAACCAAACCAAACAGAAGATTAATCACCGATTAATTCTAAAACTGAACGCTTCTGTCTTTTTAGACGGAAAGATTTCAAACATTTGCTGGTCTCAGCCTCTTAAATATAATAATTTACTTTGGTGGTTTTCTTTGTTTATGATATTAAATGAAGAGCTTTGGGTTTTGGACTGTTGGTTGGACAGCAATTTGAAGACACCAGTTTGGGCTCTGGGAAAATGTAATTTTTCACAATTTAAAAAAAACAAACTTAATAGACTAAATGATAATTGAATAACTGTGAAAATAATCCACGGATTAATCGAATGAAATAAACAAAGTAATCGTTAGTAATCCTGTTATACAGAGACGGTGCTTGTTTGTGTGTACGTTTATCTGCAGACCCTATGCAAGTCATTTATTGAAGTTTAATGAAGAAGCGTTTTTATTGTCAGCTAGCATAACAACTGCAATAAATGCCTGGTTGGTTAAAGAATTCCTACCCCTGTCCCTGAGTTCTCTAGCAGACACATGGCTCTTTCTCTGCGTCTTTCTCTTGCTGTGTGACTTTCTCCACATGTGTCTCTCTCTCACTCTCACTTCCTCTCCCTCTCTCACAGGCCAGGAGACGAGTCAGTGTCGGTCACAGATCTACTAGACCTGAGCTCGGTGTCGGTTCCCTCCACGGGCAGCTCTCCCCCTCCCCTGGTTCCCTGCAGTCAGCCAGCCAGCCCTCCCTCAGCTACCAACCTCGCGGGCTCGTCTCCCCCTTCCTCCGCCTCCTGTCTGCCCATAGAGGTGCCTTCCTCATCTGGCCGCAGACTCAGCGCCGACCCTCTCGAACCCAGCCCGCCCAGCTCCCACGGCTCGCTGCCATCGACCACTCCCACCAACGCCTCTGCCTCAGCCCCGGCCTCTGCTGCTGCTTCCTTTGTGAGTGCTATTCTTGACATCCACTCATACTTAGCTGTAAGATGTTGCAATAGCTAGTCTATAGTGCAGTGTTGTGTTAAGACCTTATGTTAGAGGTCATGTTTATGCATTAAAATTGAGCAACAGTAATGAGAGGCCTGCACCATCTGCAGAACTGTCATTGTTATGCATATTAAAAAATACAGGTTATCCATCACAGCTATGGACTGCTTGTACAAAATCCTTCAACACAGTTGCAGCTCCAACTTTAATAATCAGTTTCGACAAAAAGAGAAGAAGAGACAGCTCTAATAGGACATCAGCCTGATATTGGCAGGCAGCTGGTTAGCTAGTGTTAACTACACGCCAGGGATGGATAAAATACATTCCACACATTGCCTTGTCGACTCTCATGAATTCAGCTCTCGTAACCACACATAAAAGCTTGTCAGCGAACTTAAACTCATAGCTCAGATCAGAGTACTTTTTAGTCTGTCCCTCTCATAGCTATGAATGCTAGATCCATGACTTGTTAGCCAGAGCCAGCTCGGCCCCTGGAGACATTCAGGATTTTATTTTATTTTATTTTATTTGTTTTGCTGGTTTTGCCTTTATTGGGTAGTAGACAGGAAATAGGGAATGGTATGACATGCAACAAATGTCATCAGCTGGAATTGAACTGGAGGCAGTTGTGACCATGCAGCCATGTGGCGCTCTGTAACAAAAATATTTTAACGATTCTAAATGCAAAAATAGGCCTAATCCTCAAAATAGCTATTGGGCAATGTAGTCATTGTTCCACTAATACATCTGGTAGATTCAGTGTTTGTGTATTGTCAGTGTGTTAGCAAGTATATAATGATGTCAGTACAGCTGTGACTCATGTTGTATTTGATAAGCAAATCTGATTTGTACACTTGCTAACGTATCCAGTACATGGCGGCATTAGTGGCGCTTAAGAGCTTCATTTTAACACTCAAATTGATGAACTGCTTTAATCTGTTTGCTGAGCATTTCACCCTCATGATCCTTATTGAAAATGTCAGACCTATTAAAGCCTTTACACAAATCTGGCCTGTATATTCCTGTGATAGCGTTTTTATTAACTGGATTCAAATTACTGTACTGTACAAAACAGATGGACAAAAAGAAGCTACCTTGCTGCATCGTCATCTTCTATAGCATCTTTCAAACAGCTGCAATGCATTTGATCAACATTTACAAACACAAAGAAAAACAATTAAAACAGAAGGAGATGAAGTGAAATATGAGAAATACAGAAGGTGGAACACTGTGTAAGTTGTTCTGATTGCTTCTGTGTCTGTCTGCCGGCTTGATCTTGATACAGACAGATCAAGCCTGAGCCCAGCTAAATTGAATGAATGAAGTGCTGTGTTGACTGTGTGTCGATCTCGGATTAATTGCACGGTTACAGTGGTATGTCTGCTCAAGCTGCGTCGACACGAGGTCAGCTCAGCTGAGGCCTCTTGCCTCTCAAGTCATATGACAGTGGGGTGATATGCCTACAAACCTCTTGCTAACTGTTCTCTGGTGTGCCTTTTTTTCCCCCTCGCTGCATCAGAATATGGAAGAGGTTGGAGACAGCCTCTCCGAGTCAGCCAATCACATGCTGCCCCCACCATCCACCAGTCTGGGAAACCTCTCCTCATTGGATATCACCAATGATGAAGAACTGCCCACAGACCCCAGCAACTCCTCTGACACGCAAGAAGAGAGTGAGTGTTGTTTGAGTGAACAGACCACCACAAGAACACAGTAGAGATGAGAAAATATCAATTATATGAAGATTTTATTAGATCAGAATATACACTACTCAAACTAGTCAGGGATATTTTAGTGTTACGCTTGATTATTAATTCTGTGTCATATCTGAATTTTTATTTTGTGTTTTGTAAATATTTTGTGTCCCCAAAAATAAAGTGTATGTTTCTTGATTATTACATACACTGTGGAACCTGCACAGGATTTATGACTCAGGAAAGGGATAAATGTTTAACCACAACTCCAAATGTTGAGTCAACTAAAATGACCAAAAACAGAAATAAGATCTTTCCTGTTTTCCAATCTGATCTTCAGGCGAAGTGGAGTCGTTCTGCGCTAACCTGAGTGGGCGGCTGCACATCAACACTGTGGTCCGCATGAGCGTAGACAAGCTCCACGACCTGCTCTTCTCTGCTGACACACACTTCATCCAGCACCTCTTCTCCCAGCGACACTTTACTGGTAGGTAAAACACACACAAATATGGTGGTCAAAACTTTGCAAAGGCTGGTACACAGTGAGGATGTGAATATAAAAACGTTGTCTGAGGTTACACAATTATTTGTATTTTAATGATGACACATTAAGACACATAATAATTTTGTTGAGTCATTGAACCCATTAGAGTTCCATCTCATGCTGTGACTCTAAATATAGCGTTGATGTAATGTTCTTCCATTGCCCAGAATGCTTTTCAGCAACCACCACAGAACATGCATTAACTTGTTGCAAAACATTAAGAGCAACGGAGCAAGTTTTTCCAGTCGAGAAAGTGACAGTTACGGCCCAGTGTTGTTGTCACTCTGCTGCTTACTGGGCTATTGAAGCTGTCAGTGGAAAAATCACTTTCAGTTTTCATTCTTTGTCTCTAGAGCCTGAGCCTACTGTTGATGTGTATACTGTGTTATTTTGCTGCCATTAACCTCAATTATAGGGACACTGCATAAGAATAACACAACTACAAACATGTAACATAATACCTATAATAATGAGAGGAGCAAGACAAGGCTGATAGTTGACTAAGTGGATGGTTTTACCAGTGGTTAGCTGCATACAAATGGTTCTCAATTGATCAGTAATGGACGCTGCACTTAAGGCTCACCATAATTTCGCCAAAAAGACCATGCTTGCTAGCAAAATGGAGACAGCATGCTGTTGACAGAGCAGCACTTATTGTAAATGATAAATGGACTTGCCTTTCTATGGCGCTTCTCCAGTCGACTGACAGCTCGCTACACTTGTCACATTCACCTGTTCACACACTCATTCATATACTGGTGGCAGATGGCCTGCCTGCTCATCAGGAGGAATTTGGAGTTCAGTATCTTGCTCAAGGATACTTTGACATATAGCCAGGCGAGGCAGGGAATCGAACCAGCGACCCACACACCCAGCCATCCCAGCCGTCATGTTCAGTCTAATGCCGAGGGCTCAAACTCATATTAGCTTGGGGCCACTGCTGGTGTTGTCACCCTGTAGGAAGGCCACTTCAGCGTTCAAGTACAACAAGAAAGTGCAATATTTCAGTTTATGTGAATATGAATGTGTTATTTTAAGTTTCATTCATATTCCATTAACATAACAATACAAAAATGCAAACAGCAGTTTGTTTACATTTGTATATGATTAGTTTTTTTTTTAAAAGTGCAAAACTTTTCCCCTACTTTTAGTTACTTTTCTCACAACCTAGACATATGTAAATGGTCTTGCATTGCGATAACACCATGCTAAAACCAACAGCTCAGACTCTACAAATATTACCTACGAAATTTTTTCTTTTAAATATAAATTATGTCGGAGTGACATTGCATTGAGTTCTTGAATGGAGCCCCTGGTGTGACTGGTTGGGGCTGTGCAGCCATTGGATGCTCTCAGAGCCCAGTTTAGCTCATAATGACAGTTTATAAAATTTCCTATCAGCACGACCACTCATTTTTTGTGATGTTGTTCCATTTGGAAGTAGTTTTCTTACTCTTATGAAGCAGCTGTGCTACTCTTCAGCTAATGTAGTGACGTACCCCCCAGCCCTCAAAGACATGCTGTAGCCCACTGTATTGTGCCACTAATGAGGGTGCCACACTAGCTGTTCACGCTGTGTTAACCACCCTCCATCATTCTGTCTTCCTCTCTTTGCCACTCGTTTTTTTTATGCCCTGATTTTTGTCACTGTACAACTATTTTTATATTGGACAGAATGATACATAAATGCGGTGAGATTGCTTTGTTTTTTTCTCAGTTTTTCTGCAGTAGTTTAAATGAGGACAGAGGTGAAACCGTGGAGTTTCATTTGGCTGATGACTACCCTAGTTGGAGGCCCGGCCCGCTTGGGAACATTGTGTAGCTCTAATTGGGGCATTTCTTTCTTCCTTTTTTTTTTTTATGAAGGAGCGTGGATTGACCCGATCCTTTTTTTCTCTCTCTCCCTTCCACCAGGCTGAATCTTGTGGTCTCGTTCCTTCTCATTGACAAATTCTTCTCCTGTCCCTTTTGCTTTCTCATTTTCGCAAACTCTCTAGAGACTTTTTGTCTCTTGTTCCCTCCTGACTTGCTCATGTTCTCCGTCTCTTTTCTCTCCCTCTCTCAGACCTGTCGGTGGGTGAATGGCAGCAGGACAGCAGCAGTGGGAATACCAGCCGTGTGCTTAGCTACACCATCGCCCTCAACAACCCCCTCGGCCCCAAGACCGCCCCTGTGGTGGAGACGCAGGTCAGTCCTTGACAGAACCTTGTTTTGTTTCTTTCATTATTTAGCCCTTTTGCACACAGTCTTTGCTAAAAGGGAACAGAAACACTGTGCTTATTTAGCTTTAACTGGAGTGGAATTTTCTGTAGTCACGTGTAGTCGTGTCTCTTTGGGTATCTTTGAATTTTTGCTTTGTAATGGTTTCAGTTTTGGGCTCAGTTAAGGTTCCAGTGCCGGTGTCAGTGCTAAAAGTGATAATATGTTGTTGTTAAAAAATATGACACATCATAAAAACAAATGTAGAATTCAGAAATAACATATCTTGAACTTGGAAATAAGTTTTCATGTGCTCAGCAAATCATTACTGCCATAAAATTAAAACTTCAGCTACAAGTTTCTCCTCAAAACCTTTTGATTCTTTGTTTTTGTAAGCAATATGTCACATTGTAGCACTTATATTAAAGGTATTACGCCACAGCAAGTCGCTTTCTACTACAAAACTGATTTTGTACAGTGCAAAATCCGACCTCTGACAACCTCCGTGTTTATTTATTGTGCGTTTTTGACAGCTCAACAGTGTGAATTGGTATTTGATGTAATATTGATTACCATCTCCACTTTTCTTCCTGCTTCCAGACGTTGCACAAGAGCAGCGCCCGGGGCGAGTGCTTTGTGGTGGACTCGGAGGTCATCACCTCAGGCATCCCCTACCAGGACTACTTCTACACTGTCCACAGATACTGCCTCACCTCCATCAACAAGCACAAGAGCCGGCTCAGGTAGGCTTAGTATTGTCTTATCGGGGTTTTCTTTAACTTGGAGCTCACCCATGTGGCTTTTACATTGGTGTTTTGGCAGACTTTGTTGCACAAAGCACGGCGATGTCTCGTGACCAAGGTGAACCTCATGCTAACGCAGGAGACCAAAGAAAAAGATGTTTTTTAAATTGTTGATGTTTCACTAGTTTTGTAGCTTCTAACTGAATCTCTGTGGTTCAACGTTAAGTTTCTCTCCTGCGTCCCTCTTTGTACCTTTAGATATCTGCTTTATTTTACTGTTTATATAACTTTTACTAATGGTAAAAACCCAGAATTAGTGGAGCCTTGTTTAGCACCAATTCTTCAGTAATACAGCTGCTCTTTTGAGCGCTAGTCACAGCTATGGATCGTCCCACTTCCTTTAAACTTCATCACCTGAAGGCAAGCGCATGTTTAGTAAAAGACATGCCTTCAAATGGATCGCTGCGTTGTAATGGAGTTGCCACAGTCCCTGCCACATCAGCTGATGTGCCGTGTCAAACAGAGTAGAGCCAAGCCAGCACGTGTATGGAAAAGCCCCACCATTGACTGTGAAAACCACAGTGAAAACAAAGAGCTACCAGTGGCAGTCATATTCAGGATGAGGGCTGATGATGGTCTTGCTCGTGCCCAGAACAAGATGATCTCAAAAGCCCCCCCCACAGCAGATTATTTTTAGGGCTTGACGGCTCTTTTGTGCCCTGTCATGACCCAGGGCCCAAGACAGCTGGCCTGGTTTTGCCACCCTCGTTGGCAGCTTCGCAAATGTGGGTTACCAACTGTAGGTTTCATGATGAGAAATGTTGATCCTTTAATCAAATTTACGAAGTTATTATTTGATAATTTGTTACAGACCGATGTGCATTTACATGAAAGGCCAAGAGACATGACTTTAACTGAGGATTTTTACTATATTTGATATTAGGATGAGCATTTACACCAAAAGGATGTTTCATCACCTCTTTATATTTTATCCATAGGATCCTTGTCCACACATGTGATGTCAGTTTGCAGAAAAATAGATGATGCAAACTGTAGCTGAGTGGTTAGGTTGCTCAGCCTAGGGACCAGTGACTCTCGCTGGTATATGAAATGATCCCAACGGAGATTCTCTCCCTTGCTTCAGTTAGTGTCCGTTCTGCTTTGCTAAAACTGAAAAAAGTTGCTCCTTACACTTAACAGCTGCTGGGTGATGCTGCTATTATCTCACACTTCTGCAGACATCAGTGGTCAAACATGGTATATTTGACAAATACTTGTTAGCCTGTCAGGATCAAAGAACACGAACACCTTCATTACCACTGACCCCTTTTCAGGTGGGGAAATTGGTTCTAGAGCAGCACCAACACTTTGCTCAGTTAGAACAAAGGGGCTGGGGCGAGGATATCCTGACCAAGGAACAACTAAAACCACTTATGGACAGAGTTAGGGTTAAACAAAGACAAACCTCTCTCCCTCCTATTGTTAGTCATATACAACATCTGTTTTTCTCACAAAAAGCATCTTTGAGTAGATGATTCATAGATAACTACCCACCAGAAGTGGTATATTCTGGTGGTATTTCTGTACGGTGTACTGCTGATTGCTTTCTTTGGAACATGGAAACATGACATCTGAGCCAGTTTTCTCTTTGGTGGGCTTGTTAAAACTTAGCACTGTCTGTCGGGCTGATCAGTTCAAAAATAAATCCGTAGGAATCGCAAGAACTTGGGTCACCCACCTTCACAAGCTCCTGCTTGTTTTCAGGCGCTGGTTCGATTAGTGGGAAATGTGTGATATCAGTAACTGAGAACAGCACTGATGTGAAAGGTGGTTTTCTTTGGAAAAAAAAATGTGATCCACAAAAACCAGTTTGTTTGCTTTTCCTTTGCCCAGAGTTTCCTCAGACATCTGCTACAGGAAGCAGCCTTGGAGTCTGGTGAAAGCACTGATTGAAAAGAACACCTGGAGCGGCATTGAGGAGTACTACAGACACATGGGTGAGTCACATGCTCCTCCTCTCACAGCGTCGCCAAGCTGACTATTCAGGCTCGTTTCCCTTTTGTAAATAAGTGAACTAGTGATGAACTGTTTTTAAGGTATACCATGGTATGAAAATGGACCATTATCATACCGTTTACGTTTGCTGATCTAAGGTATTGAAGAAAAAAGCTTCAGTCAGTAAGGACACATTTTGTGAAATTATGATCCTTTTGCTTTCATTCCATTAAGGGTACTTGTATCTGATGATAATTATAATAGTAATTTAGTAATACCTTGAAACTATGATATTTGCTGAGATGGTTGTTGCGCTGTGAAAATCTCATAGTGTTGCAGCCCTGATGTGTTTTAGCCTGAATAATTTTTGCAAACATCATGTATCCCTGTTAAAATGCTTGTGAAAGTGACACACACTTTCTCTTTTTATCACAAACGGATGATGTGTTAATGCTCATGCGATCTCTTGTTATGGTTTTTGATTTGACAATAAATACCAGACACATTTGAACTTTATGAACAGATGGAGGGTTTGAGATCGAGGAACGCTGTTTATATGACACTATCTGGGTTTCGGTATCAAAACCATATTTATAGATAGTGTACACCACTTTTGGTTAACTTCCTTTGTATTTACACTTCACCACCACTCAACAACGTGTTGTAACGATTGCTACCTCATTTGGATGCTTGAGCTTCATTGTGCAGTTCGACACTAAAGGATTTCAGTGCTCATGTTAAATCTGAGTTTAAGACTACACCCACTAGCAGGGTTTTGAAATTACAACTAGATTGGAAGCCAATCATGATCCCTTAAGCTGTTCACTTGAGTGTGATGTGGAAACTTGAAGCCTTTAGTGCACAAATACTGAACTTTCCAGAGAAGCAGTAGACTTCTTGTGTTCAGCAGTTAAACTTTCAACTTGAGTTTGTTGTTTTCACACAATCATACAAGAACTTGGCCCACATAATACCTGGACACATTTAATGTATTGAGGCATACCTAAAATGTGTGTCTGACATGGTTTTTACAAGAAAACAAGTATAATTACCACATTAACATATTCAAATGGAACCAATCCCTTTATTGTATTAAAAGGTCCAAAATGTATGAATATTCAAATGTTTTTTTTTTTACAAATTGTTCCTGCTGGACACAAGACGTCTCCGACTTCTCTGTGAAGTCCATTCTCAGTGTGTGGGTACTGGTGGCTTCAAGTTTCCACATCACACTTGTGTTTGAAATGTTTGGGAGGCAACCCGGGGTCCAATATTCAGCAATGAGCTCAGGGAAAATTTGCGCTTTCAGCAGAGGAATATGGAAACAGTCTTCCAGTGTCAAACCCTGCACATACACCATTATGTACAGTGAAGTAAAAATTATCCAAAAGGTTATTCAGCACCAGAATTTTATACTTGACAAGCCTTAATGCTAAAAAAAAAAGTATGGACACACTTTTGTTAGTGCTTCTTTCCTGAACATGTTCTCTGATCAGCTATTGTAAAGGACACGCTGCTACTATCTATTTGTCCCTCCACCTCACTTTCCAGGGTTATGCGTATTTCAATCCCACAATATTTTTCATTCTACCTCTCCCCCATGCAGAGAGCGAGGTGTGCAAGCTGGAGACCCTGCTGCAGTCTGAGGTTTCCGTGGTAACCACAGGTGAAGCGGTGGGCGCCGATGCTGCCAAGACCCCACCGGCCCTGCGCCGCCGCAAACGCACCTGCTCTCGACGGCAGGGCGAGAAGGAGAGAGAGAGGGAGGGAGGAGGCATGGGCCCCGGAGACCGAGGGGACAGAGGAGTTGGAGAGGACAGGGACCGGAGAGAAGCCAGTGAGTCTGACAGGAGACAGATGTTGAAATGCTTCGGGTTTGGATTGCAGTCCTTCCTACCAACACTGAAGGTCACGGACAAAAGTAAAAGACTGAATCCATCTTCTGTGCAATACTACCTCTAGTGGTTCTGTTTGAAATTGCAACAGTGAACTGAAACATCTGTGTTTGATTGTTATACATAAGAGGATGTCAAGGAATAGAGTGAGGAATAATTTGGGACTTAAAAAAGAAATGGTCTTATTTATTTAGGACCTGAAAGTTAGTTGAGGTGTCGGTATAATATTTTTAAGACCTGTTCAGAACAAAGATTCACAACAAGATGAGTTGAAAGTTGCATGAACCTACAACCTGCCGTTCTTCAACGTGCTGAAAGCTTGCCAGTTCACACCGACGCGACTAGACGAGGCATTTTATTTGTAGTATCTTAAATATGAATGAGTATAGTGGTAGTGAGCTACTTGCTGCAGTTGCATCTCTGGTATTGATGCAAACAAAATGAGGTGAGCACAGGGAGTAAGGTTGAGTGAGCGAGTGAGCATGAGTGGCAGAGAGCAGGGCTGCAATCAGAGAGCAACTCATGATACGTTGCCAAAGATAACAATACAGCGATCAGTCATCTAACAATACATCATGATAAGGCAAAGTGCTGGAGTCTTGTATCTCTTCACTGCATTGAGGTGTCTGTTTTTCAGTAGTGACTCTGAAAAGTCAGTTTGTCAGGGGAATAAGTTTTGACTGCCTGCATTTTTTAAAGAAGATATCTATATTTGGCACCAGTGTGTTGATCACAGTATCACAAGAAAAAACAATACCATATATTGCCGTATTGATATTCCGTCCCACCCCTTGCAGAGAGTGACTGTGAATGTGATTGCAGCAGTGAAGCTGTTAGTATTACAGTAATTTACATTTTAAGGATTGTGTCATACAGACACAGCTGTTCCTCAAACTAACTGACACGTTGATCCTGTGTTTCCGTCTAAAACTCAATTTTGATTAGCTGGTGGTTTCTGAATGACTTGACCAGCTGACGTCACTACAAGGCACTGATTCACGTTAAAACAGATGACGTGCCTTACGTTGTCAAACCAGCTGCTAACGACTTGACAAACTGAGTCACAGGTGACCTCATCAGCCGGCTCGAGTCGAGCTCAGACGGCCCAGTTCACAGCGCTGCAACTGTTCTAAAGTGGTTTCATCTTGTCATGAATCTTTGGTCTGAACCGTTCTCTTGTCTGTTCATCCCTGTTAGAAATAACCACTGAAAACTCAGCGGGAATCCTGATCGCTTTTCTCTTTTTTATTAGGCGCTCAGTATATAAAGCTGGGGGAGCGTTCACGTGGTGGAGGACACAACAGTATATCGACCATCCTCCTCATCGTCAGCTTCATGTAAGTTCAAGTGTGTGTACTGTGTGTTTGCGGCATTGAGTCCTCGAATAACAGCAGACTCTCTGAATCCTCGCTCTGAGCTTCTCCCCTGGCTATTTTTAACTCCAGCATGTTTTGTATTTTACTGCACACTGATCACATGAGTCCTGTGTCTTATTCACTAGTCATCTCACACACAATGAGTTACTCAGAACGTCTTTAAATGCAGATTATGTTATGTAAAAGAGGGATTTTCTGAGTGTACAGATATAGAGGTCAGTACAGTCCACACATAAAAGCATGTGTTGTCCTTGCATGTGCTCCTCCTCCTTAGCAGTACAGAACGTCCATTCTTATATTGTGTAATAAAGAGGACTTTTAGGAGTTCCTACTTGATCAAATCCTTGGTTTGATTGTATATTTTTAATTATACTGGCTTTCTGCTGTTGGTGCTATCCACGTCTGAATGCAACCTCATTCAAACACGTTGGATATCGATCTTCTGCATACTAACAGCCTCACTCTGCCTTTCTCGCTATTTCTCTCCTTCTCCCCTTTCTTTCTGCAATACTTCTTGTGAATAGGATCTGTATCAGGTTAGTATGAGAGGCTCTGATTTTATATCACTCTGGCTGCATAAATAAGAACTTTGTTAATGAAACAGGAAGAATCCACCCTTCGATACTCCTCAGATGCGCTCAAATTGAACATGAAACGAATTTTTGCCAATAATTCTTCATGCAAATTTGCTACAAACATCAAAAAGACTCGACAGATTATGATGTTTGCTTCACATTTGGTGTTAAAGTCTTCTTTAAGGCCCTTTCGGACTTGTAGTTTGGTTAATTTGGCCTGATACAACAAAGAAAGACTGCGGATTGTTGTTCTTTTAGTTCTGGTTTTCTTCACGTCAACACTGAGAAACAACAAATTCTGCTGGTTTATTGTATCTTGTGTTTTTATTGATCTCTCCAGTGTTGTTTACATTTTTGCAGTGCACCCCTCTTTTGCTTGCAAACCCCTAAAGAATTTATTTTAAACCTTGTCTGTAATTAATGCAGAACTGCAACTTCAGTGTGACATTAGTAAAGTGACTCTGGCTCTCACTTTTTTTTCTGAAGAAATCGACAGGCTTCTCTTTGTGTTCTGGATGTGTAGTCTCAAGTGGTGTCTTAACTTACTGTGTTAAATACTGGCTAATAAGCTAATATTTTGAGACACAGAACACACTGTGGTCTGTCTACATCACCCACCATGGTACTGGGAGAGAGAAGCCTTGTCATTTTTTCGTGAAAACACATACAAAAAATTACCTCAAAAGTATTTTAAGTACAGCTGTAGGATTTTATGAAGTGGCATTGAATGATAATCACATATCTACTGAAATTAAATCCTGTCTAGGTCTTTTTGTTTTCAGACCAAAAAACGAACTGTACCGCCTGGAAGCAGACCCTCCTTTTCAGGCGGTGTCATTGCTTAGTAACATAAAGTATGACGGTAACTGATATTTGCGACACTTACGTTTGTCTCAGGGTGGATTTTTCCTAAAACAAACTTACATTGTGTTGTGAGTAAGTGCTGAGTTGTGTACCAAACACCAAAGTGTCTGCTCATTCTGTGCCATCCGTTTTGGCATTTTGCTGTTGACTATTTCTACTAATCCTCTCCTCTGTCTCTGTCCCCGTCAGTCTGGTGGTGCTGGTGGCTCTCAACATGCTGCTGTTCTACAAGCTGTACGCTCTGGAAAGAGCGGCCCATACACTGGAGACATGGCACTCCTATTCTGTTGCTGACAGGTAAACACTCTGCACTGTTTTCCATGCAAATATCTGCTCTCTGGTGTTAATTGGCGTTTGGTCTCAGGTTATTCCTCTGGGATCTGAGGTCTGAAATATCCCTCAGAGTTTTAAGTTACTGCATAGCAACAAATCTTCCCTTTTGGTAGAGTAAGTAGATAGGAAGCTAAGATAATCAATATTTTATTAATATCAGCATCACTTGTGTGTGGAAGGTGTCATTTCTAATGTTGAACCCACAAAGAATTATCAACCTTTCAGCTCATTATTTTGGTCTCTTAAAAACTCACTGTCCGCTGTCTGCTCAGTACCAAACAGCAGACAGACAAAGGTGGTAACTAGCTGAACATTGAGCAGCTAAAGAGGCAGATGTATCCCTCAGGACCTGGTGGACACCAGAACAGAGTTTGGGTTGAGAAAACCACAAATCTGATTAAATTAAATTGTTGTTCTGACAGTGAAATGCTGTATAAGAAGTATAACACTGATTACATGGAAGTTGGGATGATGCGTAAAACATTTTTAAAACTTTCTGACTGATATTTAATCAAATACAGTACATGGACAATTTTTTCATGTTAAAACCAGTGAACTTTTTTGTTTTTGTCAATCTATACGCACATTATCTCATCTATGGCATTGAATAGGGTTATTTAAAATACTTCTATTTCAAGTTGATATGAAGTTTCATAACAAAATAATTGTGAAATTATAATGAAATGTTTGTTTTGCCAAAAAAACTTCCTTTAAATGGACACTGTAGTTTTGTAGAAGAAATTCAAACCCAGAATCTTAACAATTATGATACTAATGAGGTAATGATACAAACTTAGAAATATATAACTTAATAAACAAGCTGTTCTCAGAGGAAAATAAGGTCTCCGGAACACTGTTTGAAGCTAGAAAGATGTCGGGGTCCGTAAAATGGTATGAAACTGTGACGTCCTTCAAGGTCAGTTTGTTCATTCAGTCATGAAAACAAAGAGTTTGTTTTTTTAGTTTGTTCAGTCAATGAAGATCTTTCTCTTCTGAATAAAATTCCTTGCTCAAAACTACATAATGCACCTTTAAGGCTAATTGTTATTGTGTTACCACTAGATTGTTCCCTCTAAATCATATGTGAGTGTACAGCTTATTTCTTGATGCCCCCTTGTGGCCACAAATCAGTTATTGCAGGTTAAGAAACATTTAATGACTCTGCATCTGCTTCATTCTCTCCCCCATACCTCCTCGCTCCTTTTTCCTTCTTCGCCCATTTTAACGCCTCCTCTCCTCCTCCTCTTCCTTTGCCTAGTCCTTTGCCTCAGACAGCTGGAGAGTGGGCTCAGGTCTTGCAGCTCCAGCGGCAGTTTCACCAGGCTCAGCTCAGCAAGTGGCAACAGATCCTGCAGTCCTCTGTCACGCTTCTCGACCAGGTGTGTGTATGTTTCTTTTGCCGTTTATATGTGAAGTTGCAAACAAACTCCCCACAGTGTCTAACTTGCAAAAAATACATGCATTTGCAAGACCTTCATCAGGCAAATAGATTGTGATCATGAGAAGCCATCTTAAATAGGAGTCGCATCGAGTCCAATTCCCACATGAGATGAATAAAATCAATTTTATACACGACAGTAAATAATCCATATCATACATGGAGCAAGAGAAGCAACGTGCTGTTAACAGTAACATGGGTAAATGTACGCCAAAAATAAAGTACATTCGTTTAAAGTGGGACACAAGGTTAAACTGCAGTTACAGAAAAGAACAGTGGGGACAAAGAAAACATCAACCTATAGATATTTATATTAAAATACAGCATTTTAGTGTGTTCTGTATTTATTCTTGTTACTGCTCATAGTATTTTGCCTCTCTTGCTTCATGTGTGATATATGTTGTATACTGTCAGATCAGTGGTGGAGAGATACCGAAAACCTGTACTCAAGTACAAGTACAGTTACATTATTGAAATACTAGTTACAAGTAAAGCTACTGGTAGTCAAATAATACCTCAGTAAAAGTACAAAGTGTTCTTCACAAACACTACTCAGAGTATTGGTTACTTTTCAACTGTTGATGTTTAATGCATTATCGATAGCAGGCGTTCAATCAAAGAGGTTTCTGTTTCTTCAAATCTTCAGGGCTAGGTTTCTGTTTCTTCAAATCTTCAGGTCTAGGTTTCTGTTTCTTCAAATCTTCAGGTCTAGACTGCTGCACAGTTTTGTGTTTTTCGTCCCTGTGTCAGGGTTTCTGTGTTGAGTGACGAATGAGTATTTTGTAATTTAATTTATTTGACGCATTTTTATATTTTTGCTGATATTTGTAAAACCGGAAGATGACAAACGTTCTGAGAATGATGTTGTCTTGTGATCACATGTGGGACGTGGACATGAAGGTACAAATGCCCCAAAAAATGATTAATTACAGTATTTTAAAGTATTTTGATCAGATGTAATTAGTTACTTGCACCCCTGCAGACTATTTGCCTGATCTCGTCTCAAATAATTATGTTTTTGCAAGTTAGACAGTGTGCCGAAGTTTGCTTACAACTGGCGGTCTACTCGTCCCGCTCCTTCACACCTGGCTCATGAACAACATGTGCAAAGTGTTTTCTGTTCACTCTGGGACGCAAAAATGCTTGTAGCTCAATTCTGCAGTCAGCATGAAATCTTATCTAAACTGCTTGAGCTCATAATGTGCTGGATCATCACAACATTATGTAATCCATTATCTCTGACCCCATCTCATCCCCCAGATGAAGCAGTCTTTAGAAAAGCTCCACCGGGGCATCGTGGTCCCAGAGGTGCAGCAGGATCCCCCAGACGATCCGCTCGCAGAGTCCCTGACTGAAGCCTGAGTGCTGCCTCGTCTGGTCAACACTGCCCCCCTGACTGCCTCCCATCTCTGAACACACCCTGGTGGAGACGAAGGGGCTGCTCAACTTGGATCAGGACACAACCAGGAGTGGGAGATGCAGGGGGAGGGGGGGGGACTACATTACCCACAACTCTCCTCACCTGACTGACTTGAAAAGGCGACGCTCGCCTACAGCCTCAACCAGAGTCAACTATAGCGAACTCATTCAGACTGGAAGCTATCAGGACCACAGCAATAATTTATCTGTATGTACTGTATGGGAACAGGCCACTGGTGGGCCGATTCAGACCATCCATTCCTCACGAAACATTTCAAAAATGGCCAACTGCATTTCAAAATAACTTTTACTTCAGACCTGCTTCATTTTCAGACTATCACAGACTTCAGTCCCTCTTCTGACGTGCAGCGTTTCATAGGTGCAAACGGGAAGGAATAAGTGATTTCTGGTGAGTCCTGGGAATCCTGGGCCTGCTGATTTAAAAAAAACAAAAACAAAAAAAAACCCAAACACACAAAAAAATAGTGGGGGACGCCACCTGCTGTGTGGATGTGACGAACAAACACCCGGGAGGAGAGGGGAGTGTGCCGACAGGAGCAGGACGCCTCTCTCGGTCGTTCCCTCAGGGATTTTTTTGTTCTCATGTCCGAGCTGAGCCCCTTCGAAAGGCTGTCAGTCCTCTGCGGAAGGGGACGAGGAACATTTCAACACCAGACACTTTAGTTTTCACCCTTATTGTTCAGATGTGAGCTATACATCTGAAGATAAAACCCCCAAACACCCTCCCACTCCTCCCAGTCTCTTCTGGGTTTTATCGTTTTTCAAAACCAGTGCGTTGGGTCGTTTGTCTTTAAGCTGCGTCTGACTGCTTCTCGGACTGTTACAGTATTTATTATTACCGGTGACTCTTTGACCTGAAGTCCTGTCCTGCTCTTAAGAAGTCATTCGGTGGGTATTTTGTGCTCTGATTTGCTGTTGCGGACCAAGAGGAGCTACGCGAGAAGGATTACTGTCACAGCAATAATGACAATAGTGATTCTAGTACTTTTTGAATGTTTCAAACAAAGTAGTATATAATAATAATGATGATGATGATAATGACTTGTGTGTGAATGTGTGTAGAGGCAGTGAAAAAAAAACCCAAGCAAAGAAGATGTTTGACTTGACGGATGTGTGCGTGCGTGTTCAGGAGGAGTCCTCAGCGTTTTCAGATGTTACATTTTCATATTAGCGTTTGTTTTTTTTGGATATTTCTTTATCACGTTTGGTTGCTTACTCTTTGTATCGCAGAGCCAGACCTCAATAGTTCAGGATCTAAGGTAGGCTTGATCAGGTAGGAGCCGAAATATCAGAACTTTGTTGTCCAACTGGGCCGGGCATTTCAAAACAAAAGGACCAACCAGGATTTTGTAGGCCCAGGTGAAGAAAAAAAAAGGGAATCTGTTTTGCAGTATTGTTCTTTTTTTTGTGTGTTTGTTTGTAAGATTAATTTGACTCACTTGTTTTTTTTTTTTCTTTTTATTCAGTTCTTTTTTTTTTTTTTCATTTTCTATCGACTTTATCTGTTGTTTGTTTTCAGCCAGTCCTCTCCGTCCGCCTGACTCTGGCCTCTGATTATGTGACCACAACTCACCCATCTGTACCGTTTCCTTCCTCTCTTCACTCAACCCCACTCTTCCTCTCTTTCCTCTACGTGCTCTCCCTCCTCACCCGCTCTCTCTCTCTCTCTGTTTCACTGAAAACGTCGGCTACAGAAGCATGTGGGCCATGCTGTGCGTGGCCAGCCGCGGATAACAAAAGGGTGTAATATTTATTAAAGGGGGAGGGGGAGGGAGGGAGGGTGTGGGTTTAGACTGAGGTAGAGAGAGAGATGGTTCAGGAGCGGGGATGAGAATGTACTGTAAAGATGTGATTGTACACCACGACATGGAGAGAAATGAAAAGTTCTAAAACATGCGTCAGCTCCTTGGTCGTCTTTGAGTCTGTGTGTTTTCACCTTAAAAAGATTTGGGTCAGATTACAGAAGAACTGCTTATAACAACATATCAAAGCCAAGTTGAAGTTGTGAAGGTTTCTTCACACTAAAAGCATCTAACGACTAAGTGGGTAAAGGCAAGTATTACACAAATGGAACAAAATTAAGAAATACTTACATATAACATGATTTATAGTCTCATTTCAAGATGACAATATAATATCTCGTATATTGCTCAGCCCTGGCTGCAACTAACGCTTGTTTTCATTATTCATCATTTATTTTAGATAGAAATTCAAATGTTTTTTGTGAACGCCATTCAGTTTACTATCACATATACAAAGAAAAGCAGCTCACAAATGAGAAAAGTTTAGATTTTTTTCTTGAAAATTCACCAAAATAATTTTAAAAACAGTCTTAGATTAATTTTCTATGAATCATCTCAACTATATTTTAAGCATAAAATCGTTTCTTGATTAAATCAAGGATGAATATTGCGTAGAGTTTACACAGTGACAAAAGATCGGCTCCTGTAACTTAAAGGAACAGTTCACCCAAAAAGTAAAATTCTGCCATTGTGTACTCGCCCTCATGCAAATGGAAAGTCGCGTGAAATTCCGTAGTCCACAAAACATTTCTGGAGCTTCACAGCGTCTGTTGCCACATTTGGAAACAAAACAAAAAACTGTGAAAAACCTTGATATGAGCCAAAAATCTTCACTGTAGTTGCTAAGCTAAAATGAGTTAAAATGACTTTGATTTCGCCAGACGAGCAGTTTGGAGCCGTTTTGTTTTATGTTTTTTTTTTACATTTTAAAACGGGGAGAATGATGCAGCACCGTTTTGCTTTGAAGCTCCATAAATGTTCTGAATTATTTATTTTTTTGGGTGAACTGTCCCTTTAACAGCTCTTACCTAGAGAGAAATTCTCTGTTCAAGAAAATCCATTCACAAGATGGAAGCGCTGACTCGGGGACGCTGATTTGCTGCCGTCTTTGAACATGTCGAGGTCTTTTCTCTCTGGCAGCGAAGTCACAGACGCTGTCGTCTAACCGGAAGGGACCGGTTTGAATCCCAGAGCCTGCTGGGAAAACATCGCTGCAGCTGGTGTTCAGCAAAGATCAGAAGCACTGAGCCTGGTGGGTATCAAGGCTTATTTTCTTCCCATTAAATGTACAGAATGAAAACCAACAGCATGATTAAAGGAGACATGATGTTTTGTTTCAGAGGCATTTAAAGGTTAATTCCACACATTAAAGTGTGTTTACAGGTTTTGTGCTGCTGCTTAGGTTGAAAAAAGTAGTATAAAAAGCCTTTTGAGGCTCCAGAGGAAGCTTCAATTTCCCCCCCAGTGATGTCACTCAGTGGTTAAATTGCATTGTGGGTAACGTAGGCACCGGGTTTAGAAAGGAACAGAGTGGGTGGGATAAAAAAGGTGACGTCTGGTTCTGTTGTATCAGTTATGATCATCATTCTTTAAAGTGAAACGTTTCATGTCGTTATCTGATAATATAATAATGATAATAATCTTTATTTATGTAGCACTTCTATAACACACTGTTGTTGAAATGATCCTGTTTAAATTGATCTAAAATAAGAAAACCATGACAGCTGGAGCATTTGTTGTTTGTGCAGGAGGAACCGATTTCGTCTTCTGCCATATCACGATGTCGCACATGATGGCGTCGTTGCTCTACGTGTGAAACAGAGTGGTGGTACGGGAGCAGAGAGGCAGGGTGATAGCTGTCAGAGAGCAATTGAGAGACATTGTAGTTATTTTTTTTATAGTTTTGATTGAAGATAATTTTGTCTTTGTGTGCAAATGAAGATACTCCAATACTTTATCTACCTTCCTATCGCAGATGAAACATCAAAAACTAAAATATGCTCACGGTTCAAAGCAGTTGTAGAGCGTTAAGAAATATTTTGTTGATGTTTTCTACATTTAGAAATCTTAGAAAGTTTTGTGTGTATTATTCAGTTAAAAAAATGGATGAAAATGGCAGATTTTCATACGCTTTTTATTAATTTACGACACAATTTTAATACTTGTATCACTCATTATTGTTTATTGACTTACATGACCTTTTAAGCTCCGACTGTACAGATCTCAGGGATATGAAGCTTTTGAAGATACTCCGAGAAAATGGCATCACAGTAAGCCAAAAATACAAGTGCAGGCACTGGCGGATCATTGTTATTGCAGAGTTCAAAGTCAAATAAGTGGTGTTTTTTTAAAAGATGAGACTGAGTTTGCAGCCTGGTTAGAATTTATACATCACATTATAACATGACACTGATCCATCTCTGGCTTTCAACCACATCCACCGTTTTCTGTGCGATCGAAGGCATTCAAGGGAGACACGACTGGTTTTCCTCACGAGAACTTTTATTTCTTTCTGTGCATCACTACATCTTTTATCTTTTTGACAAGCAACATTTCCACGCCTACACACGAACAGGTTGCTGAAAGAAAACACGTGGACACAAAGCAGACCAGCAGTGTGGTTTTCATTCCGCTCGTTGCTTCATCTGTGCAGGAAAAAGACGCTTGCAGTTATTCTTCAGTATCTCATCAGTTTTTTTTGTCTCCCTTCTCAGTATCTCAAAATGTATCAAACTCTCTCTTTTGGTACAAAACAGCTTGACAGCAAACATGCAGAGTGGCAGTGTTCGGCTGCCATCTAAGTGTTCACCAACAGTCGATAACCGGCCGTCCGGGAAGAGAAGCACCGCTGCTACACTCCACAACCATTTGTGACGAGGCTTCCTTCCTTTTTCCTTTTTGGTTTCCACTGGCTTCACACCGGGAGGCACACTGGACAGGTTTTGTGGTACGTTTGCCCACGGCAGTTAGATAATAGCAGTTTGACAAGCCCTTAAGTTTTCTACAAAGACACTGAGACATCTGTGGGAGATTAAACATCAGTAGAAAAAAATTTCAGCTGGAAGCGACGCTTTGGATAAATTGGCAAAGCAGCACTTTTCTTTTTTTTTTCATGGTGTGATATAAATTTGTCCGGTGCGATAATGTGGGCATCAGCTTCCTCATGTGTCACAGGAAGTCACACTTCACTACGGGAGCCCTAAATGGTCACGATTCAGACATATTATTTTCTCTGTCTTCCTGTTAGAACTAGTACGATGTTATTTGTTTTCTCGAAATCAGAAGTTGTTTTCTGTCATTATCATGGAAAAACAAGAATTTTCTTGAGATCACGATCCTGGGATAAATTAATCTACTGATCACAACAAAACAAAAAGGTTGTTCCCTTTTTATTCCCCAAAGGTTAAAGGGATAGTTCGGGTCTTGCAATGTGGGGTTGTAAGAGGAACTTATCGCATTATCTTGGGAAAGCAAATAAAATTGAACTTTTCATTGCGTGAAAACAGAGAAAATAATGTGTTTGTCCCACCGATTGAAATCTATGGAGATTTTCTCAGCGCTAAAACTCGAAGTGCTGCTGCGGGTTGAAACAGGGGGGTGGTCTGAGAAAAAGGCCCGCCATCGTGCTTTGATTAAAGGGGAATTCCACTGAAATTTAGCTTTAAATTGTTGTCGTTGTACAGAATCTGCTTCTATATCATTATAAGTCCTCAGGACCAAGAAAAAGACAGCAAACCCCCCCCAGTCCAGTGTTAGAACATTAAAAAGGAAAAGTTCGCCCCCCAAAAATTCAGTCTTGATCCTCTTGCTCCCATGCTGATGTAAAGTTGAGTCCACAAAACATTTATTTTTCCATTTTTTGGGTGAACCTTTCCTTTAAAACATGACCGGTGCTACGTTTCTGTGTATTTCAGTGCTTAATGACGGCATGTCCCTTTATCTGAGAGCTCCTAACGACAGTGATGACCTGAAACATCGAGCAGAATTCATGTTCAACACAGATAACGTTTCTCTCGGTGTGCAGGCGTGTGAGCGTGTGATCCCGAGGGAAACCGAGCGAGAGACGGGCGATCACATTCCCGTTGAGTTGTGGTGTCTAAACATGCAGCTACAATTAAGATATAATGACTTTCACCTGATGTGTGACATTCGTGACTCACTGCTTCTCACAGCTGCTCCAAAAGTGACAGTAGTTCATCTCACATCCGCCTTCATTCAAATCTGCTCGCTGATTCTGTGTATTAAAAATAAAAATATATGGGGGGTGAAAATAAAAGGTTTGGATGTGTTGTCAGTCAGGGTTGGACCAGTTTATTTATCAGGCTTATGAATATGTCGATAAGTGTCCTTAAAGTTTATATTGACCGGTTGTGTGGCTTCCACTGATGTGATGACGTCGTACAATTACGTTTCTTCTTTTTAACGTGTCCTTTTGTTGGTTGGTTGGTTTGTGATCAGGTTTACACAAAAACTATTGGACGGATTTTCATGAAACATGCATGGAAGATGGCTCTCGGTCCAGAAATAGACCCCCCGTTAAATTTTGGTGCAAATCCGAATCAAGGGATGGATCCAGGAACTTTTTTTCTTGGGCATTTTTCAACATTTTTATTACTTTCTCTGGGTATGGACGTTGATCCGAAAATGTATCCTTGATCCCAAAATCAAGCACATTTAGGCAGATGGTATCTACAAGTGAGTACAAAAGGAGCCTCTTAGGTCTTGGCGGAGGTATGCGCTCTACTGATTGCCACTCTACACATTGTGGTGTCTTGATATTTGCACCGCAGCTTCATAAACAAGGAAACACTGGCACTGGTTCAGCTATAAAACCATTTAACGGTCAAACCCTGATGCCAACACACGGTGTGAAATGAAATATGACAAAACGGATTAAAAAAACATGGCTGACGGAACGTCAGAAGCATGACGTCGGCTGTTGTTAAGCTCGTTAGCATGCAGTTAGTGGATATACAGCGCAGGCCTATAATATACTCTACATGTGTTCGAAGATTATCTGTGCATACTTATACACGTATATACACGGCTGCTCTCCCCTTCTGTCCTGTTGGACCACGACCTGACGCATACCTCCTGTCCCTCAGAACGGGACACAGTTCAGTCCTTTTAAATCCTTTGGCAGAGAGTCACTTAGAAAACCTTTCTATGAAGATCCGTCTCTCCTCTCCCCTCTCTGCGGTTTCTTTTATCCCGTCATGTGGAGAGGATGGTGGGAGGCGAGCGGCGGTGAGAGGAGAGGGCATGAGAGTGGATGTGAGGATCCTCAAGGAAGCCGCCTCGAGTTCTTCCTCGACCTGAAGTAAACGACACAGAACTGTCAGGGGTACGAACGGACGTGAAGGACGAATTTCATGCTGAAATAATGTTTGCTTCGACCCAGTCTCAATGCAACAGGTGTAAACAAATAGTGTAAGTGCCTGCTCTGTAAAATAAAGAAGACGGAACAAAGGAAAGCACGAGAATAAGGAGATGAGAATCCAGACCTACCGGTGCTATTCTGCCACTTGTTCACCTGCGCAATTATCTTTACTTTCCGACGCTATAGCTAAATACTCCGCCCTGAGGGAAAGAGAGTGGTAGAAAGAAGGAAAGGGAAACACAGGCAAGTCAAGGTCAGTGAATCAGAATCAGGACCAGATATCAGCTCAGCGAGGAAAAAGGAAAACATGTTTGTTATTTTGAAAAGAGCACAGCGAAACAGATTGTGAAAGCCGTTGGTGGGAAATCAGGACATTTGGACGGCTCAGCAGGTTCTGGAGATGAAGGACTGGCACACTGGAGAGAGGCTGGCCCGGTGTGTGTGCTTGTGTGTCTTCAGTGTTACTCACGCGCTCTCTCTCAGAGCTTCCTCCCCGGCCGCCGCGATCTTCCTGTAGCAGTAAATCATCTCAACCACCAGCCAGAGCTGCAGCCCGATGATGGAGACGTACATCATCACCTCAGACAAGATGGACGCCAGTCCCCTGGTGACTAGAGAGACAGAGAGGGAGATGGAGTGAGATATATTGTATCTGTGTGCTTATGGAAAGGAGAGTGGGGTTAATTTGTACCGTGAAAAGGATGTGGGCATCCCCAGCATATCCATTTTTTTATATGACGAGTCATAATTCATGACTTCCTTTCCGGAATTACAGATAATTCCTGATTTCCTGAATCCTGCTGCGGACACAGTTAACCAAGTTAAAGGTTACTGCTCATTTCGGTGTTACAGTGATGAAAACATCCACCTGCGTCAAGTAATGAAAATTCAGAGGACCGAGCAGTGAACTGTGGGGGACGCCGCCTTGCAAATTTAAGCATTTGTCAGTTAAAGCACTTTTCTGAGCACTCCGGCACAGCAAAATCAGTTGTAATCCAGTTACTAACTCTTAAATTAACGTGACAAGCTTGTGGCCAATCGACTGTCGACCCAATGTTCATAATCATTTAGTGGCTTTTAGCTCGATAGACTCTGAGAGGAAACATGTTGCCCTTCTTTTTCTGTCTGGTCCTTTTCACACTTATAGCTTTCTCCTTCTTTTCTTCCCCCTTGTTTTTGCTTGTTTATGAAACAAAATACTAAAGTTGTGGGCCAGAAAACCAAAACAAAGAGCTGAAAGATGCAGAAATGCTCTGAAGCGCCGAGGAGAACTTTAATTCTCCTTTCATATAGACATTTAATCCATCAACAATATCAAAATATTGATCTGAGCGGCTTTTTATTTAGCGCAGCTGATTGTTTGACAGCACGTTTCTTTTTACATATTTCATAAATAGTTAAATAACAAATAAAGTGAGTGTATAAATAGAAATATATTGTTCCCCTCAACAACAACACTCCAACAAACAGATTTCAGCTCTGCTAGCACGGCTGGTTTTCCCTTTTGTTTGGTCTGGGTCATGTCGCTGAAAAGACACGCTGAAGACAGTGTTTGACGAACATGGACACACAGTACATGTATATACAGAAAGAACAGAGCTGTCCTCACTTCTAATAGAAAAACTCAACCATGTATTGTTAGTGTAGGCAGTCTGTGACATTGAACGCTTGAAGGTTTTTGTTGTGGTTTTGTTGTATCATCTTCTCTCACTTAAAAATAACCGTCGATGAATGATACCAGGGGCGGCTGTGGCTCAGGGTTGCTGGTTCAATTCCCCTGGTCTGCGGTCGAAGTGTCCTTGGGCAAGATACTGAACCCCAAACTGCTCCTGATGTGCTGGTCAGCACCTTGCATGGCAGCCAACCACCATCAGTGTATGAATGTACTTTAATTACTGTAAGTCGCTTCGGACAAAAGCGCCTTCTAAATGTAAATTGTATAACTCACCTAAAAAAAACACACAACGTCCTCTGGCTGTATTACATTGTGGCCGTAAAGTCTTAAGGTGTGTCTGTCTCTTTTTGTGATTTCTCTAGCAGCGAGGGTCTTTCAAATGCACTAAAACCTTCACATGATGTCGTTATCTTGCTGGAAAAGTTTTTGTTGCACCAAACTGCCTGAACCTCCTTTGTTCAAACTTCATGTCGTGTCCTTTTCCCCGTCTTGCTCTGGCTACACTGTCCTGCACGATATCCGGTGGTACTGCTCCGTCTTTCGTACAGACAGACGCCTCCGTCTGTGTCCGTATACATATTTAACGCTGAACATAAATGAGCCTTTAAGCGCAATCATAAATCTGATTAAAAAAAAAAATGTCCTTACGCTGCGGCACCACGGTCATGGTGAAATTCTTGCTGGTGGTGGTTGGATGGTCGAAGTCGTTGGCGTACTTGAGAGTGCGGTTGAATATGCACTTGTAGGTTCCCGAGTCGTTGAAGGTCACGTTGACGATGTAGAGGGAGCCGTCTTGTAGGTCGTTGGTGTTCTTGCTGCCATTCCAGTGCAGGCGGTCGTAGAAACGCTCGTCAATCACCTCTCCTTTAAAAGCATCATCATAATCATACCTGTACAACTGGAAGAGAATCACAGAATGGGATTAACGAAACCGCGTTAATGGCGTGGGTTGGATTTTTCCCTTAAATTCATCCTCATTGTGTCGTGTTGTGTTACTTCCTGCCCTTGGTCTTGTTTTCCCTCCCTTGTGATTGTCCTGATTAGTTTCACCTGTCCCTGATCAGCCTCCTGTGTATTTAGTCCACGGGTTTTTCCTCCTCTGTTTGTCTGTTTTGCCACCATTTTCCCTGCTCACCTGTGTTCGATGAGTCATCACTTCCTGTGTCACTTTAAGTTCTGTTTCCTCATGTCAGCCTCGTGTTCTCTCGTGTTCCCTGTACTTCTTTGGTACGTACTTCTTCAACTCTCAATTTTGCCCCTGCTGGTCCCTTCTGTCTCTTGGCCAGCTTTATCATTGACTGCCTTTTGCACATGCAGTTTGGATTCTGTGTTTGGACTAAAGCACGCTTTTAGTTTTTCATCTTGCCTGTCTGCGCGTCTTATCCATGACGGTAAAAGACAGAAACAGACGGAGACGGCGACTTGAATGGGGAGAGAAATAGGCGTGTTATTCTCTGTTATCTGCAGAGACGCTGCAGCTCTCTGCCTAGATTTTTTAAATTTTCTCTCTCAGTTTCTTCCTGCTTGGGACGCCTCGCCAACCCAAAATGTCTGTCTCTGACTTCCTGGGAATGAGACTCAACAATCAAACTATCTTTGAGGCACGTTTACTAACAGCTCAGACAAATCCTACTGATTAAGTTTAATAGTCTTTGAATTATAATAATATGACGTGAGGTTCAGTTAGCTTTGCACAGAAATGGCCGGTAGAAATGTGCTTCAGAGGGAAACTTTTTTAACCTGACTCTCGCCAGATGCATTTCGTTCCGCCTAGCTCCACTCACATACATCTGGGATCGCTCCCGTTGGGAGGGATTTCGGCACCAGATTTTATGGTAGAGCCAATCAGGACCGCCGGGCGGGAGTTTCATAGATGTGACGTAGCGGAGAAGCGACTGTTTTGATTCAGACAACAATGGCGGCTCGCATCGAGGAAGCAAGCGTCAACATTGATGCTGCTATTTCATCCGTGTTGTCCAATCTACCCAATATTTTTTCGTCAAAAGAACATCAGAGAACGGCTCTGAAGGCTTTTGTTGATGGAAACCGGATTTGGCAAGAGCTTGATCTACCAAATGGCTCCGACGGACAAGTGGTTTATCCAATCATATGCAAGGATTTTTGATAAGGCCCAGCCTTCTGAAACACATCTCCCATTGGAGCGAACCCAGATGGATGAGCGGAGCTCGGCGGAACGAAATTCATCTGGCGAGAGTCAGGTTCAAACTTTTTTACTTTATACTTTAAATACAATTCACAGCCTGTACTTCCACTTGTGTAAAGAATGTGTGTACTTCTGCCACCTCTGCGTTCAGCCTGATGACCGTACTCAAGCCATCTTTCAGTATGCTTTGAAAACTAAGTAGATGCTTCCCGTATCGACCGAGCTGCAGTTACCGCCTGACCTCTGCACTTCCTGGTGAATTAGTGGATACAGATTCTAAATGGGCTAATGGGATCTCTCCCACCATAAGTACACGCTGTAATGGCCTCTTTGCTCGGCCTGGTGAGCACTCATACGCGCTTCTGTCTTCCAGCAGACAGGAAAAGAAAACAAAGACATGCAAGCCTCTGCTCTCTCTCTCATCGCAGCCGTTTCCCAGAAGAGGACACAAACGGCCTGGTTGTGATGGATGTGTTTGGGGCTTTGTGCTGATTTTATCTATTGCTCAATCTGGACACACGATAACTAATTACATCAGGGAGAGAGCTGTGATGGAAATTAATTCAATAGTGAGGCTTCAACTTCTTTTTATCTTTGACCAAGACCAAGAAGGTCATTTTCAAACCCGTTTAAGATGTGATTTGTTAGATTTCTGTATTAAAATGTCCAAAAAACGTTGAGATCTTTGTTTTATCTCTATATTTTGTTGAGTTGTGCACTAAGATTTCCATTAGCAACGGTGGTTATTTTATTGGTGTGTTCACCACCAGCGAGGCAAATTTCCGCCTCGTCTCACTTGCGCGAGTTTGACCACAGTCTCTTTGTCTTTACTCTCCCCGAACAGCTAGATTACTTTACTGTACATTAGCTGAAGGCTATTCCGAGCAACAGAAAACCTCCAAGGGTGTGTGTGTGTGTGTTCCTGTGTGAACTCAGCACTCACCAGAGACTCCAGTTCTCTGTAATATTACGTTCTGAAGGTACATTTCCCCTCCGGCTCCAGTCAGCAGTCACCACAACAGATCGACAATGGAGATTCACCTCCGTGGATCACTGAGGCAGTCAGTTGTCATCCCCAGATTTACACTCCAGAAGGATTCATCCCGTTAAATGCTTCTATAGATCTAATATTTCATATTACATTCTTGGATGTCAGCGTTTTTGCTCAACTGGCTCCTCCAAATTTTCTGTTTTGAATGATCTTGTCTATGTATTGTTGTTCTAGCTGCTAAAGCTGCTATATGAATAAAATAGATTTTATTTTGTTTTCCAGCTTCATAAAAAAGAGTGAAAGCTTATTGGACAAATAATTAATATACACCCCTGGGTGCACGATGAGTCATCGGCATTTTGAATGATTTTTCCAAGAAGTTACAAACTCTAAAATGCCATTAAAAGTAGCTACAAAACGTATTTATTGCCACTTTTGTGCCCAACACTGGTGTATAGGTGAGACATGGAGCAACAATAAACTTTTGGTTGGTCCGACCACTAACACAACAACCGTCTTACACACTGCACTTTTAACTGTACATGTCCCAGAATGTCGAACTGTTTCTTCAAATCACGACTGCGTTCCCAAAGCTTGCCTTGTCTCACATCTTGTCACTACTCACAGGGGAGAACGTGGCATCGTTCGTCGCCTTGAAGGACCATTCGACCGTGGTCTCGGCGGGCACCTCGGCCCTCATCTTGCAGGAGATGCAGCCCAGTTTGAAGCCTTGGCTGGCGACGGCTTCCGTGTCCGACTCCACCTCCACGCAGGCTCCGCGGCACAGAGGCGCTGCAGAGTGAAAGGGGGCGAGGAGCACACAGTCAGACACCTGTTGTATCACTTTAGCGCTCTTCAGCGTCTAAACGTTTCAGGTCACAGGGTTCAGGGTCAAGAGCCGTAGGCGGCCCTTCATCATCTTTTCAGAAGGGAAGGTTGATACACGGGCAGGTATTTTTCCAGTATCGCTGTGCTTGCAGGCAAACTTTCTAATCAGTACTTTACAAAAACAGTGTTAGTTACTGCAGCTTTTATATTTTTGCGTGCTTGCTCCCAATAATCATTGCATGCGTGTGTTTGTTTTTTTTTTCTTTCGTAAAGAATTTTTTTTTTTGGCAATTGCTTTTTATCTTGCATTTTTTTTATTTCCACTCATCATTTCAGTGCGTCGATTGTAAATTTGATCACTCTGGTTTTTGAATTTGGTCGTGGCGTACACTTCAGGCGTTTTGAAACTGAGGGGAAATAAAGAGGTTGCAGTGAGCGATACTAGTTTCTTGCATTCTGTCAATTGGTCACCGAGCTAAATTCATATATAGAAGCGTGAATCTATATATGCCACCATCACCATGACACATACTTCTCATCGGCCGGGAGTTACACACCTGTAACTCCACATGTTTCTCTCTCACACTGCACCTTGCAGTTTCCACTGAGGCCTCAGCTTGACTGTCAACCAATGATCTTGTGCTATTCTCAACTTTGACCTCTGGGGATGCTTTTGTTTTGAATCGCAAGAAAAGGGGGGTGGGGGGGAGATGAAGGGAGAGGACAGGAGACACAACGCTGATCAGATGAACTCAAGATGGACTGAAATCATTAAAGGTTCGGTCGAGGCCGCACGTCGTCCCCGGCCTCGTGGGCACAGATATACACAAATAAAGTCTATTCTTCACTCCCTGGGATGCAGATACTGCAGCGCCAAAGAATTACCCAGATATAAATGCCAACACACTGCAGAGAAACATGGAGGGGAGGAATGAGGGAGGAGGAAATAAAGAGAAAGTTAGCACAGGCTTCAGTGTCAACAGCCATTTCTGTAAACGCATGGGGAGAAGGGGAAGCAGGAGGGAGGAGGCGGCTGATGCACTGCAGAGAGAGAAGAGGGGGAGAAAAAAGGGAAGGAGGACAAGAGAGAGTTAAGAGCACAATGTCAGGCTTCACAGGCACGAAAATAGAAACTCAAATGTAAGCCGACCCATATGCTACCGCATTTAAACCAAATACAGAACCCAGACCCAGCTGGACCCGAGAACCCGAGTCGGCACTTCTCTGGAGCAGAGTTTAAACACTTGATTTATGCTGATCTCAAGTCTCAAATATGCTGAGAGCTCGTACGAAAAGTCAGATACAAGCAAGTAATCAGCTGCAATTTGTTCAGATGGATAAGAAAAATGCAACGTGGATTATTAGTGAAGGATCTCATTTCGTCAGGGTCCTGCTGGAACCAACTATCTACACCAACTATCACCAGATTATTCGCAGAGACGTGGGAACAGAACAATACGTCAGAAACACGAGCAGTCAGATGATCACAGGTTGTAAACAAACACCCCAGTTAGCCAAACTCATTTGGAAGAGAGAAAGAAGGTAAATGATTATTAAGAAATGGCCAGAATTCGAAGGTGGCTCCAAAACAATCGAGGGCGGCATAACGGCTTACTGCTCTTCACGATACTACATTAGCATATAGCTCAGTTAGCTGAGGAGCTTGAAGAAAAACCAAGACCAAGTAGCAAACTCGTTGCTCGCATATGTCTCCGAACTGAAGTTATGGGGAAAAGTGTTAAAAAAAAAAAAGGAAAAGATTTGTGTAACGAGACAGGACTGGCCTGGGCTAACCTGTTAGCGTGCTAATTTCCGTAGACATCTCTGACAAAACGTTAATACATCTGTATCTTCACACTCTGCTGATAATGTTAGTTCATTACATTCTCGCGTTTTAAAATTTAAATTCTGCCCATATCTCACAAATTGTCCTTTTTTAAACAGTGTGTTATAAATTTATGATGACTTATGGTACGTGTCCACAGGATCTGTCGTTTCTACGGCGCCATTCATTTCATCTGTAAGCATAGCATATATGTAGCGTAGCATTGCGTTTCTGGAGACTGGGCATCACGTTAATGCAATTCAGCGGCATCCAGCGCAACTTACCGCTTCCGGAAACTCCTGAGAAACTCTAAAATCGAAACATTATTAAGTTAAAATGAAGAGAGATTGAGCAACTTCATGGCTTATTTCTTGCCTAAAAATGTCTTTTTCTATTTCGTTATACAGAGAAAGTTTCCAAACTGAAATCTGGGAGCGGAGGACGAGTGGCTTTATCTAATCAGGTGCAGCCAGTAAGTATCTGCGTGGTTTTTGTAGGGTGTAGCCTGTGTTGGTCAAGCGTGCAAAGACACGTGGACACGTACCATTGCTAGTTTATTTGACTTCCTTCCACAAGTGGCTTTTTGAGGAACTACAATTTGGGGCACTTCAGCGTTGGCTTTGTTTCTCCGTCACGGAGGCTGTTGCTTGTTTGCAACCTGTCTCGAGTCTGGGTGCTTGTGTCGTTGTCGTCTCCCCACATCTATACATTTAGGGTACTTCGGTGCACACAATGTTATAATAACAAGATTAAAGCTATGAAACTGCGACCAAAGTTTTAAAAAAAACAGATTTTCCTTCAGCGTAGGGGCATTTAGACAGACGTCAGATCCATCACAAATTTGATGGTCCGAACCTACAAAACAGGGTTCGGTTAAGGCCAGGATCTTGGGTTTTCGGGTTTTCTGGGGTCTGCAGAGAACCTCTAGATTATAACAAACAGACCTGAGGCGAACAGCATCTGCAGATACTCAGAGAGCAGGTGCAGTGAGCGGAAAATACAAAACGGAGAATATTTCATGTTTTTTTCAGTTTTATCTCCGCTTTAATTAGCTCTCTTGTCTGTCGCAAACGTGACTTGATTGTTTGTGTTAATTACAGGCTGCCGTAAGCTGCGCCAGCTGTCAGTGCTGCAGCTAATCCCTGGTTGCCAATAGAGGTCGATGAAAGTCATTCATCATCTAATGCCCCCGTGAAATCTCACGGGACATCAACCGAGAGACATTTTTGCAGGAGACGTCATTGAACGTTTTGGTTAAACGCTGATATGCAGTGATATTTCGACTCAAGTCTGTCGTATCGGGAAAAGACAGAGAAAGACAGAAAGAGACAGGAGGCAAAGAGACACCCGACAGACACGAGAGAGCGAGACGTCCCATGCAGAAAAACACAGAAGGGTTGGAGATGGGTTAGGGTTAGCAGTCTGACGGCTCAGAGGAAATGAGGTGAGACCTGGAACACAGACAGAGGAGACACATTACAACAACAACAACAACAACAACAACAACAACAACAACAAAGCAAACGTTCGACGGACAACGGGGAATAAATGACGGGGGACGTGTGAAGACAGAGGGGAGCCCTTCAGTTGCAGGACAGAAGTAACAAACAAAAAAAAGAAGAAGAGGGAGACAGATGAAAATCTAGCAGGAACAGCAGCACACAGAGACAGTGTGAGGCAGTAATCCTGAGGGAGGAGGACGGTGACGCAGACGGAGGCGAGATTGTGCAAGGTGAGCGGGGATGCTGCTGACTGTCCGAGGGAGGCTGAGACAGCAGGTTGAGGCGACGCAGCGAGAGAGCGGGAGGGAGACAAACGCGAGCAGACACAAAAGTGAAGTGCACATCCAAAGTGCGGACTCGACACGAGTCCACCGATCTGCCTCAGCGGTGCCTCTCACCGACAGCAGCAGGACACAAACACACAGAGCATCAAAAATGCAAACCCCTTGCGTAATCTGTGGACCGAGGTTCAGGATTATGCAACGGATATTCCAGAAACTGCAGATTAGGAGTTTTTTTTTTCTGGCTGGTTAATCCCTCATATCAGTTTCTGTATAACCCCTGAGGCACACAATGCAGAAAAAAAAACCCTGATTTATAGCTTTAGCTGCACAAAAGACCATCCACCCACTTAGCACAGCTAGCCTAGCGTGCCGCCGGGAGCTAATGGAGCCAAAAACAGAGAGAGGTAGGGGGGAAATTGGATAAGCAGCCGCGAGAAGAGACGAGGGAGGACAACATCTGTTTCCATGGATGGGTCACCACCGACGTAGAAACGCGCACATACTGTCGGCACACACAACCTGGGGAAACGCCAGGCATCTGTGACATTTCCCTCGACACACGACGGGCAAGAGACTTTCCACTGGAACAAGTAGATCACCGAAGCACGCAGCTCTGTGAGCGTCTCTTTGATTTCACTCCAGAGAGCTGTCATACTGTCACGGCAGGTGAGGCCGTGCCACAACCGGTGCGTCAGTGTGGAACAAGCCCGAGGACTCCCGACCTGCTTTCCTGTCCTCATATCAGCCACAAAATGAAGAGTCTGTCGCTGTCTACTCACATCTCTAAGGATGTGAATTCTGGTTTTGTAGTCAAGTAAAACATTTCTGGAGCAAAACAGCAAAACAGAGTCGCAGCATTCTGCTAAACAACTGCTGTAGATGGAGACTTGTTTTACAAATGAAGAACGAAAACAGAAATCTGGCTCCATACAGCTCTTCTGGCGTAACGCAAGTCTCCAGAAGCCCTGATATCCAGAATTGATTTGAGTTATTACGTTTTTTTTTCTAAGCAGGCCTCAGGAAGAGCACCAGGCTTTGAGGCCAGTTTTCATAGCGACCAAACTGTGTCATAACATCGTCACGTGACATACTTTGGACCAAAAAGACCTTTTCCATTAAGCTTAGATTGGGGAAACAGTGGTACATTTTCTTTGAGCATCACAGCACCATCGAACAGACTCAAAACATTACGCGACTTCAGTAAACCTGATTTTTAACCTCATCAGCAAGTCGTCCTAAAGATCTCTCTCCACACACAGGAAGTTATCTGCATGTCCTCGTTCATTATGTCCACTTGTCCTTGTCTGTCCTTGAATGGCTCTGACACACACAGACACACGTACACGGACACAGATGTAGTTTCCAGAGGCGCTCCCTCCTCGAGGTGCGCGAGTGGCGTGAATCAGGACGTAACCGGTGCTGATAAAGCGTCATAGGAGCGAGCTTCATGTCTCTCTTCTCATTGGTCCGTCTGTCTCCAGGACATCAACTCCCTCTGCCCTGCTTTTCTCTTTCTGTCTTTGGAGACTGTGAGAGCTGATTTCTTCAGTGTGTCTCCTGATTCTCAGCAGCGTTCTTCTGGACATCCACAGCTGGTTGCTGATGTGCAAACTCCAGTTTTGATGACTGTAAATCATTTATCAGGAGGATTTTTTGCATTCGTCTGGAAACTCTGGAAACTTGCTCCTAAAATGCTTTCACGGCTGTCACGATTTATTGATTAACTGATTAACTGATTAGCTGACAACTTCTAAAAACACAATTGTCTGATTCCAGCTCCTTAAATGTGAATATCTTCTGGTTTCTTTGACAGTAAACTGATCATCTTCGAGTTGTGGACCAAACAGCATCAACGCTGATCAATATATTCCACCACTATCTGACACTTTATACACCAAATAACTCATCGATAATTCAAGGTTACCTCACAGTGACAATATTTGGGATTGGGGACGAAAACTTAAATTTATTAATTTTACAGCCCAGTAAGAAATGTTTAAAACTGATACACTGGGTTTAAATTATTGATTAAAATTGGTGCCTTAGTTGAAAAAAGTTTGTGCGTTAAACGGGTTGATATCTAAACAGGTCTGCGCCCATGACGTCATCTTTGTTTTTGTCATGACGGGTCTGAGAGATGATTTTTTGGGATGATAAATCTGAAAAAATGTGTCCGTTCTTACTGACTTTGACGGTGCCGAAGACAAAACTTCTCACGCCTCTGATCACACGCACAAATTGAAGAGTTGAGCAGAACATTCAATCAACTATTAACAATAATTACTGATAAACCAAAGAGTTCCCAGCTCTACAAATACAAACTGAGTCGTCTGATCTGAGTCGATCTCTTCCTTCGAATCCTCTCTCGCTCCCACAGGACTCCCTGGTACGACAGACCTCTGTCACACAGCTGGATGAACAGGGTCTCAGGTGTGTGTGACACACACTGAATCATCCAGGGCACGGCGGCACAGTATCTCACTCCGGATTTGTTAACCGGGTCTCGCAGTTGAAAATGAATCCTCAAACAGAACCAAAATGAAACTCTCTTCAGAACGAGATTCATGCCGCCGTGAGGCTTCAGGGCGCCGATCAGATGGAGCGCCTCAATCGACAGCTCCTTGTTTACGCTGCCTGCGGTTTGTACGAGGTACTAAATATAGATCCATACATCCTGTGTACCGAATGTAGCAGCCATTGCAAGATTTGTAGAGCAGGCTTGTTCCATTGCAAATTTCAATGCACTTTTAATGTATGTCTCTGCCCCTGTCAAGCACTTTGAGTCGTCTTGAGTTTGAATAGATAAACATAGACAAACTTGCCTTTAAGTCAGTTGGAAAAAAAATGCAAACAACTCAAAGTAAGAACACTTTTCTGGAAAATTCCTGAAGCTAACGTCAATCCATAAATCAGCCCTTAAAAAGTTGCTGCTGCACTCAAGTTGTTGTAATCAGTTTATGTTCTACCCCCGCTACTTAAGGCGATGAGCTTCTCTGTAATGTGATTTCCAATTTGTGATGCAGCGGTCGGAGTGGAGTGATGAATGGACATGAATCCAAATGGCTTCGTGGGCTGAGACAATGGTGTGGTTGTTCGGACATCCTGTTGACAGCGATCCCCCTCGAGCAGACGTTCTTGCTCGAGCCTTTTGCAGACTAAAAGGCTCCAGGAGCCGCTCTGCTGCATGCATTAGCTCAGGTTGCTTTTCGATGCATTAGATTTTTATGAGCCTCTGGTCTGGAATCAGCCCACTCTCCGGGATGTGATGTTAGCACTTAACGTTTCTGCAAACCACAGTAACGCCCAAGGTTGACATTTTTATGTCACAGGTGACATATCGCGTTTACGTTATGCTTATTAGCCACCTTTCAGGCCAGGATGTGGAGGGGACGGCGGTGTTATTATAAGATAACGCTGACAAACGACTTCAGACACACTCGCGGATATCGTCAGCTGTTTTTGTGGCGACCAAAACCGGACATTGTTAACGAGAAGTCGGACCATCTCCATCCGTGTTAGTGGTGACCAAAACAGGCATTTTAAGCCAAACTGTGATGTTTTCCTAACCCTAACCAATTGGTTTTTGAGTGTAACAGTAACCAGAGTGTAAGCACAGTGTTGTGACAAGAGAGAAATAAAAAAATTAATCAAACACAAAGTCACCCAATAAACGTTTGGTTTTAACTAATCTGTGGTTTTGCGGAAACATGCTCGGCTAACATTTATTCTGGTGATTGGTTTGGTTTAGTTTGTGTCTAATCTGAAGGCAATGTGACTCCATGACATTTCTTTTTGAGCATTTAGTTTGTGACATTTAAATCCAACCCAGTCACCAGAATAAATGTTGGCAAAGAACATTCCTGCAAAACCACAGATAAGTTTTCTTTATTTTGCAAATTTACGTCTGTTTAAGCTCAGTCTATTTCTGTCTTGTCCCAACGCTGTGCTTTGCTCTGGATAGGTTTATGCACAAATCCACTTCGGAGGGTTTGGAAAAACATCACGTTTTGGCTTAAAATACCTGTTTGGATCATCACAAACACAACTGGAAATGTCTGGATTTCTTGTCAAAAACGCCTGGTTTTGTTGCCACAAACACGGCTGATGATTGTCTAAACTCTCCTTAAAAATATCCAGTGAGAAATGTTGAAACACGTGTGGTCCCTGATAGAAAAATGTCCAGTGGTTTCTGTCTTACAAATGCTGTAACTCAGACTCGAACCCCAGTCACAGGGCTCATGTAAATATGTAGGTTTACTCATGATAATCTGCACATTTTAATGTAAAAACCTGTTTTATTTGGAAAAAGTGAATTTAGTTTGTAGATTTTTTGGCACTGGGATGAGCTGCAGCCGATATCTAAGTCTCTCTGATTGTAGCGAGATGTCCCTTTATTTCACCTGTTCCTTCTTTTCCTGACTGTATTTTCCAGCCGTCACCAAACTCAACTTTCTTTCTTTCTTTAATTCGGAAACTTGAATTCCGCCTCACGTGTAAATGCACATTTCAACAACAAAAAAGAAGCTGCTATTTTTATCAGCCTCAATCTGCTCCTCTCCTCGTCTTTTAGGAGATCCCATCCAATTTCCTGCCTCGTCTCGTCATCCCCATCCTCGCTGCGTCCGGCTCCAGATGTGCTCGCTGGACTCAGTCCTTAACTAACCCGCCAGCTCCTCAACCAAACCGTCTATTTCTGTCAGTCGAGGTTGTGTAACCTTCTTACTTTGCTTCTCCTCCGCTCGCTGTCTGGTCCCCGGCTCTTGTTTCAACCTTATGTCCCGGATCAGCTGTCACTTCACGTCAAGGAGTAAACGATTATAATATTTTTTGGAGATTATGAGGCTGCGTTGAATGAGAGACGAGGAGGATCTGGCTGACAGCGATCTCTCTTTTAATGCAAAGCTTTTAAATCCCAGCGCTTAAAATGTGATTATCTGTGGTGGCAATAGGCTGCATAAAAATAAAAAAAAACTAAACCTTTTGACTTTTTTCTTTTGTGTTTGGATTGTACAAAAAAAATAAACAGGATTTCAATGAAAAAATGTGGTGTCACATCTACATCTTGTTTAAATTGCCTCTGGTCATTTTTAAATAAATAAAGAGAGGTGGCCGTGATTGTAAATTTCCTGCAGTGGCAAGCCACAGCGAGCGATGGTTTCCTTGCAGAGCTGCTGCTGCTCCTGAGGTGTCAGGAGACTGACAGTAACTTAACAGTGAATGATTATGTAGCTCAGGCTATTTTCATCTCAGGGCTTTTCGCGCTATAAGAGAATAAACGGCTGTAAATCCCCGCCGGTGAAGGTGGGGGATTGAGTTATCTCAGCCAGCAGGACTGGGGAAGGCTGAGGGCTCACATTTAGAGGAACTTTTCTCTCTTTCAAAAGACTTTGCTGATGCACACACAGCACCGACCTGACGTGAGCGTTTGAGACCAGCTCATCCCTCAATGCAGAGATCACAGCTTTAAGTCGCTGAGCGTCCGTTCACCTCGGACCTCATTTATTAAAGCGTTCGTATACTTCGATTCATTAAAGTTCCAGCATAAGAAACCTTGCTCAAGCATATGCCAAGAATCACATTTGGAACTTAAATCTCCACGAAATCGGACTCTTTGAAAGACGAGATGATGGCAGAGGGGATCTGAAGCCGGGCAACACGTGTTATTCAGTCGACTGAACCTTCGGCTCAAACAAAGACGAACACGCAGCCCTGGCGACCGAAAAGGTCTGCTGATTCCTCACATCTTTAACTGGATCGGTCCCATCACGTCGCTCTCAGTTGTTGTTCAGGAAAATCACTGGACTGCAGACATAGAAAGTAAGATTTATAACTGCTCACACCTGGTTTTCAGCTTAAGTCGTACAAGACAAAAACAGATCGTAAGTCCCTTTTTTTAAACGAGGCGACAGATCTGCAGCTGAAACGATAATTGACCGATCGAGCGACAGAAAATTAGAGACGCTCTTTCTAGTTCTATAGAAGAAATTCAAACTCAGAAATATTTATTTTTTCCATAACTGAATAAACAAGCTGTTCTCAGAGGAAAATGAGAACACTGTTTGAAGCTAGAAATGTGGCGGGGTCCGCCACTTACGAACAAAGTCAAACAGCTTTCAGTAAATTCCCTCGTTCCAGCTTCTCTGATGTGATCTCACTGTGTTTTGGACGGTTCGCACATTAGTCGTGACAGGCATTTTCCCTATTTCCTGCAAAATCAATAACCAGTTGTAAGACACACTAATCAATAAGGAGCAGAAACATTAGTTGCGGCCATAATCTGCCAGAGGAAATGCCAGAGGAGCACAGTGCCCCAGTGTATGTAGACCTCTGAATACACAACCACTTCTGTATCTACATATGTGTGTGTGTGTGTGTGTGTGTGTGTGTGCACCCTCCATTTTAACACTGCCACATGGCCTCATCTCATTACTCTGAAAAAAAAAAGAAAAAACCTCAACAGCTGGGCTTTTAGCAAGCAATCCAACACAATGATGGAACCATAAACACTCACACACACACACACACACACACACACACACACATCTGCATCTGAACACACACGCACTCCCATCCATAAACACGAACACACACACCCGGTGCCTACACACAGAGCAGACAGCAGCAGCAGCAGCGAGGTCAGCGTCAGACGACAGGAAAACACCTCGACAACGGTCACAAACAGCACAGTCAATCGGTGAACAGACTGTGTGTGTGTGTGTGTGTGTGTGTGTGTGGGAGGGAGGGGGGTCGAGGGTCGGATGGGTGGCTCCTCACATGCATGCCAAGGTGTTGCCATTGTGGCGGCGTCGCCACGGCAACGCGACCACTGCCCACTCACCTTGAAGCGCCAGGAGGACCAGAGGCAGCAGCAGCATCAGCAGCTCCTGTCCTGCAGACATCCTGACAGGAGAGAGAGAGGACCGGTGGGGGCTCTCAGCGGCGTCAAAACACACCACACACACCCTCTCTCTCTCTCTCTCTCTCTCTCACACACACACACACACACACACACCTCAGAACAGGAGACACAAGACAGATCTACAGCAGCTATTCCAACTTGGGCGATGAGCACTTAGATGCCAAAGACGTCCCGGCTGTGATTAAGAGACTGGGGAGGTGGGAAGACGAGACTCTCCTGGGTGTGGTGTCTTCTTCTTCTCCTCCTTTTTCCCCTTCTTCTTTCAGCTGAGGCTGGAAGGAGGGCTGGAGGGAGGGGTGGGTGGGTCTTCTTGCTGATCTGGTCTTCTTAAGCACCTGAACACTCTGACAGCAGCAGCAGCAGCAGCAGCAGTGTGGAGGGCGTGTGCCCTGCCGCCTCGACTGCTCACCCTCACTCCGTGCTGCTGCAGAGTCAGCGTGCCGGCGTGTAGAGTTACCAGAGGGAGGAATCACACCAGGTGTCAGGTTTCGGCCTGTTGTCCCTCCAAAAGAGGCCTTTGTTCAACTATTTATACTCTGTGGCACGCCCTTAAGAATGAGGCCTCCGGCGTGGTAGACTCCACGGGCTGGTCGATAAACGGCACTGTGAGCGATTAGCAACCAAAGCTGCCGGAAGACTGAAATCTTCAGGGGGGGACGATGCTGAGAGTTTTGTGCTGAAAATGGAAGACGTAGCGTGAGAGAGAGGGAGAGAGAGAGAGAGAGAGAGAGCGGTGCGATGGAGCCGGAGTGGCCGTGCAGAAAAGTCTGTTAAAATGTCAAAATGCTGCATGCATGAATGCCATTAAGCAGCACCGCCTGACTTGTGCTGATGTGACCTGGCCTTAAAAACAACAACAAAAAAACCAGGAGGGTCAGATCTGAGCAGAGCCACAGTGTGAGCAGAGTGACACGTGGAAGCAGTTTCAAAGTCTCCTCTCGCTCTCTTTGGCTTTGGAAGAATTATAATCAACTTTTTTTTTTTTTTAATTATTATGATCTTATTGCCTCACATCAGTGTTATTGCTTTTCTCTCTCGCAGCTTCACCATCACATGACTGAGCTCCTGTCTCCAGGCTCGCTCAAGCGGAGTCGCCCTCTGTTTGTGCCCAGCAGCAGGTGAGCCATATGGTTTGTTTAGCCGCTCGCAGGCTTCAGGTGTCCGCGCTGCTGGGACGGGTCACCGGCACATGACACCAGTGTGACAGGCATGCAGGGGGCGGAGGGAGGGAGGGAGGGCGGGGGAGCTTATTTACACCGCGTCCGTGCGTCTTTGGAGGCTAAAAAACGTGCGTAACTGGGTTGTGCATACCAGCGGTGTGGCTGGGACGACTTGATCGCGCACGAGCCTACAACTTATCTCAGTCTGTGGATTTAGATTCAAAAAACGCATGAAATCCTGTCAGCCCTCGTTTAAAAATCCCATCAAGCGTCTCTCTCTCTCTCTTTTCTTTTTCTTTTTCTTTTTTTTTTTTACCTGTCACCTCTTAATTAAAAACCCCCCTTTTTTTTCAAAACAACAAATCCTGCAGTTTGTCTTCAGTGATATCCTTGAAACGTCTCGTCCTCCTGTTGATGGGTCAGAGGTGGACGGCGGCTTCCATCCCGCGTCGCGCAGTCAGTCAGAGTCCCTCTGCGACCATCCGAGAGATTTTAGTCATCAGAGCACAGCACAGAAAAAAAAGGAGGATAAATAATGTCCTTCTTGTTCTTCTTCTTCTTCTTCTTATTGCCTTTTATGAAGACGCGCACGGTGGGAATTGTCTTTTGGAGACACGCATATCCCTCTGCTGAGCTGCTGACCGACGCGTCAGAATTAAGGAAAGCGGAGACAAACACACACATAAACGGGGAGGGAGAAAAAAAAATCAGTAATCTCCAGAAATTACATGGTGTGTCAGTGGAAGGATGCCGCGCTAATCAGTCTTTGGGATGGGTGACGGCTGAGGGAGGGAAGTGCATGCGGGAGGGGGGAGGAGGGGAGGAGGGGAGGGTGTGATGCATTGCAGCAGAGGGATGGAAGAGCAGGACGAGGACGAGGAGGAGGAGGAGGAGGAGGAGGGAGAAGTGTGGGGCCGTTGTCATGGCAACAGTGGTTTTTACGTGATGTTTTCATCCCTTCCAGAAACCCCCACGTGTTGGCAAACAGGTCACTGATATCACAGAGGAGCTGTGCAGTGTGCTACAGGAGAAAAGGGCTATTTTATTAAAAGCAATTAAAAAAAAAAAATTAATAATAATCAGGTTTGGTTGATGTGGATCTACAAAACAGATTTGATCTGAGAAAATTACATGTCAGAAGTCCCAACATTTGTTTATAACACAGGTAATGAGTCCACACACCCAGAAATCAGTCAGTTTTTGCACTTCTGGTTCCCTCGTCTCAAAGTCAGTGAGTTTTTTTTAATTGGGTTTCAGTTAAATGCCTGAAATAAGGTCTGTGGTTACAGCATGCTTTAGTTATTTACATGTTTTGTTCCACCACATAAAAATGTCCCACAATTTGATTATAAAACACTTATGTGTTAACAAAACAGCGGTTGCTAAGTGGCTAAATGCGACTACAGAAGTTGTCACGGACATTAAACATCATCACATCTCCTCATTAATCCGTCTTCACAGGCCGACTTCAGTTACAAACTGTTCTGACTCTAACTAACAACTTGTACATTGATTATTTTATAGAAGACATGTGAGGTAACTGCGTAGCAAAACCCTCAGTTCTTGGGGTTAGTGCTTAGCTTTTTACTTCTAGCAATTTATTTTACTCTTTGAAAATCACAAAAGTGGTGAAGATTATTTTACTGAGAAAAACAGGTAAGTACCATAAACTTGTGTTTGACCCAGAGACTATTTTCGACGATATTCCAAAATTCATAGGCTTTTTGTCGAGGGAACCGAGGCGATGCTAACAGGTTAGCCTACAAAAATGTGTCATCGCTACACCACTCTATTGGTCTACTAGTCACTAGTCATATGTGTGGTGAAACGTGTTTGTGGCAGCAGGTGTTGTAAACCAAAAACGTTAACACTAAACCAGACCATAGGAACAGCGCTGTCGCAACATAAAATGTGAAGTTGGACATCAAGAAACGTGAAGTTGCAACACAACCTTGGTTTGCAGAAACATACTGCCAACGTTCATTCTGTCGTTTCGGCTGTTACAATATGTTCCATCTGCTTCAACTGACACCAGCTTCACATCAGACATCTGCTTCACATCCGGTGATTTTAAAGGGATTACTCACTTTCATGTTCTGTCATAACGACACGGAAAGTTTCCTTTTGATTCACCTCAGCGGTGTCCTGCTCTCAGCCTGTGCCATATTACAAACCCACCTCTCTCACCGCCACTGCTTTCTAACGAAGTCATTAACCCACATGCACACACACACACACACCCTCACACAACCACATCTAACCTGACCAAAGGTGCACTGACTCAGTCTTTTACTCCTCAGAGGGGAATCAGCCCCCTGAGCGTGTGTGTGTGTGTGTGTGTGTGTGTGTGTGTGTGCTGATCTCTCATTTTGGCCATTTCATTATGCCAGTATTCGGGATTACTGTGCTGATTGCATCCGTGTCCTCGCCTCTGCGTGCGTGTGTGTGTGTGTGTGTCCTTCCTGTGTCCTTAATTCCACTAACATCCCGTTTCATCTTTTTAAATATGTGGATTAACTTCAGTCACAGTAACAACACAAGTGAGGATGAATATCGCTCGTCCAGAAAAAGAGGCACAGAGGATCAACTCTCCTCATCGTACACAAATATGAAAAAAAAACCTCACATCTTCAGTGATTCTTGTACAAAAAAACAGTTTGATGATTTGATGGTTAATTAAGAGATCATTCGACTTCTGTGAATTCACAGATTTTGATTCTGAAATGTCGCTCACGTGATATGATCGCGTGTGATTCACGTTTATTCTTAAAGTCAGGCCAACGCTTCCCGGTTGCTATTTTTTATCCACCACATTAATGTTTCACTAAGGGGGAATGGGTGCCCCTCTGTGCAACTGCAATCAGTCGCCATTAGAGGGAGATGAGGTGACAGGAACATATTTTTCATTTCAATATCACGGGAACAGAAAGAATTGTTGAGAAACTGAAGAACAGACAGGCGCCAGTCAACATTTCTGAGCACCTGCGGATGTGGTTTGAATCTCATTATCTGGTAGACGTGAAAATCAAACCCTTCGTGAGAAACATGACTGCAGTTAAAAACAGACTACATTTACCTAAACCTAAAAGCAGGCAGGAAAAAATAAACAAGCGTAATAACAGTCTGTGTATGTGTCATTTAAGCACCACGGCCACATAGGGTTCAGTTTTAGTTTCATTTAATTGCCTTTGTTCTGTTTTTGTTCTTTAAAAAAAAAGAAAGGAATAAAAGTCAGATAGAAAAACAGTCAAGAAAAGTCAAACGGAATATAAACAGTATTATGTTGAACATGGACATGTATGATCCTTTTCATAAGTTATGCAGTTTGAACAACAGCAGTAAAATAGAAACACAATCTGGCTCATTCAATACAAAAATCTTTTTGACATCGAAGCACTTTTACGTCTCGTTTTGTTCGTGGACAAAGACTCAGAGAATCAGTCAGTGAGGGTCAGAGAAGTTTGTATAAAAGACATCATTATTTAAATAAGTAGTGCCGTCGAGACGTACCGTACATCTGCAGGTAACGGTTATTGATTTGTTTAGTTTTATGACAATGAACTGTTTAAAACTTTGTGGCAAGTCTGCGCTTCCCTTTGAAAGTAAACCTACATATTTGATCAATGTTGATATCAGAAATAGGCAGGATATTAAATGTAATACAGTTAACACTGCTTTGTTGAATAGTTTCCACTATAGAAAAAGAAACATTACACATGTTTTTTGTGCTTAGCTACGAGTTGATAGTGTTTGGATTTCCTATTTTGGTAGAATAAAAATGATAGACAGCGAACATTTTACTGCTATCAACATTTTCACCACCTACCAGGTACATTTCCTCATTATGTTAATGGAAACTTTACGTACTTTGGTCGGCCTTACCTCAGAATGTGTTTGCTGTTTCAAACAGCTGAATATAAATTGGATGGAGGTTTGTGAAACACGTGACTGGTGCAGACTGGTTTTTGGGATTCTGAGGTTTTCCAAAATGTGGTGAAAAGAAAGACAGGCACTCTGAAATGTCAGCCTCGTTGAACCATTAAAATGTAGAGCAATGGGACTTGAAGGGAGCCTCCCCTGAATTAGGACACAGCAGAGCACTGGTGTCATTTCATTCAGAGTGTGTTGCTCTTTTAACTTGAGGTGAAGCTGATTGTCGCTGGTCATGACTTTGGTCTCCAAGATGAGAGGCTCTTTCTTTGCTGACAGCCTGGATCTCCATTGTTAAGCCTCTCTCTTTGAGCCAGATGTGAACAATAACTCAGTTGTTTCTGCGCATCAGCAGGGCAGCTAGGAGGAGCAGCAGGACGGTGGTGGGCACCAGGAGGAGGGCTATGTACAGGTGCCACGGCTCTGGATACTCCACCACCTCGGGCGGCTCTGACAAACAGAAAAACACAGATGTAAAGCGTAACTCCACTCACAGAATGATGCAGCGTTGGATTTATCATTCTCCTTTCTAAACAAGTTGAAATTGAAGGAAAAGTTCACCTCAAATTGCAAAGAAAAGAAAAGAAATGAAAAAAAGGGCGATGAAAACTCAACACAGCAGCAACATTAAAGCAACCACAAGGTCTATAACTGTAATGTGCATTGATCCTTTTAGGAAAAAGATATTCAGACTCACGAATGGTAGCTGAGACATTTTTTCCAGCATCTTTAGATTCTTCAGCCACTAAAAAGAAAACACTGAGATTAAACAAGTCTTCAGTTTAATCTTCATATATCGCATTTTAAAGCTACCTGCCGCTTATGAATTAATATTGAATTTTAGCCTGTAATATAAAATCCAGTCTGATGTTTACCCATTATCAATATCAAGCTATCACCGAGTTATTACGTGGTGTTACTTGATTATGACCTCTTTATTATCAAACTATTACTTTTACAATATCATTCCTGAGCTGTAATATTATCTGAAGTAAACATGAAGCATCAGCAGTCTGAGTTAGTAAATAAAGCAGGTATCCTGTGTTTTTGATAAGAATGTCCTCTTTGTGCTCACTTTTCTTTCCTCTATCAGTTGTACGATTAACGGTGTAATGAGCATGCATGAAAACTAGATCAGGTCAGGAAGCAGATTATTACCAGGAGGAAAGTAGTCGAAGAAGCTTGTTGTTATCAGGTCTTCGTTCAGGTGCAGCCGACACTCATATGTTCCGTTGCTCCTCGGAAGAACTGCCTCAGAGAGTGTGACGAAGGGCAGAGACGAGTTAGAGTCCCCTGAAGCAGAGGAGTCGCCAGTTTGAAGTTCGTGTCCATCGTGAAAAATGGTCAAAACAAATCCGGGATCATGGGTCACATTGACTTCACACCAGAGCAGAGAGTCATTGTGGCCGGTGAGGTTAAAGGTCATGGTGTCTGAAAAGAGACGCACACAGATACAGGTCGCGTCACAGCTCACGCTCAAACACAAACTCTTGTTTTGCAGGTTTTGTCTGTTTTCATTAAGTATTCATCACACTGAGGACCCGTGTTGCGTGGCAACTAATATAATATATATAATATATGATATAGATTATAGAATATAGAATTATTTTCCTCAACCTCTATAGACCTTACACCTGTTGTTTTTCATCTATTTGGCATACCCAAATGGAAAATCTTATAACACAAGAACAGTAAGGTAAAACTGCATTTGGCTTCATTTGAAAGGGAGTATCTTCTAGTTTCTGAAAAAATTCAGCTACATCAGCTCAAACACGGCTCATATACGTTGTTTTTGCGTCATCTAAAACAAGTAATATCTGTATAACGACAAGCAGGACGTGATCAGCCGGCCGTTTTGGAGACACACAGACAATTGACCCATTCTGGTGTTTAGGTATGAGGATGTGTTGTTTATGTCAGTGCTATGAAAATCCCCTTTGACATCTTGTCAACTACACCAGTATAAAGTATAAAGTATATAGTTGTATATAGATATAGTTTTTTTCTGCCTGGAGCAGTTCTAAAAATAGGCTTTCGTTTGAATTATTTTACATGGTAGAAACCTGGTTAAGCATTAACATGGAAAAGAGAAGTAAAGGTTTTTCTGCAGAATTTGACCTATTTTTTTTTTCCAGACAAAGGAAACCAAATACAGGTTGCTGCAGGAAGCTGACAGAAACCTCTAAACCTCTAAAGTCATTCAATGCTCTACCCTACAATCAAGAGCTAACTTTAAACTTTACTAGAACCAAAAGGTGTAGTCCACTCTGTCCAGCTGAGATATTTCAGTTTGGGCCAAAGTGGTGGACTTATAAACTGAGTGTAAACAGCCAATAATTAGCTGTGAAACGCACAAAAATGTCCCTAATGCCTGACAACACGGATGCCCTGTACAAGAAGGGCCAAAGTCGCCTCCATCTGCTGAGGAGACTGAGGTCCTTTGGGGTGCAGAGGACACTACTTTGAACATTTCATGACACTGTGGTGCATCAGTGGTCTGCTGGGGAGGTGGCAGCATGGACAGGGACAGGAAGAGACTAAACAAACTGGTTAGGAGGGCCAGCTCTGTCCTGGACCGTCCGCTGGACTCCTTAGAGGTGGTGGGTGAGAGGAGGATGTTAGCCAAGCTGACGTCGGTCATGGACAACACCTCTCACCCCCTGCACCGGACTCTGGAAGCCCTGAGCAGCTCTTCCAGCAGCAGACTCTTGTACCCTCTGTGTGAGAAGGAGCACTGCCGCAGATCCTTCATCCCCACAGCCATCACACTGTTCAACTCAAGCACCACCTGAACGATCACTTTCCACTCACTTTGTTTTTTGTAAATGTCTTATCTTATCTTCTTCTATTTCCTTTTTATTTAACTTTATGTGTATTTGTCTGATTGTTTTTCCTGTACTTGTTGCATCTGGAGCTGTTGTAACAAGTGAATTTCCACGTTGTGGGATAAATAAAGTCCATCTAATCCAATCTAATGTAATCTAATCTATGGGTATATCAAATGTGACGGTGATAATTCTACATGAACGTCTTTGTGCGGTGCTCGGGGGAGCACGGGGACTTTAGTTTCTCTGACAGTAAACCAAAGCCCCATGTAACATCATGTACAATTTAGATAATTTCCAAAATAAATGCGTCAGGCTTTTGTTTTTGTCTGCTTTTTCTCACGTAACTACCATTTATAACTTAATCAACAGTGGTCGGAAGTGGATCTTTTTCGATGCATGTTAATATTTCTTGAGAAGTTCTGTGATGACTGTGGTCACAGTAAATGTGTTGCATAGGTTGGTTGCAGATAGCTGTGCAGCTCTAGAGAGAGAAGGCTGCAGCCCAAGCGCATGACACATATTCGAGCCTCGTTATAGGCCCTAATAGTCCTCGTCCATCCCGATAGAGATCCTGAATTAGCGCCGACAGTCTGATTTCTCCTCCTTAGACTCCCTCTGACAAACCAAAACTTTGCCACTGTCCCAATACATTGAAAATGAACATCTAAAATATTGTATTTACCATGAACCACCAGTAAACTTGTATTTCCTAATCTCCTAAAACGTCCCGCCTCGGTGGTGATGGAGACTTTGCACTGGTACCTCCCACTGTCATCCCACTGGACGTTCCTGAAGAGTATAGACTTGTTTGCGGAGTACTGATCTTTGTCCAGAAGGTCAATGCGTCCCTTATATTTCTCAGAGGGGGGCACCAGTTTGTTATCATCCGCTTCCTGTGGTAAGACCGCCCAATACAGAACTGGTGGAATGACCATTTTCACATTATCGGAAAGGTTGAGCTGGCACGGCATTATAGCATCATGACCCAGAGCAGCGGTCAGCACGGGGGGCTGGTCCACTGTGGCCTGGGAGCAAGTGCCTGAAACAACATAAAAATAATAGTAAAACAAGGGCGATGAAGCAGTTTTTTTGCCTTTATCAGATTTACAATATTGCCCACCCAAATCAGCTGAAGAAGACATTCTCATTTTTGGATGCATTCATCTTGAAGCTGTGATACTCCAACTACCAGAGTGTGCAGACTGTGCAGAGGATGGCAAATGAACTTCATGTCCCTTAGTATGTTACGTTAAATGGAGTCACAGTCTGGGTTTGTATTCCCTGAAAGATACTGAGAACAGGTTCTTGGTTCTGCATCATTGTTCTTTTGGACACTTCAACATGTCTGGCAGTTGTCATGTTTTACACGTTACATTTTTGTCTCTTTTCTTGATGGCTCGTTCTTTCAAGTTTTAATGTTTGAATATATGAATTTGTAAGCACTTGTTCGGGTATCTACAGGTCTTGAAAAGCAAAGTTCTATTTTAAAAGGATTTTAAAGGGTATTTTCTTGCTTGTTGTAGACAGTAATGTTAGTTATATAAAGGTTTTTGTGTCTGATTGCTGAGACACCTATTGACTAAAATAACTGTTTCGACAGTGTATTGTGTGCAGGAGGCTGTTCCGTTTGTGTGGTTTCAAAGTCTTTTAACTTGAAACCCTGCAATGTCCATGTTTTGCACAGAATGTATATTGTGTCATAATAGCTGGCAAAGAAATAAAAAAGAGTGTCAACTTTGTTATTGTACTTGTTTTTCAACGTACCCAAAATGATTTGATTTAAAATGCTCAAAGAACCATTTATTCTGAAAAATTACTGAAGAACCATTTAAAATAGGTTCTTGACTGAACCAGTTGGGTCCACAAAGAACTTTCTTGAAAATGGTTCCTTAAAGAACCTATTTCTGCTAAAGTTCTTTGAAGCACCATTTACGGTGCCTAAAGGAACCATTTTTTGATGGTTCTTTGAGGCACCTTTGGGGGTTCTTTAAAGAACCGTTTGCAGGAATGGTTCTTCAAAGAACCTCTTGCTAAAAGGTTCTTTGTGGAACCAAAAATGGTTCTTCTATCACTCCGAAGAACCATTTTTGGTTCCAGTTAGCACCTTTATTTTTCTGTGTGCAGATGTAGACGTTTGGGCACCCGAGAGGGCACTTTATCATATCCCCCGGAGTCCGCTAGCGCCCTGTATTTTGGGGTTCAGCATACTGAAATTGAAATTACACATTTATTGCCACTTCCAGAAATATTGGTCCACAGGGGCCAAGCATTAACCAACAACCTGTCAACACGACAAATTCTTTTAACTTTCTATCATCTTATCATAGAGCTGCTTCATGATCATGCAACTTTTCACAAAAAAGCTTTAAAAAACTGTATAAAGATAGACAAACATTGTGAAGATAAAAGAACAAGATAAAGAGAAAGTGACAGCCAAATGTTCAATAAGTTTTATGTCTGAAGGTAGAAGAGCACGAGCATGGCAGAAGTTTTCCTCTTTCCACTCTAAAGTCAAGCAAGGGGGAAGAATTTAGCGTAGTAAAAATGGTGGAGATCAAGGTCAGTGTCAGCTCAAAGATTTCTGTGAAATTGTTATGATCAAGTCTGACAGTTTGCAAAATTATAACAGAATAACAACAGCAACGAGAGAACTGGAGTCCCCTACACCCACTGGTGACCTTAATTGGGGGAAAAGGCCATGTGCTGACTGAGAAACAGAGTTTGCAGGACGTTTGAAATGTAATTTGATAAAAAAACGATCAGTAAAGATGTGACTGCACTAACATAAAGCTTAGTTTGAGGGCTTTCTCTACTTACTGAGCAACTAAAAAAAATCAAAACCATTAATAGTCTAATGTCATTCTACTTCTAACCCGAAGCTCATTGTCATTGCATATGACAAATACACCAGAGTATATATACACACATCTGTGTCAATACCACAGCAAAGAAACCACAGAAGAACAGTTGGAATGACCTGAATTAAACCGCCTCGCAGCAAACTTGCCTTAGAGGAGCCTGCAGAACATTTGTACTAAAACTGATTTGCAAAATGAGTGAATCCCAATTTTTTTCTGTAATGACACATTTAGGATCCCTGTAACAAACACACACATCTTTCATCTACAAGTCATACTTTTTATGCCTACCTGAGACCATAAAGAGGAAAAACATCCATTGTATCCATCCCCATTCAGTCACTCCTGACAAAAGGATTTTTAACATGTCTCTCGACTAAAGACAAATTGAAATGACGACGTTGCCTCCTCTGTGTACTGACGGATTAAGTGTATGCAGGCGTGCGTTACACAACTTCCTGTTCAGATAGAAAGATATCACACCTCTGAATCCTTCAAAATGTAAGGCTAACTCACAGGTTGACACTTACAGCATCACTTGTGTTTGACAGAACAAAAAATAGCCTAGCAAATAACTGAAGATCAAAAACAAAAAAAAGGACTTTTCAAAATCTGTTTGGGATGTGAAAGTGAAAGAATAGTGACAGGATGTCGTCCTTTTGTTTCCTTCTTTTTTTTTTTTAAAGGAGTCCTTTATTATAGTATGGAAAAACAATCTCCATTCACGATGCTTGTTCTGGAGCTTTCGACTGTATAACATTGTCTTCATCAGCAGACACATTTTATTCAGTTGACACTGGAGATATTCAAACTTTTTAATCTGAGCACCTTGATGAACTTGACAGTTTATTCTTGATCTTCTAATAAACACTCAGCAAAACAATCTCCAATCAAGGTCCTCTCACTCTCCTGCTCTTGAGCTTCCGACTGTACTGAAAGCAAATACCTTTTGAGTTTGTTTTGTCAGCTGTTGTTCCCAACATCAAGGATGTACTGTGAGGCCATCTGCCAATAAAGACTATAAAGTGTGAACAACAATGAGTAATCTGAGTTGAAATTGTTCTCTCTGTACGCGATCAAAATCAAGAATTGACTGGATCAAAATTCACTTGATGACTCTTACCGGGCACGGTTCACTTGATCTTGCAATTTTCCAACTTCCCACATGGGTGAGTAATCGATTGCTAGACCAAGATGTAATGATGCACTTTAAACAAAACACCATCCTCTCAGATGAAGACATAACCCTTGCTGATAGACAATGGTGTACTTTTCCATGTGTCCCCCCACACAGGGGAAAAAATGTATCTTTCATATCTACCAGTCGTTTTTCAGTTGAGCCCTGAATGGAAACTGTCATGGTCTGCCCCAAAGCATTTTCACATAGCGATTACAGAGATGTGAGGACCCCTAGCTCAGCAACAGGATATCATAACTTGCTGCACACCCACTTCTCTGTGGTAAAGCTGTGAAAAAAACTGTACTCATGCAAATCATCAAAACCCTACACCATCCTGTGTTTGGAAATAATGATCTGATTTTATTATTCATCCATATTAATGTTCATTTGTATGTATATTTATATTATAAACTAATATTTACATGCCTTTATGTTATTGTATTGTATTGTTTATTATTTATTTCTAATCATTTAAAAGTTTGGCTGAACTCAGTCCGTCAGCCACTACAAACAGTACGTTTTTGTATATTCTATATTTTTCTTTGGAATTTTTTAGGATGTTTTTTCTTTTCTTCACTCAAAAACACACACATAATTTATTGCGCTTTAGATTATTATCTATCTATCTAGATCCAGTGCAAAGTTATAAGTATTACAAATTTCACACCATATAGGCACACAAATAGCTCTTTTAAAAATTCATTTTTATCAAAAGGTTTTTATTTATATTTTTTAAGGTAGCAGTTCTTCTCTTGGTGTGGTGTATTTGCATAATACTGTTGTCTTTTAACTTTTCTGTGTAGTATTTTTCATTTATTATTTGTACAAGCACCTTGTTACTTTGTTAAGAAATATGCTATATCAAGAAATTATTATTATTATTATTATTATTATTATTATTATTAATTATGTCCTTGAAACAATTAAAATACTTTACCTTGCTATAAACTCCATTACCCATAAAACATTTCTCCAACGTCTTACGTCATAACGTCAGTCGTAAGGCAGAATTCAACATGGAGGATATCGTAGCTGTAGAAAAGAGCCCGGTATGAATCAGTGATATTGTTTCCTGTTTTCTACTTTAAATTCACGGAGTTTCTGTGAAATGCTTTTGTAAATATATGTGTTTGAGTCTTGCTGTCCGCAGTCGTTCGTCGCAAGCTTTTACCATTCGTTAGCTCGTTAACGCTGTCGAAACATAAACCTGCCAATTCATTCTCTACTCAGTTCAGTTGCTATGTCACGCAAGTTAGCTGCTAGCTTTAGCATGATTTGTCGGACGAGGTAACGGTGACAAGGAATTTTTAAAGAACTATATTCATCAAGGCTTGTTGATAATCATTTGGCGGATGGTTTTATTGTGTTTCGGTGAATCATAAACGGCTTCAAGTAATTCATTTTTGCCTTTGCGAGCCGTTAAAGTTAGCTAGCAGTCAACGAGCTAAGGTTAGCCAAGCTAGTGTTTGTCTCCAATAGGTGCAGTGTCATTATCGAGCATACAGCTGTTGTTTATTGGTATGTTTCTGGCCAGTTAGCTCTTTTTGCTATTCTCTATTCCTGAGTTGAAAGTATGCTGTGTCATAAATACGTTTTTCCTTTGGTTTTGATGGGTCTTCACTTCATCTGTGAAATATGACACATCATGTTAAATGTTGTTCACAGGACGAGATGCCGGCAGTACTGACCTCCAGACCTCAGACAGGATTGTCTTTCCTGGCACCAGAACCAGAAGATCTCGAGGACCTTTACAGCAGATACAAGGTCTGATACCCTCTCATACATTTGTGTTAAAAGTTAATAAACGTATCCAAAATCTGTCTGTGAGTAACTATAGGCTTCAAAAGTGAATTCATCGGTTTCATTCTGTGTCTTTGTGGCTGTAGTTTGCTTGAATTTAGGTTATAATGGTTACTGATAAAGACTGATATAACACAGAAACTTTTGAACCAAACTTATAGTTACATGTGCTTTGATCGACTGTTTCCAATGTATGCAACTTTATACTTGTTCTCCAAAACATCTTAAAAGTAAGTGTTGTACACTGTTATCTACTACATTTGTCTAACAGGATTCGTTACTAATGACCTGATGTACACTTACTAGTATCACGACAAACAAATTTTGATTTTATATGATATATGATGTGATGCGTTGCTGTATATTAAACTACCAAATGATATATAAAGTAGGTAAGGTAGCTAAACCTTTATTATCTACTGCAGTAAAATTCAACATGCACATTAATGCAGCAGTAATATTAATCTAATAACCTCATAAATTATAGTAAAACACTGACATTTTCCCATTTTACTGCACAATGAGTACTTTTACTTAAAAGTTTGCCGATAACACTTATATACTTTAAGTTAAGCAAGGTTTTGAATGCAGGGCTTTTACTTGTCATGGACTATATATGTTTATATTGTGGCATTAGTACCTGTACTTAAGTTGAGGATCTGGATATTTCATCCACCACTGTATATACAGTATATATTTATATACAGTGGCTCAGATGACAGGGTTTTGGCTGCTCTTTCTGATGCCACACAGCAAATGTTGTTGGCTTTTTTTCATGGCTTTCAAGCACCTGTTTCCAGCAAATAGCTTAACAGATTTGTTGGATACTTATGATATCAATCAAAGAATGATTTTTTACTAGACTGATTACATTTTAAATGGAGAGTTAATTTACCTGTTAAAGAAAAATGACAGCTTGACTTTACCCAATCTAGCAGTTAGTCTGAGATGTTGCTGTTGTGTAGATATCAAAGACACTAGACAGAGCAGCACAGTACATGAAAAAGACACTGCAGAAACGTCAGATATGTGGGACCAACATGTTTAGCTATACATCTCTAAACATTACAGATAAAAATGACCACAGAAATAAACAAATCTGTTGATTTCACGTTTCTCCACAATGCAAATCAACCACCAGTTTTATACCCAGAAGTAACATTTGTTTTTTCCTCTAAAAGGACTTTTAAAAAAATCTTCAACTGTGTATGTCCACACACATTCCACCAGCTTTGGTCTATGATCTCCAGCAAGCAGATTTACAGTACTCTGATCTTCAGCAGAATCTCACCCTTCTTCCTTCCTCTCCTTTTTGTGCGTTTGCAGAAGCTGCAGCAGGAGCTGGAGTTCCTGGAGGTACAGGAGGAGTACATCAAAGATGAGCAGAAGAACCTGAAGAAAGAGTTCCTGCATGCTCAGGAGGAGGTGAAGAGGATACAGAGCATCCCACTTGTCATTGGCCAGTTCTTGGAAGCTGTTGACCAGAACACAGCCATTGTTGGCTCCACTACAGGTACCATTAAAAGAAAAAAATGACCTGAGCTGATCAAAAATAATTATGTGCTGACAGTATTAACTTGAACAAATAAGTCATGTAGAGGAAGCTCCTTTTTTACACTGCTGACAGTCCAACAGAGCATCACCGCATCTCATAATGTTCCAAATGGAAAGTTTTTAGAATGTCTTTAAATTGGCACTAGAGGTCCTCACAGGTCAAAAAATGTCTGACAGAAAGAAGGGCCTGTGAATATTTTGAGATTTACCTTGGATATTTTAAAAATCACAGAAACCCAAACCTGAAAATATATGATTGCAGCTGCTCCTGGAAATGTATGAATTACTGTAAGTCGCTTTGGACAAAATCGTCTGCTAAATGCCCTAAATGTGAGTGTATAGTTAAGATCTATGTGAGATTTTAGAGAACATGTCATTAGTAGACCTGGCTACTTTTTATAGAAGTATTTGAAGACATATGAGATTTGGAGCTGGGCTGGGCTGGCCCTTCAGGTTTTGGGAAGGTATTTGTGGGATGTTACACCTGCCAGCATTGTCGGATAGTTGGAAATGTTAAACTATTGTTCAGAAGCTTAACATTTTTGTATTTAATAGAAAAACTACCAGACGTGAGTAATTACCACAAGAGCTAAAAGGCTTAAATATGTAGTTTTACAGAACTGGGCTCACTTGTGCAGTCAAAACAACTTAATTTGAGCATAGCACAGGTTAATGTCATCTTTAATATTAAAGAAATATTTTCTACACCTAGGAACAGCTATTTTTTTTTACTAGCAATATAATTCCAACAGATGAATAGAGAATAATATAGACTAAAAATTACTTTTTGTGAAAATAAATAAGTGAATAGATAAAGCTGAGAATAAAAGATTAATGAAATGGCAGTTGATGCATACAAGCTGTATGTTTAAATGCTTTATCATGTTCAGGCTTGCAGAGTCTTGAGAGAAACCTAGAAGGGATGCTGTCATCTTTTAATTATTCAGTGTGAAGTACGTGTTTTAAATGTGTAATGAGTTCTTTTCCTGTGTCCGCTCGCCTTTTATTCACCCTCGTTCTCCACTCAGGGTCCAACTACTATGTGCGCATCCTGAGCACCATTGACAGAGAGCTGCTTAAGCCCAACGCCTCAGTGGCCTTGCACAAGCACAGTAATGCCCTGGTGGATGTGCTCCCTCCTGAAGCTGACAGCAGCATCATGATGCTGACGTCAGGTAAACAAATCTCTCAGAGGATTTAAGGGCCTCTTTTAATAGCTCCTCAACAAGGACGACCATGATTTACATTCACAGTGACAGAAGATTGTATTCATACTTTCAAAATGTTTTTTACATGTCAAACTTATTAAACTTAATCTTATCCATTTAAAAAAAAAAACATTGATGCCGTTCTCTTGAAACCGTTGAAGAAGGTTGGAGATATTGTACAAAGTTAACTATGCTCAATTAGCCTTACTGACATAGCTTTTGTTTTTCCCAGACCAAAAGCCAGATGTGATGTATGCTGACATTGGTGGTATGGACATTCAGAAGCAGGAAGTCCGAGAAGCTGTAGAGCTGCCACTCACACACTTTGAGCTCTACAAACAGGTCAGACATTTGCAAGAAATGTGACATTTTTACATGGATTTTTTAAAGGATTTTCTGCTCATCACTGTGAGGAAAATAATATGAGTTTACTCTGAGAGATGTCGTAACTCTGCTTTATTTCCATTCTCAGATTGGCATTGACCCACCCAGGGGTGTCCTTATGTACGGACCTCCAGGTTGCGGCAAAACCATGTTGGCCAAGGCTGTGGCACACCACACTACAGGTAAGTCCTTCATATCAAAGAACTGTACATTTACACCCATGATGCACTACTGCCGGTATTCTGTATGATTTATAGTGAGATAATGTCTGGTTTTATAACTAATTTTAACAAATTCATTTCACCCTTTATGCTGACAACACAAGATGGATTCAACACAAAATACATAAATTATGTAATTATTTAGAACAACGCTGATTACTGCGAACTACAGTTCACATCTAGGGTAGATACTAGAGGTGTCACGTTACTCCAAATCCATGATTTGATTTGATTTTCGATTCAAAATTTAGCACTTACTGCTTTACTGTTGTTAGATTCGCATTTGTGTTTTTTAAATATCAACAGATCATTGGTTTTATGCCCTGTCAACTGTCATATCCTGTTTTAAATTATTTTTTAAATGACAGTTTTTTACAACAACTACTTGACTTTATCCTGGTGGCTTTTTGCATGCTACAGTTGGGCAAGTTCAACTATTATACACAAAAACTATAGACTCCAGAGTTAAACACATAATACCACACTTCAGGGATTCGACAATAATGAACAAAAGCTGGAAATTCAGTTTGTTACAAACCAGTTCTGAGTAAACCATCTTCCCAAACATCTCAGTAAAAGATCTCTGATAATTATTGATATTGATAAGGAATACGCACAGTGAAATTAATAATTTGGGTCCAACGTCTCTGTTTCCAGCGGCGTTCATCCGTGTGGTGGGCTCTGAGTTTGTCCAGAAGTATTTGGGTGAAGGCCCTCGTATGGTGCGGGACGTCTTCAGGCTGGCAAAGGAAAACGCTCCGGCCATCATCTTCATTGATGAGATTGATGCCATCGCCACTAAGCGTTTTGATGCACAGACTGGAGGTATGAACATGTGTGGTTTACATGTAGACTTGCATCTATCAAGTTTTGTTGTATTTTTCCTATTGAAGTGAAGATTCTCTTTCTGTCATGTTATTTTCACTGATTACATCCTTGTCAATGCGTAACATAATTTTAAAAATGCGCCCTCTGACATTTATTTTTTCTTTTCTGCTTTAGCTGATAGGGAAGTTCAGAGAATCTTGCTTGAGCTGCTCAATCAAATGGACGGCTTCGACCAGAACGTCAATGTCAAGGTTAGTCCAGTCCACCTGTCTGAGAAAGCTCTTAACTTTCCCCCTGTGACTGCACCATCTCTATTTGTGCTGACTCGTGTTGCCACTGATGGAGCTTGAGCACTCAAAGTGAGAACAGCAGCCCTGCCTTCACTACGCCATTGGTACTATGCCTAATGGCCATTCATTCAGCTTAGCCATCACCCAAAAGGTCCCAAAATGCACATTTTGCCCACGAGCTATTCACAAGAGCAGATCAGTCTTGCACAAAGAAAGCCTTGCCATATTTCTAGGAACTGTTTTTTCTGTGAATAATTCATTCTTCCAAGGTTTTTTAGTGTGCAGACATTTGAGAAAGTTCACCAACAAATCCCGTTAACTGTACAGCTGTAGCTTTCTATTACAGTATTAACAAAGCAAGTGCTCTTTCAACATTTGTTTTGCCAGATATATTTAGTTTCTACTGGCAATGCAATGTGTTACATTTCAATGAAAAGGTAATATTTTTGCCAGCTCTATCAGGTACCTTCTGTTTATTTTACCAGCCTTTTGCAGGTTGTCTGGACAAATAAATACCAGTGCAGTGACGCACATTCTTTATAAACTCATAGCTTCATCTGCCGGTTGGTGATTGATTAAAGTCTTTCCATTTCTTTGGGTTCCAAGTTTCAAAGGTTTGGCAAAACCACTGCCCTAGATACCATGGGGGAATTCTGTCCAAGTTTTGCTCCTTTGTCTTCCCTTCAGCGAGCTTTAAGCAAACATTTCATGTGAAACCAAACGAAATACAGTTTACCATCGTGCTCACATGATGCCCACTGACATTTTAACTCCCCCTTAGGTGATCATGGCAACCAACAGAGCAGACACGCTGGACCCTGCCCTGTTACGTCCTGGTCGTTTGGACAGAAAGATTGAGTTCCCCCTGCCCGACCGCAGGCAGAAACGTCTAATTTTCTCTACCATCACCAGTAAAATGAATCTCTCTGAGGAGGTCGACCTGGAGGACTGTATCCTTTTGGTTTTAATAACACTGTGTTTGAGTCGTGCGTGCGTGTGTGTGTGTAACAGAATGATAAATTACCTTTTAGTTTTGGAGGACATCTTGTGCCCCCTGATGGATTAACCATAATACAAAATAATGAACTTTCTTTATATACTGTACAGCAAATGCAGCTTCAGTTTGTACTGCTGCCTTTGTTGAGCCAATGCTTCCTTCTTTTCCCAACTGCATATTCGGTTGTTTAACTTTTTCCCTCGTGGCGTTTCCAGGTGGTATTATTGTCACCACCTTTCTTGCAAAAACAACCATATCGCTTTCCATTTCCCACAGAGTAGCAGCTACCAACAACACAGGACAAAAGCACACTTTTACTCATTCTTTTAGTCTTTTAATGGAGACGTAGATACATATGGAAATGATGCCAGGCTGCCAGCCTGTCTGGATCGCCTGTCAGCCTTCATTTATCCCGGGAAATTTCATGCCCGGAGGCAGGCAAAATTGCAAAGTGAACAAGTGATTGTTTTCTCCTCTGTAGAGTCAAATATTGTGGTATACATCTTTACTTACTGATGACATCTCTCTGGGAATGCCACCACACTCACTTTATGTGTAGTTGTGCTGGACAGTTTATGGCACAAACACACTGACAAATATTCAAAATATGAACTTAGATCCACAAAGAGGAAATTAAAACTCTAGCCAACACATGCTGCCTGTGTGTGTGCATCTTGTTTACACTGAATCATTCAGATACTGCTTTATGTTTAAAAACACAGCTCAGATAGTCAAATGTTTTGCTTGTATTCTGGCATTGCTTTGTTGTTCAGTCATCCTTAACTGATGCACAGATGTGGCCAGACCAGACAAGATCTCTGGAGCTGATATCAACTCCATCTGCCAGGAGGTGAGCTAGAGCATTAATTATCTGTTGATTTATGTTTTTTCTTCGAGCGGCATTAAATAAAAATCTAATGGAAATGCAAACAGTCTTTATTTTTTTAAATAAAATTCTTCCCTCTGTTTATTCCCTCCTCTGCTTTCTCAGGCTGGCATGTTGGCAGTGCGTGAGAACAGGTATATCGTCCTGGCCAAAGACTTCGAAAAAGCGTACAAGACCGTCATCAAAAAGGACGAGCAGGAGCACGAGTTCTACAAGTAGAGAAAAAAATATATCCCGAAACAAAAAGGTGTCCAGACACACAAGTTTGTTATTGATTTTCATCTGTGTGTCTGTATCCACAGAGTGTCTTGTGGATTTGCAGTCCCTGACTTGAATAGATTTTTGGACTAAATTTACTCACTGCGCCACCAGGCCTAATGTCAGATTATCCCTGTCTCCAGCTATGAGAAGACACATGTGATGGAGTGTTTTTTGTACAGGCACTCTACTGGTTCCTACAAATATCAGGCCCTGACTGTAGCTAGGATAGAACATTTGTATCTATATGTACTCACATAAACAATCCATTAAAGATGTTTTCCATAAAAAATGTAAATGTTGGAGAGTGTTTTCTTCCTTGAAATATATAACTTTTAATGGAAGATAATTATAGAACTAGCATTGTTGTGTGATGATCTGCTTTGTCATCAGCTGTTGTGAAATGAGCTGCAGTTAGTAGTCAATTTAATGATTGCGTGATTTAAATTTATTTTTTGTTGATTTATTTATTCCTAAATGGGAATATTGGCTGATTTTCTAGATCGTCTATGACGTTAAAATTAAACATCCAAGTTGTGAGAAAATTGATATTTCAGTCTCACTCTCAACTCTTGAAATACTGACGCTGTTGGCCAGACATCCCAACCCAAGGTAACAGAATTTGACGAGTTTGGAATGAGACTCAATTTTCTTTCAATTTGGACCTTTTTTTAAAGGAAATGTTTACCCACAAATGAAAATTCAGTCAACATGCCGATAGAAAGTCGGGTGAAGTTTTGTAGTCCACAAAACATTTCTGGAGCTTCACAGCAAAACACTGTTGCATCATTCTCCTAAACAACTGAAGTAGATGGAGCCCCAACATCCCAAATTGACTTGAAAAGATGTTGTTGATGACGAGTACGTCTACTTAGGTGTTTGTAAATTGTGATGGACACATTTTAATTATTTTCTGAAATTTTCTGGACTAAACAATTAAGAAAGTAATGAAAGTTATTGTTGGCGGCAACCCTGGTAATGACTTCTGTTGATGCAAAAATTGCCTAAACTACAGTCTTGCATTGCCTAATCTTTATCAACATTACTTTTGCACTCGTCAGTAATGATTCCCTTTTGAGAGATGTTGCCAAAGCAGCTGCTCAGACACTGTTCCCTAGCAATATAAATGGGAAAGTTGCCCTAACCTGTTGACCATTTGTCAAAACGAACTGTATTTCACTTGGACATAAAAATGTTATCTAGTAGTTAAAAGTTCAGGCACATTCTCAAAACATTTGTAATAAGATAGATTTAGTAACAACTATGGGACAAAAACTTAAGGCTGTTTGCGATTAGAGGCAGCAGCCATACATCAGATAAATATAATCTTTCGTGGATATACTCCTGCCTGTGTTCGGACTTTGGAGTGGATAGAGTCGACTCAAGTGGATGCCAGTTGTGGGCCGGGCGTCCTGGTTGCTCCTTAACTGCAGTCTTTCATGGCGCTCAGCGGCCCTCTGCCTCTCCTGTCTGAAGCCTGTCAATGAGTCGAAGCAGTGCAGCCTCAGGTTGTAGCTCTCCCTTCAGGCCACAAGTGGGGGGAAGATCACTCATTATAGCATCCAAGCTGCAGTGTACGCAAAACAAATACACAACCCAAGCTACACAGCAAACATGACCTTTGTCCGTCTTTGTTTTGGATTTACACGGAGAGACTGAGGAACAGAGTCCTTTTGAGGAATGACTCAGACTTGAGTACAGTCAATGAAGTACAAATACGAGAAAGTAAAAGATAAATGACTAATCTGATTAGAAGTTTCCATGTAATCTGCGAGCACAGCCCAGACTTTGGTCCATGAAAGTTTGGGAACCCGTCCTGAACATGACTTGATGTAGAAATGTCAGCAGGGCTACCTACTTGTGTTTCACTTGCTCTCTGGTGGGAAGCCTGTAAGTGACCTGGTCAAAATAGTATGGACAGAGCTGCAGGGTTGCCAGTTCGGGCCATTGGGACATCATGGCAAAGATCTTTTTCAGCCAGTGGTTTCGCCCAAAGTCCTGTCCAAGGAAGAGTCTATGCCACAAAGCTGACACCAAAGCATCCAGCTTGGTCTGAGCTACTGAGGGCCGGAGAGGAAACAGCTTGTACAGCCGTGGTGGGACGGCCATTCTGCTAACACTGTCCCCATCAGACACACAGAATAAAGTTATTATGTATTTATGAGATACTTTCATGTAATCAAATACGCTGTATTTCTACCTTATTAATCAGAGCTGACATTTATATGTGAGTATTTATAAGTCAGTTTATCAAATGTAAATCATAGTTACTTACCTTGACTGTGACATGTGATCTCCTGTGAAATGTAACATTTTTGTTTTCATTTGATTTTTGTCCTGTTCCAGAACATGTGGCTTAATTCAAACAATGACTGACGACAACAACATCAGGTTGATCCGGATGACTTCATGAAAAATGTGCAAATACTTACAATTTAACCTGCAAATACAGATGTTTCATTGACCTACAAGTTAAACCTGTGGGCTGTTAGTTAATAGTTGTTTGTTAAATTTTTGGAGAGATTAAAAGTTTGATATTCTGTGTTGATTTTCTTTCTCTCTTTTTTTTTTTTTTTTTTTCTTAAAAGTATCAATCTGGGTATAAGGCCTTAAAATACACAAGATATGTGACACAGCTACTAAAGGCCCGTCTGGTGCTATTTTATCTTTAGTCTCCTGGATTTTACCAGGTGAAAACTGATCAAGTTTTGGGCCTTCGATAACTCACAGGTCATATCAGGTCTTCAGGCAAACTATGTCCTCATTTTCACCACTTTTAAAGAAGAAGTAGCCTTACCATAGCCATTAAATAAATTACTACTTATACCCTTCACTGCAATTACTACATTTCTGAAACATGCTAAGAGTGTATTATTACCTCACTAATATTGTAAATAATGAAATTCTGGGTTTGAATTACTTCTCCAAAACTTCATGGTGCCCCTTTAAAGTAGGGATAGAATTATTGTATAGCCTCACCTTAACCATATAATACACTACTCAAAATCATTTAGGGATACTGGGATATCGTTTATTCTGTGACATATTTTAATTTTAATTTTAATTTTGTGTTTTGTGAGTATTTTTGGTGCCACATTTAATTTCACTGCAATTACCTTTATTTATTTTTATTACTAGTTGTTTCTACAATTCAGTTTTCATCTTTAAAGGTGCACGATGTAGTTTTTGGGGAATAAATGTTAATCATAAGAGAACAATCTTGATGCCGAAACAAACTAAATAATCAAACTCTTCTATTTCTTCACTGAATAAACAATCTGATCTTAAAGGACAACACAGTTGCTGTTTCACTTTGTTTATATTTGGCGGACCCTGCCACCTTTTTAGGTTCAGTTCTCTGTGGACATTTTTTCCCTTGAGAACAGCTTGTTTATTCAATTACGGATTTTTACCTCATTAATATTATTATAGTGGTCTTTAATTCAAGACTTAAAAAGCTCAATTTTTAATAGCCTTCTCTTAACCATTTAGTAAGTTTCTGCTTACCTTTTACTGTAATGACTTTATTTGTATTACTCTTAGTTGTTTCAACAATTCAGTTGTCATCTAAAATGTGTTGTGTGTTCATAACCTCTCTGAAGCATTTCAACGTGACTCATTGAAAAACACATAGCAGATAAAATCTCAACATGTTACCTTAAATATTGGAGTTATACTGGTAATTAAATAGCATCACCGCCACTATAGCTGTCGCTGTGAAATCTACTAACGTTGAACAGCCACAAAACACTGTGGTCATCATTTTGTTGTGTAGGAAAACGGATTCGGGGCTTTTCATAGGTTCGTAATGTCATTTGGGTTTTCCAGTCGAGGGGAGGGGAGAAGTGCTGTGCGACGTTCACTCTGCTCACTCGTTTTCGAGACAGCCGCACACCGCTGCGTCCGCACAGCAGCATCAACTTCAAAACATATCGGAAATCCGGAGGAGGGAGGGTATTGTTGGACATATCGACCGCTAACAGCTACCCAACAAGCCAAAGGGACACAAGCAGCCTCTCTGGTAAGAACGAAACATTTAAAATATACTGCTAACCGACACCGAAACCAGCACCGTGTGCGTGGCTGCTAGCTAGCTAGCCACCGAACTAACGTCAGTTGACCCGCAGCGGCTAGCTCAGCTCAGCTCGGCTCAGCTTGGTTCGTCTTCCCCGTCACAGCTGGCCACACGGTCGGCTGGGCGAGGACAGCTTTCTCTGAAGAGTTTACAGGAGTGTGGGTTTAAAACGCGCAGTGGATTATCTCTCGCTTGGGGCGTAAGTTACATGCTCAGTCACACAACAGTTGAGAGACAGTTAACGTCGGCGTTAGCCCCAATTAAAAGTAAGAGCCGTGTCGGTAACGTCACAGTAACACTGCGACGGATCGCGGTGATAAACGGTTAAAACGCCGATTTGCTAACACCGTGACAGAAACAAGCGAAGAGAAAAGTTTATTCGCGTTTTAAGTGCGCCTCATTAACTAGTTTGCTGATCAATGTAGCGTGTCATTAGCCACACAGAGAGCTAATGTCAGCCAAACACTGCCGTCACTCCGCAAATGCTTGCTTGCACAACTTTAAGAAACTTGAAAGTTAGCTCTAACGTTACTCCCAGGTTAGCGAGCTTCTTTGTCTCTGCCGAAAGCACAAGGGCGACACTCAGAAAAAGAGAGTTTCCAACAAGTTTAAGGACAACTGGAGCAGGCAGCACTTAGGTTTATTAATAGCTAACCACTGATAGGGGGGCTTGAGTTAGCATGGTGGCTGTTCGGTGTTGAAAATGCTCTTTGAGTCCGGTATTTCACGCCACTTGGTCGCTTAAAGTCGCTCGACTTTCAGGCAGGCGAAGCAGGTTTCGCCGCCTGTATTCTCGCCTGTATTCTCATGTTTACCCTCCTCAGCAGGACAAAAGGCTCAGTATGGCGGCCCCCCTCCCCCCCTTGAGCTGTCAGATTGATTGAGACCATACTTGAGGAATGAGAGGGGCAGTGCAGGAGATAGACAGAGAGACTACTCTTTTATTGTCCACAAGAAGATGGATCAATCGTTTAAAGGTGCACTATGTAGTTTTAGGGGTCATTTCCAGTGAAAAAAGAATATTTTCCATACACACTTTATACCTCTGCATTGAATGATTTATTAAAAAAGGGCTCGTTTGTGGTGCATGGTGTCAAGTCCAAGCTGTGTGTGCTGCCTTCGACTAAAAATTCATATTAGACGCAGATGTTGAGACCAAGGATGCTAATCTCAAGCAATGTATATAATTTATAGTTTTCGACTTGAAACATTAATTATCTGTTGAATCATGAATAATTCATAGATTCGTTGGGACTGTTTCCTGTTTGAAAACTGACCTGTTCGATACAGAATCCGAGTAGGCTATATTAGGAGTTAAAAAACAGATCAAGTCCAACACCAAGTTACTTGAACAATAATATATATAACACAAAATAGTGCCTTAATTTTAATCGTAGATATTCTGTCTGTCGCTATTCAGGAACTGGCCCAACTTTAATATAGCATGATATTTGATATCACAAGTCTGATCTCAATCTTAAAAATATAAATTTCAGATGTTGGCGGAAACTGTCAGACAGTCATTTGAGTTTTTACATAGCTTTTGTTCTTCGTTATCTCTTTGCATTGGATATTTACATGGAACAGCTGTTGGCAGTCACTCCAGGCTGGGTCTGTCTGTTATTCACAGTTTTATTTTGTATAAATAGAGGACCTGATGTGTCAACTCTCTTCTTTCTCTCTAACCTGTTGCTCCAGTTTTGTTGTGGGTTACCCGGTCCCTGGGGGGTTACCTCATCTACATGGTTGTTGGTTCGCAACACACTGTCCCTGGTGTGTGTTGGCTATAGCCGGAGGTTAACGGCACACTATGGAAACGGCTTAAGCAACTAGAGGCAGACAGATGAGCAGGAAAAAAAGGAAGGAAGGGGGGGGATGATGATGTGTTTTTTCCCCCCCCCTCTCCTCAGCAGTCTGTCCCAGCAGAGTCGTACTCGAGGGAACAGCCATAGAGACGTGTACCAGCTGCACCCACGATGAATGGCAAGGGCTCAGGATGGGTTGCCATGGCAAGGACGCTGGCACGCGTTGTTATGCAGACACCTCTTTTCTCAGGGCATGTTTGCACATTATTTCATTGCCTGGTCTTGCTCGGTTGGTGCTTAAGAGAAAAGGCCAGCTTGTGTAAACAGAATCTGAATAATGGTTTTAGCTTAAATCTGTTGTTTTTTTGGGACTGATGGTGGTTTGTGTAAAGAATATCTCCCTGACGTCGTGGCAGCCTAGAGAAGAAAAATCTTGCTGTTGTGTAAGAGCGGTTTACGGTCTGCTGGCCACATCTGTCCAGATCAGTTTCACTCTTCTGTGCAGTATTAAACAGTATTAGTTCCTTATGAAACATTCCTGTTCATTAGCTGTCCAGCTGTGAAATTCAGCTAACCTCCTGTAGCCACAAAATACCCCAAAATACCCCAATCAGTGGTCCTTGAACATCCACTATAATGAATTTATCTCTGTAGTAAGTTTGGATTTCTAAGCCATGTTTCAGTTTTTAAGAATGAGGAAATGATAATGCAGTGATTGATTAAGAAAGCACAGTTGAGTGAAAGGAGGCGCAATGGAAAAAGCTTATTGTGAAATGACCCTTTCCCCATTTGTGTTAATGTCTAATGAGGTACTTATTTTTATATAAACAACTCCAAATCAAATCAATCAAGTTGTTGTTGGGAGCGTGACAAGATACTGACTGCAGGTCGGAAAGGTTGCCAGGAAAAAAGTGCACCGAGGACAAGATTTAATCTCTAGGGGAAATATACTAATGCTTTCATTCCAGACTTTCTGCCAAGGTTCTGCTCTGAAGCTAATGGGATAGCCGGGATGATTCTGAAGGCATCTGTGTTCAGATCTTGTCAGGTCAAAGTGAACCAAATTAGTGTGTAGGATTTAGTGGCATCTAATTAAAGCAGTGAAGCCTGGTGTGTTTCAAAGTTGTGATCAAAATAGTATAATTAACTAATAACTAATTTTCTTTTGATTGATTAATCAATTAATTGTTGCAACACTTAAACACTATTATTTATGATACATTCAATTCCTGCCAATATTATAATCAGCTTCTGTCCCCTAAGTCCTACACAGTGGATTACTTTGTTCATATTCTCTTATACTCATCTTTCAAAAATCACGTTCTCATCTCCTCCCTGCTAACATTGAATCAACCAGTGTCCAACAAGGTGTGAATGGCAGTTTCTACACATAAAAGACCTGACCTGCCTGTGAAGTAATGTTACCCAGCCTGTTCAGCCTTGGACTGGGCGTTTGCTCATTGGCTTATATCACATTTTATAAACTGACTCTGACAACCTAAAATGAGGTCACATTTAGCTCTGCCTGTGAATCATTACATGTGTTGATAGTTTATTGCGATCTTAAGAAGTTAGAGGTTATGTGAGAGCAAACTACCACAAACTTATCTGACACCTATCTGACTTTGACAGACTTAATAACACATTGGTCCTTTTCAGATTAAATAGGAGGAGACTACCACACCTTCACAAACCCTGATTAATCTATTTGCTGTGGGCAGGACGTAGATTGGATCCAGCTTTCATACTAACCCTCCATAAATAGCAACTTCTTAGGTCTTCAGAGGCTGGTTCCAGGGGCCTCATTACAGAAATGTGTCCTTACTGCTTGTCCTGTCTCACATTTCAAAGATTTCATTTCAAAATCATATCTAGCGATTATAGAAGTACTTTCTTAACTTAACCCTAACTTTCTGTGTCGTTTCTCATCTCAGACCTTGTGCCTTAGCATAACCTACGTAGGAAATCCTATCTAGAACTATAAGCTCAGTTCTTCAATCAGCACTTGTTATGTCTGTCGTTGTCCCTTCATGCCCATATCTTTGTTGAGGATGTACACAAGACTGCCTGTTTCCTTGACATTGTCTGTCTCACTTGACTTGTCGCTAGCTAGCTAGCCTGCTGTAGTGGACAAGAGAAAATTCACATTCAGTGGGTATCTATATTGATATTAATATTGTTTTAATGTTACATATTAATACATACCCATTCATAAGTGGTCAAGGTATTTAAAGCTAACAGGATGACGTCAGTGTTATGATGCATTCCATTTACCTTGGAAGTTGGAGCCAGAAATTGACGAAATTCTGACCTCCCAATTTAGATGTAGAGTAAGCTGACGCATTGACGTTGGCTTGTCCGACAGACTAGCATCAACGTTAGCTTCTCCGACAGATTAGCATCGACATTAGCTTCTCTGACAGACTAGAATCGACGTTATCTTCTCCGACAGATCAGCATCGACGTTAGCTTCACTGACAGACTAGCATCAACGTTAGCTGCTCTGACAGACCAACACTGATTGTCGCCGGTTCTGCAGTAGCTAAATTCAGAGATAAGAATGGACTTTATTCCTAAATGCAGTCCTAGGAAACATGCTTTTAAATATCAAAAATCATAAGTAATCCTAAACTGAGTTAAGATATGATTCAGACATAGTAAGTTTCTGTAATTAGGTGCCAGGCCTCTGACATATAACGAATTGTAACATGAAAATTCATTCTGAAAGCTTAAATTCTGACCACTTCCACCTCTGCTCTTCCTGCACTCTTTCAGCAGCCACAGTTCTGGACATTACTCCATGTGAGCACATTATATAGATTTTCGTTTCATTCAGTAATCTCATTTTCCTGTCTTAATTCTTTTTCCTCCGGTAGCAGATGCATATTAATGAAATCAGTTGCAGTTGAGTCTGAGCCCAATTTACAGTATATGTAACCAGATATGAGATCAATCATATAACACGGGGGTGGTGTTGAAATGTGAATAAGAATTATGTTACTGGGTCCTGATGAAGGTCTTATGACCGAAACGTTGATTCATTAAAAAGAGCTTCAAGTGAGTGCGGGAGCAAGTTTTGTTTTTTTATGTAAGAATTATGCTATTCGATATTAAGTGTAAGTATACACTTAATATCGAATAGCACGTCAACAGATGTTCTGCAATTGTTGCAGTTTATTTTGAAAGAGCACCTGGTTTTCTGTCATGCAGTCTTCTTCCTGTTAAGCGACCGAGGGACCGCACACTTAAGTTACACTCCTATTGATGGCCATCTTTGAAGTCTTTTAGATTTGTATAAGTGTTGCGTCCCGCTACTTTGACTTGTTTCGAACAGTCAGATACATAATACAGTCTTGTACTGTGTCAACTCTCTTCTTGGCACGTACAGAACTGATGACACACTCGGGCAGATGTGAAAGCATCATCCTCTAATGTAGAGCCTTGCTATGTGCTTCAGTGTGGTTAAGAGGTTGTGGCCCTTATCAGACTGTCAGACTAGTCTAGGTTTTGTGGCGAGCTTTTCTATTGTATGAGTATCTCTACTTTCTTGGTAAAATATGCAGAACACAAGTGTTGAGCATTACCTTTCATTTCAGTACTTGCTTAATATATAATGGCCTTTTTCTTGCTTTTCATGATGCCTCCCAGGACTTTAGAAATCAATAGCCAATACGTATTAGCTATTGTTTACCTTTCCTGCAGTAACTCTTAGCAGAAATGCTGCTTTCAAGGCAGTTGCAGCCAATTCTACATTGTAAAATCGTACTCAAGTGGGGATGGGCCACATCTGTGCTTTGTACTTTGGTCATTTGATGTGAACCAGCTGTGCCTGAAATTTCTAGTTCAGATAGCTACAGACTGTGAAATAACCCATGGCTGGTAGTAAATGATTGTTGTGCTATCTATTTTTTTCATAGCTTCCTGGCATTTCACCAAGGATATGCAGTATATGATGGTTTTGTGTTTGTGTGTGTGTGTGTGTGTGTGTGTAAAACAATACATCGGCTTCTTAGACAAGTCCTGATGGTTTGAAATACTAATGGCCCATGAAATAATGAGTAGCAAGGAAGTAAATGATTCATAATTGATCACGAATAAGGAAATAGGCAATGTTTTGTGCTACTAATCAGTTCTAGTCCAGGGCCTGGGCTGCGTTAGTTGCAGAGGGGAAAGAAGAAAAGTGACTCAGGTGTTCAATAGAGATTATGTATGTATGTATGTCTGGTTAGGTAAATCTCTTCTGCTGTGATTTAGCCTGGCTCGTTTGTTTCCATCCAGGGCTGCAATGGATGTCAATAGGCTGCGCATGGGTGCTATGCTGTCTCTAAGCCATCGTCCCTAGATGATGATCTAAATATATAACTCCCATCTCCTTTTATTTTCTTGTCTGCTCTTTATTCTAACCCCCATGCTAATCCTTGTGGCTTCTCTCGCATTCATTCATGTGTGTGCAAGCATGCATGTGGACATACCATATATATGTAATATTAATGCCCCATGGGCAGAAAAGGAAATGTCCCATTTGTCAGCTGTTATGTGCCATCACTGTTTCAAGTGCACATTGCACAGTGAGGTAAAAAAAAAACAGAAACCAGAAAAGACTCACTTTTTTGTGCGTTAAATGTATGATGTGTCATGCCAAACCTGCCTCTTTTTGAATTCTAAATGTAGGAAGGAAGGATTTCCGCGCTCCAGAGACAATGAAGTCAAAAGAACATAGTGTAACCAGACTGTTGGCTGCGCTCCCTCTCCCCCTCCAGCTCCTCTCGGTTTGCTTTGTCCTTCGCTCTCTGTGGTTCGCTCCTTATCCTCAGCCTTTTAGCTACCATAGAAAGATTCGTCTAAATCTAGTCACCGGGTCTCTTTTATATGCGTGTTAAGTCAGTGCCTGAGCTTTGTTGAAGGAGGTGCCTGCTGCCAAGTTCTCTCACTTTATAAGCCAACCCGAGCACAATATGGCCCTCAAGCACTAGAGCAAACCAGACTTATCATTTCTCCCCTTTGTCAAGACATTTGTGTATCTCATTACAGATGAATTTGATGCTGGAATATGAGAGAATGGGAAAGGGGTGTCATAAGTTTGAATTCAGTCCCTTCAGGGTTTACTAATGCATGATGCTTAGTCATCTAGCAACTCAAACTCACCCACCACGTCGATCTTATCAGCCATGTTTTTGTCCTTGAAAACTTGAGAGGTTTAATCATATTATATCACCCTAGTGAGCCTGAAAAGACCATGTTACATGACCAGGTAGTGAGTCTTAGTCATTACTTAAAAAAAGATGGCAGTTTTCCAGGTCGCCTGTTGTTGTGCTCTGGATCAGATCTCTGAGTGGTGGAGTTGAATTTCTCCACTGTGGGATTAACCAGTCTTTATGGAATGATCTTTTATAAATCATATCCATAATCTAAGGGGTTATTATAGGGGCCAGGCAATGTGAGAGAGGTCAATCCCCCATCTGCTCACAGTTCCACATGCAGATGAAAATCATCTGCAGCGGCAGGCAGAGGCTTTCCTCTCCTTTTTGATCCACACATCCCCTCAGAGAAAAAGCTTTATTATCCTTGAACTGAAAATCCTTGCAGTCAGCTGTCAAAGCAAAAGGCAGATAATACATCAACACTTCAGTTCAGTGAGCATGAATTTGTCAGATGTCATCAGTGTATCTGTGTAGCTGATCAAGCAGTCTTTGTGTTTCACAAATAAAGGGAGGTTTCATTTTTCGTCGGTTAAGATGAAAACAATGAAGGTTTCCTTACATCTTCTCTGAGGAAACACAGAAACAGAGATGTGATAACACTGCAACACTCAGTACAATTATTGCCCGTGTAATTGTTTATGAAACTGCATTGCATAGCAGAGCTAATTCCTTTAACACTAGATGTTAACACAATATGAAATCCTGCAAAAGAAGTAGTATAATTTAAATTATCAAAATGTATAATTGTAATTAATCACTTGTGGGATTAATTGGTAGTTTTTTCTGTTCATCTTTGCCCTCCTCTCTGTCACATACAATCCCGATTACAAAAAAGGTTGAGACACTGTAAAACTGTCTATGTAAAATGTAAAAATACAACGAAATGCAATCATTTTCAAACAAAGTGTTCCCACGTCCGTGTTGTAATGCCATTTTATACAATTGCGTTTCACAAAGAGGTGAAACTCGCCCCGTCCTTGACTGTGAACGACTGAGGTATTTTAGGATGGCCATCCTAAAATACCTCAATCATGATACTCTCACCGGTTACCAATGAACCTGTTAAACTGTGGAAAGTTCCAAACCAGGTGTTTTTTGAGCATTCAACAACTTTCTAAGTTTTTTGTTGCTCCTGTCCAAACTTGCTTTAAATTTGTTGCTGGTATCAAATTCAGAATGGGCATACATTTACACAGAGTTTATAGGTAAAAAAGATTAAATATAATGTCTTTTCACTTTTTTGAATTTGACATTATGTTAAAAAAAGGACTAGCAAATTATCACATTCTGTTTATTCAGGTCTGTACACGCAGCTTGTTGTGTGACAGACTGACAAACAAGCGTATGGAAAAGGAAGCACGAGATAATTGCACGATAACTAATGTACTCTGCACACGGAGTGCTTGTACTGCATTGTTTTCCCTTGTGTGATTAGCATGACATGCTCTTGTCAACACCATTACTGATGACTCAGTTCACTTTGGGCTTTCATCAAATTTCAGAATTTTCTTGAAATAGCTTTTATGAACCACACATTAGCCTAAGCAAAATATTTATTTATTTATTTATTTATTAAAAAAGGCATAGGAACTCTTACTGCTTTCAGGCCAGAGAGGCCTCTATTACTTTTAAATCTGTTTGTTGAATTCAAGTGTATCAGGAGACATTGTATTGCGTCTCTGTATGGTTTTACACCTTTTATTCGGTCCAGCTTAAGGAATGAAACCAAAACTGTAAAATCAGTGATGGTGGGTGAGAGGTTGGCCGCTGCTCTACTTGTTTTAAACAGTCTTTTCTATCTGTCTCTCTGTCTCTCACCCAGTCGCGTAGCATTCAGTGGGATTAGGATTAGCACTCTGTGGCTGTCTACTTTAACAAGTACTAATTGATTTGCGACTCAGGATGTGTTGGATACTGCAGCAGACAGCGCCAGAGCAGGGCAACGGGTTATGCAAGGTCGGCAAACACAACATTGCAGCAAACTACCGCAACAAGGCCGCTGGGTTTGTTGGCACTAGAACTGGGAAGTTTCATCCACGCGGCGGTGCACGGCTTCCCGTCTGCCATCCGCTGTGGGCAGCAGGCCCCTCTTTGGGGAGGCATCTGCACTGGAGCCCACGCTGGGCCTGATTAGTCAAGGCTATCCAACTGTGCTGTGAGTCTCCATGTAAACAAACACAATCCATTTGTTGAGCCTGTACGGCACACAATTAGTCATTGTTTGTATGGGAAAGACATTCTGCTGTAAGCACAAAATCGCTGATGTCAACAGTTTGAACCAATGTAACTGTCCCTCCTCCTCTTCTTTGTTTTGTCTTTCAGAGCCGTGCTGGAGTGATTGGTCCAGTTTCTGTCCATCCTCTGAACCCAGTGGCTGTCAGCCCAGTGAGCTGCGTGAGGTGTCTCTTAGCTGTGGATTGCATCATTATGAGACAATAGCAGTGGGAATCAAAACTCTCCCTCCTCCTCCTCTTCCTCCATCTCCTCCTCCAGTTCTTTTTCTCTCAGCCTGACTCTCCATTCAAGCCCTCCCCCCTAACAAACACACGGTCGCCCACGCACACATGAAACCCTCTGACCACTCCCCCCACGCTGGTCAAGGTCCACTCCCCCGGTCTCTCCAGCCAGTCAGGCAGTGAGCTGATGGGAGCTGTGTAATCCTCTGTAAAGTATAGGGCCTATACGGCTGCATATGCTCCCTTTTGTTATGGCGGCTGTTATTGTTGCAGAGGCCTCCCTCAGGAGAGAACATGAGGGAGAACAGAAGGCAGCGTAAAGCTCACAAAGGGAGGAAGAGCGAGCGAGAGAGTGACTGAGAGACACTGACGCTGCCATTTATTTGACCGGATGAGAATGAGCTTCACGGGGCAACGGATGGAATTCAATGGGGGTGAAACCACATGATGTGGGACTGGTATTACCACCCCATGCCAATCACAAATTGGACCAACAGTCAACTTTGGAGATATTTGCCACATAGTGACCTGCTGCAAGGAATGCAGTGAAATAGAGAAAAGCAAACAAGACTTTTTTTTTTCCGGGTTCAGAATATTTTTCTATTTTTTCTCTTCTTGTTGTTTTTCTTTTTAATTACAACCTACCAAAAGTGCCTTTTTAGTGTTGTTTTTGTCTATTTTTATTACTCGTCTTACTCTATATTCATACTCCATATTGCCACAGATTATTGCATGTATCTTTACAAACAGTAGCTGTCATTTTCAGTGTGTTGCCATATTTTAGAGAAGGTCCATAGTATATTTGACTTTGTGTGTGGGTGTCACCAGCCACAACACCAGCCTCCATCAAATCAAATCCACAGCTGACAATCACCACCTTCCTGAACTTTGTCTCTGCTCGGGGAGAGCTCACATAGCCCCAGCGTTAAATCACTGACAGTCAGACTGCTCCAGACCAACGTGACTTTCTGCGCTGCCTCTTCCCGACGTCTGTTGCTTTGACGACGCAGAACCACCGCCATGGTCAGTATCCAGTCCAGATGGCGCTACCTTTTCATGTTTCTGGGCATCCAGCTGGTGGTCATGGCATTGCTATCCCGGGAGGGATACCAGAAGAGGGTCTCTTACTTCATCCGCATCTTCCGCAAGCCTGACAGCACAGGCCGTAACCACACAGCAACTGGCATCAGTGGAGGGGATGTATATGCCAACCTGTCCCACCTATCCAAAGCTCATCACCATGGAGATGAGATGCCCTACTGCCCTAAGACGTCCCCTTTTATACGTGAGTGTTCCTGCCTGCTTGTGTCATTCCATAGTACCTGATTCTACTGTGCTACTGAAGGTAGATGACTCTCTCTCAGTACAGAATTAATGTTTGAACAAACTTACCTGGCAATTTTCCAGAAATGCTATCATTCATTAATCTTTTCCCGTCATCTCGACTGTGTGTCACTGATAGGAGCCCTATAAATCAACAGTAATAGTCATAACTAAGAAGCAAATTTCATAGGATTATGAAGCTATGAAGCTTTTTGTTCATTTGAATGTGTATGATATTGACGACTACAGTTCACTAGCACTGTTGTTTATCTGCTGTTGTACTGAGTCACCACTCGTTTCTGCTGGAAGTGCATTTTTTATGGAAATTTTCAGAAATCTCATTTCTGGCACCTGCTGTGTTGTGCTATTAGAACTTGAGAATTATGTTTTCACACAGTCAGAGGGTCCTTTTTTTCTCTCAAGATGTTTGAAGCAGTAACAGTGTCACCCGTGTGCATCACAGTGATACAACCGTTTCCATTCAGTATAATGAAGTTAAGCCATCACTTGTGTAATAAACGTTGGTGGGTTTTCGCACTACTTGGGATGGAAAACTTATCTGCTGCTGCTTGGTGGCGCTGTTCTGTTGTAGTTTTTATCTGCTCTATCTGATATACTATATAAAGTATCCAGACTGCAAAAACATTATGAAGCGATAGAGGAGTGTTTAGGCAACTTGAATAAAGTAAAAGAGCCCTGATTGGATATGTTTACAGTCGATGTACAGTAAAAACACTTTATGTCACTAGTCCCCTCACAAATTTTAGTTTGAGTCTCTAAACGATCTACTTCAGCAAATCAGACAATCGGCAAGAAAGATTTCTTCACAGTTCTTCTTAATACCAGTCGCTGGGTCAGATCCCCTGCAAAATTATAAGCCATCACATTAAAGCTGCTTTTTGTAGCTGACGTGTCCCACAGCCTGAGGAAAGAAGCTGCTCTGTAATCCAGTGATGCAGCAGCAGAACAGCTGGTTTATAACATAACTGTTTATGTTGGTCGCACTATATCTTGGAGACATAACAGTGGTAGGGAATATTAAAGGTGCACTGTGTAGTTTTGGGGAACAACTTTTAATCAGAAGATTTTATGCCTAAAACTAAATAAACAAACTCTCTTTGTTTTCATAACTGAATAAACTAAGTAAACAAACTGACCGTAAAGCACAGCACAGTTTCATACTGTTTTTCTTTGTTTATATGTGGCGGACCCTGCCACCTTTCTAGCCTCAAACAGTGTTCTGGGGACCTTATTGACTTCTAAGAACAGCTTGTTATTTCAGTTATGGAAAATGTTAATGTATCGTTACCTCATTAATATTGTAAATAAAATTAAAATTCTGGGTTTGATTTTCTTCTGAAACTACATAGTGCACTTTTAATAACTTACAATAATGTGTATTAACTGCAGTAACACAAATCTGACTCACATAGACACAAATGGATACATTACCTCATCACCATGCTTCCTGCAAACAGTAGTACCAAAAATATGTTTCCTCACTTGCTTCCAAAACAAATAACACGCTAGTCAGATGAATTTCTTTCACAAGAGGAGTTGGTGGTGCTCATACAGCTTTTGTCCACAGGGTCCACCAGGATAAACAAAAAAAAAGGAGAGTTCCTTATAGCAGCTTTAAGTGAATACATATCTAAAAATAGCTCAAAATCAAGCATGACTATAGCCCCAAACACTAAGTTGCAGCACTCATTACCCTTGTTGTAGTATTAGTCGACTGTAGACTGTTTGTAATTATTAACAGCTTTGCCAAACAGCAGAATGTGACCTGAAACCGGTTTAAAAAGTGGAGCATAACAGATATTTTCCCATCAGACTTCTAGGGGAAGCACCTTCTTTAAATTGCAGAGTGAGGAATCTATACTTACAACCTTTTTTCAAGACTGAAGTGACGCTTTTCAACACACCTGCATTTGAGTTAGTTGGATATGCGACTATGTTCTGTGATTAAATGATAAAATGAAATCAGCACACATCAAAGGCAGTGTACAAGTTGTAGCTTTGTGGCACGCACATGGTTGACTTCAGCTTAAATCTGCCCCTCCAGGGTGTCAAACAACAATCGGCAACATACCACAACACTTCTTAGTTTTCTCCATTACAACTGAGCAAACAATTCAAAGCTTAGGGCTAGTAAGTGGACCTTGTTACACGTCTCCATTAGTCTTTGTCCACGTCGAGTCTTGTGACTACATGAACATTTCATGTCTTGATGATCCCTGGCCGAAATTATTGTGATCCACCGTATTGTGATGATCATCAAAACATGCTTAAAATTGCACATAAACATTTTTTAATCACTTTTCCTTACAATTTTATATCCTCCCATCCATATCAACACCACACTTCTTATACATTACCTAGAAAATCTGATCGACATTGTAATTTTGTGAATGTACTCGAGATGCACTGTCAAAGCAGGCTTGGTTTCCTACTTCCTGAGCTACGCCCTCGGCACATTTGTTCCCACAATACAGGCAGTAATTTTAAACTCTTTACTGTTAACTGAGCCGAATGGCATTGACTACTACCTGGTATTTAATCAACAGATAGGCCCTCAAGGCATTATGGAACTTAGGATCAGGTAGCAGAAACTAAACACAAACCACCTGGAGTTTCCGTGAAACAGGTTTGAGGAGGAGGCGACTGGCTGGGGAGGTAGATGGCAGCTCAGATGGAGTTGGTCAGAGTGTCTTTAGGCAGCAGGTGGGGCCATAACCTCTACCACCTGTGTATGAATCCGTGCACAAATGAGTGACTGCTGACGTGTGTTGTAAAGCGCTTGGACTGGTCGGTAAGATTAGAAAAGGGTAAAATAAATGCGGTACAGTAGTCCACAGTCACATTCAGATTATGGTTGGTGCAGGACATGGGAAGTCTTTCCTAATAACAACATGTTGCTTGGCTATTGTTGACAAAACACATCCAGGAGTGCCACGAACGATCAATCATACGACTGATTATTATGTTACATGTAATATTATATTATCAGTGATTTTTCTCAATGAATCGTTTTGGCTTTAAAATCTAATTGAATTGTGAAAAATGTTCAAAACCCCAACGGAGCATCCTTATATTGTTTGTATGCGGTTATAGAAAAGTCAAGAGTGCACCATTCTCAAAATATTGTTTTAGAGGGTGAGGTGGTATTAAAAACTCTTGAATGTATTTAACAAACGTCTTAAATGTTGCCTCTTGTCTGTTGTATGCAGTTATGTTGGTAAAAGTAATGTTCTTGTTCAGGATTGTCGGGTTACTAAAAGTTGTGACATTGGAGCTCCATACATCATTCTCGGCCACATTACTCACAACTGCTTGTTTTCCATCATACTTTCATACTTTTTGTCCAGTATGATCATGAAATTGGTATTACATTTTCTTCTATGCTGTTTGAAAAATGTCTACTTTTTTTGACAGCTTAGTGTGACAAGTTATGCAAAGCAAGCACCAGTGAGAAGAGCTGGAGGCACGTACAGAAATTATTTACTTTCCCATGTACAAATATATTTAACTGCTCAAGTCTTAACTGACCAGGTCAGGTGTCAGAACTGGTTTTGGTAAATGTATGAACACATTTTAGCTGTTACAGTAGGTTCAGTTCAACATGTCACGCTCATGAGCTCATTTTAAACTGCAGTGTATCGTGCAAATGAAGGGCTCTCGCACTGTAACCAGATTATTTGCCTTTACCACATTAAACAAATCTTGTTTCCTACTGGTAATGACATCAGACTAATTTGTGCACGCAGGTGGGCCGATCCACGTCAGCTTTCCATCAGGGCTCACTCTAGCAGAGGTTCAAAAGAAAAATCCGCTGGTGGTGCGCGGGGGGACGCTACAGGCCGCCTGACTGTGAGGCGAAGCACCGAACGGCCATCATCATTCCCCACAGACACCGAGAACACCACCTGAAGTTCCTATTGTACTACCTACATCCTTTCCTACAGCGGCAACAGCTTCATTATGGAATTTACGTCATTCACCAGGTGAACCACACACAACCAAGTGATTTATTAACACTAAAGGAAGCGTGAAAGGGTGAAAAAGGGATTTAAGTGACATTTTGATTTATATAGATTTCAGGTTGTTTTTATTGGATATTCTCTGCTATCGTGTGTATAATTTGGTCTGTATGCACAGTGTGTCCTTCATTTCATATTCAGTAGAGTTCAGGCTTGGAAGACAGTGCCCTCTAGTGGGCGGCCACTGGATGTGTATGTTAGAGGATGTCACCGCTTGAGTGGTTTAAAGGGTTTAATCTCTTTAGCTGCTTGTGACAATTCCTTCATGTTTACCTCTCAGCACTTGACCTCTTGCACCTCTTGAGCTGGATATTTTGCACAACCATGTCGTTGAGTCTCGCTTCTCATGATTTGTCTTGTCCCTGCTAAGAGGATACCTCCAAATAACTCTGTGTATATCTATATTTAGCGTGAGAAGGGTTTTTTTTTTTAAAGCCAGCTAAAAATTGATGTGTTCCAGCTTGATCTTGCAGTATCTAAAATACAGTGACGTTATAATTAATTCTGATAAACTGAGAAAGGTCTGCTGGTTGTTCCATATTAGTTTCTGGGTTTTCCATCATGCACATCCTCATACTGACAACTCAAGAGTTCTCACTTCATCACAAGATTTTTTTTTACAAATTAGTTGCTGTGTTCAATACTTGCAGACTGGTGTGTAAGGTCTCATTGTATACATTCAGCCTGGCTTGACATTAAGTGTCCGTGTTTACTCTGCAGGCTGGAAACTACACTTTCAACAGGGCCAAGCTGATGAATGTGGGTTTCCGTGAGGCCATGAGGGAGGAAGACTGGGACTGTCTCTTCTTCCATGATGTGGACCTCATTCCAGAGGACGATCGCAACACATACGTCTGTGACTCCAATCCGAAGCATGCAGCCATCGCCATGGACAAGTTTGGCTACAAGTATGTCCTTTCTCGTCTGCGAATGTCCTATGAAGAAGAAATGTGCAACGATTAATACATTTTGAGTATTTTTCATGAAAAAAAAGTCCAAATTCGTTGATTCCAGCTTCTTAAAGGTAAATATTTCCTGGTTTCTTTACTCCGCTATGACACTAAACTGAATGTCTTTGGGTTGTGGACAAAACAAAACACTGGGCTTTTTGAAACACTGATCAACCCGATCAAACAATCTCGTACAGACCCCATAATTAACAAATTAATTGACAGTGAAAATAATGGTTAGTTGCAGCCCTATTGAAGGGTTCGCTCTTCACAGACAGGCACATAGCACATTCTGTGTTCCACCTTTGTTTGAAATACTCACCTGTCTTTTAATCCTCTCCAGGCTTCCATACAAGATGTACTTTGGAGGAGTGTCAGCTCTGACGCCGCTGCACTACCTCAAGATGAACGGCTTTCCCAACAACTACTGGGGCTGGGGCGGCGAGGACGACGATATTGGTGTCAGGTGAGAAAGGTTGAGGAAGACGGACAGTTTCCATGCTATGCTTTAAGTATGTTTGATCCCTTATATGAGATTGATTATAAAATACTTATATAAGAATCAAAATATGAGTATATCAACATTTCTCAGCTGTTATGGATTCAAGATCACCATGTTTTGCTTCATGTCCTTTTGAACCACATTGGAATGTGTAAGACTGACATTTATTTTCCCGTCCTCTCAGAGTGTCTCTGTCGGGGATGTACATCACTCGTCCATCAGTGAAGGTCGGCCGTTACAAGATGATTAAACACAAGCTGGACAAAGGCAACGATGTGAACCCAAAGAGGTACAGTAGACAAGCTGATGCGGTTGGTTTCAAGCTGAAAGTTTGTAGAAGATCTGAATTAAGTTTGCATGCAGACTCAAAACTGTAAGACTTGATCATTAAAAGAAACAGCAGAAAGGCAAAACTATTTTTGTTTTTACGAGGGAAACTGACACTGAGACAGAGGCTGCGTTACAAACATCCACGGTACCGCGTCACAGCCCTGTCATACGGAACCACGAAAACCCCTGCAGTTCACCCACTGATTGCGCTCTGTGGTGCGATCAGGGGCTGCTCATACATTGGAAACATTGTGTCCCCTATCACATTTAATTAATATGTGTTGTGATGAGCGTTCTCTAGTGTTCTTCATGTCCCAAATTTGTGTTAGATTTTTAAAAAAGGAAACATACGAAAGAAGAAACAAAAAAAGTGAGGTTTGAACTGAACCCTGAATGTGGAGAATCGTTACACCTCATGTTTTTACTGTACAGGTAAAACAAAAAGGTACGTAGTCTTCAATATTCACTGACTTGTCTCTGTGCTCCGTTTGAAGGTTCAACATGCTGGCTAAGACACGTCAGACCTGGAAGACGGATGGGATGAACACAGCTGAATATGAGACAATCTCTCGGGAATACCTGCCCCTCTACACCAACATCACTGTCAACATCGGTACTGAGGCCGGTCTGCATCCGCCTCCACCAACACCACCTCCTCCTGCCAAAGGTGCAGGCAAACCTGCAGTCAAAGCACCTGCTGAAGTCCCAGCGAAAGGCCCTGCCAAACCCCCAGCCAAGCCCCCTGCCAAACTCAAAGAGGGAGAGCCCCAAAAACGCCCCTAAGAGACCACTAACCTTTGTTCACCCTGCCATAACTTCAACGGGTGTTTTTTCTCTTCTCAGTGGCCTGGAGTTTTTTGCTCATTTAAAGCTTTCTCGTCAGTTTGTGGAGGAATTCGTTCGAGTAGAATAAACGTCATGCTGCCTGCGGACAGTGCGGTACTCGTCTGGGTGATTTAAAAACACTCGATCTATTAGAAATAAAAACAATGGACCTGAATTTCTCGACCCGGAGGCGACGGCTCTCTGCCTTGATTCCTGTGACATCACTAATTATTCTTCCAAGGGAGCCACAGTGGAGAGTGAAGGGTTAAAGTTGGACTCTATGAGTTTATATATCTACAGCGCTGTGGTCGCTGGCTAAACCTTGTGATGCCTTAGAATCGTGTTCTTCTTTTTGTTTTGTTTTTTTCCTTTCCACTCGTACCTTACATTATTTTAGAATATTGGGTTTAATGGAGCAGTAGCTGCGATTTCCAGCAGTCACACTCTGCAGCAGGAGTGTCTGAGGTGATGGTTTTTGTTTCCACTTGAGTGTGTGAAGCTGCTACAGTACAGATTAAGTGCTGCATTACTGCTACTACTATTATTGTTTCTGACGTAACAGCACACGTATCCTATCTATCTGCAAATATCTGGGATCTTGTGTGAAAGGAGATGCTGGTCTGTATCCGTCTGGTTTGTGTATCAAAAGATTGACCAAGTCTTTCTAATGATTTTAGAGTTTTGGATGCTGTACACGTCAAACTGCCTGTGTGAATGAGAATAGTGACAACATTTCAGTTTCTGACCAAGGTTACAGCTCCTCTGTTTACCTACAGTCGGTGGATCACTTCAGCCTTTCGAATTTCAGAATACCCATTATCGTCAACACTTGATTGAATTTTCTTTTTCTTGTGTTTGTTTGTATTTGCCTTTCGTAGAGCAGGCCTTGGTGACGGTGATCAGTCGTCTGCCTTCAGATGAGCTTGTGATTCACATCAAAATGGAGTCTTTATATATATATGTGTCGATTATGTACAGTGTGCTATATAACTCCTGATGTAAATGTGCCCCTCAAGAGTGCTGGCTTGCTCCCTCAGCACTTTGTATGCAGTCAATCTTTATGATGTCTTTTAATTTTTTTTTTAAGCCCATCTCCTGTCCTGAATCTGTACAGATCGTAGAAAGTCACTTCTGCAGCGTTGTCACATTAGCATTAGTTCGTTTCCTTTGAAGATCAAGTCACAGTAGCCAAAGTTATCCGCATAAACAAACATGTGAGTTCAGTAGCTTGAGCCAAAAGCCAAAACGTGACACGTCTGTGTTCGCTGTAAATGGGCAACGGAAGTTGTGTCGCTGTTGCTGGTTTTGCATGTTTTTGTTTCAGTTCGGTTGAAGGATTCTGTTGATAGTTATCTTTTGAGAAAGCGCGCAAAGTCATGTCCGAATGCACTGTCCTCACGTTTTCACCCAACACCAACAGTGTGTCGCTTGTGAAATTTAAAGGTCCAGTGGCAGATTTAGGGGCAGAAATTAAATAATCAGAATTATATTTCTGTTAATCACCGGAAACTAATAATTGTTGGTTTTTACCTTGAGAATGAGCCTTTTGTATCTGAACACTGGCTCCAGAGAGGACCTTTCACATTGTTCTTGTTTTAGCGACCACTGTAAAGGGGGCGAACACGATGGCTTTTCGGTTAGTTGCAATCTGTAACCACACCTTAGATGCCACTAAATCCTACATGCTGGACCTTTTTAAAGGGCAACTCCACCAGTGTTACGCCTTAAAGTGTGTTTACAGGTCTTGGCGAGTTCTACTGCAGATATGGAAAAGTAGTATAAAGGCTTTTGTGGCTCCAGAGGAGGCTGCATTCAATCTGATAATTTCCCTCCAGTAATGTCACTCAGAAGCTAAGTTGCATTGTGGGTAATGTAGGCAGCAGGTTTTGAAAAAGTAGTCCAGTGGTCTAGCATTGCTCTTCTATAACTGCTGCTGGACTCATTATGGACAGTTTTTAAAAAAAAACATATGTGACTACATTATCCACAATGCACCTGGGCTACTGAGTGACATCACTGGAGGCAGTTTGTCAGATTGCATGCAGCTTCCTCTGGAGCCACAAAAGACTTCATACTGCTTTTTTTTCCACATATGCTGGAAAACCCACCAAGACCTGTAAACACGCTTTTGTGAAAAATTAGTGGAGTTGCCCTTTAACCGCAAATCTGAGGTATGCAGACACACGTTTAGCAAGTTACAGGGCGGCTTGCCAATGAGGAAACAAGCTGTGTTTCTTTCTCTTTTATTTACATTTTTATTTCTCCTTTTTTTATTCTTTTAATCTTTTTCTTCCAAGCATTCATAAAACCAATTCCTCACTTGGTGTAATCACCTCCAGCGGCTTCAATATTGACCCGGTTCACCTGTGATTTGACTCTGAAAAAAGCCAGTTCTTTAAGAAGCTAACACATGGAGACATCCGCCATATCCTTACCACTAGTGCCCGTATATACTGCATGACGACTGTCCACCCCCTCCTCCTCATGTCTCTCCACTATGACACATTTGATTGTTTACGTGAGAAAACAAAATCTAAAAAAAAAAACCAGTCCCTTAATGCAGCGTGAGTGCGACTGAACCGGCAGGGGAGCAAGGCTGAAACCAAAGACGACTGCATGGAAAGCTGTGATGACGGATTGAGAAAAAAATGTGTGTGTGTGTGTGTGTGTGTGTGTACGTGTGTGCAGTATACTCCATATCTCCCTCTCTCATAATGGACCGGCCTATCATTTCCTCCTATCTGTATTTGTAGCTTCTTTCAGTTCTGAGTTCAAAGTAGAAACCGCAGATGATTTTTTTTTTTTTTTGTTTTTTTTTTAAATCGCTGTGCTAAATAATGTTTTATCTTCGAGACGAGACGAGCTCCGATAGTGGTTTTCTGTGATTTTCATAAATAGATGACTATAAAACTGTATTATCACTCTGATGTGAATTCATATCCAACTCCTATGGCCTTAGCAACACAAACAGTACTAGTATTTCAAACACTTGGTCACAAATAGCATCTTTATATCAAGACTAGATATGCATGGCAGAGAACCTGTTTTTCGAAAGTTGGGAATGTACTGAGCACAACACGGAGGTGATACATATCGGTGCCCGCCTGGAAACTATGAAGCATGCTGAAGTGTCTGTGTTGTGAGCTGGGAACTGTTTTACTGTGACTTTTACATGCGAGTTTGCATCTGCTGTGTGGAGGCGCTCCTCACCGGTGTGTTAAATTTCGAAGATGATGGAAGCATTTTTGAGCAAAATGTGCAAAAAGTAGCTTGTGTTCCCCGAAGTCACGATGTACAGTCTCCACCATTTACCGTTTAACGCTCGACCTGATGTTTTAGGTTTTATTTTTTTTTTAAGCTGCTTTGTTTGTTTTTATTCCGTTCTGATGTGGATAAGCTCGGCAGCGCGAGAAAGCAGTCATCACAGGGTAGTACTGAAGCAACCAAGGGCAATGTGACTCTGTGAGCTATTTCTGCTCTCTTTATGAATCCTGCACAGTCCAGAGTGGCCTTAAATTCATTAATAAACTGATTATTCAAAATAATTGCTGTTTCACTTGGATTATTCTGTCTTTTTTTCCCTTTTCCTAGTGCAATGCCAGTTGAAATCATGCGCTTTGTCCCTGAGTATCTGTGAATGTTAGGAGTTTAAGGATCCAGTCTTAAAGGTCATTGATAACATTTTTATGAAGACAAATCATTAAAAAAAAAAAATCTACAGAACTTTTAGAAAGTAAAAACATAATTATAATGGTGAATTAATGGTCCGAGATGATTGTTTTGTTTACGTCTGTGTAAGAACGCTGTCAGTTTGTCAGCCAATCGTTTAATGGCGTCGTTATCATTAAATATGAGAGGGAGATGAGAACTCATTTCCCATTTCCCCAGTCTTATATGCAGAGAGGATTGTTGTCAAGCTGGTTCATGCTGCTGAAGAAAAAGAGAAACAACAACTTGTTTGTCTAAATCTTCTCTCATTACATTATAAAAATCTTAAGATTACCCGAGAGAGTACAAATGTTTCATTTCATGAAGACATGTACAAACAATATTCTTTTATTTTTCCCTCAACAGTTCTCAAAGCGTCTTTAGATGCAATATATTCTCCCTCAAAGGGAGGTTGTTTGTAGCGTGAAAGGCTTCAGACTACAACTGAGCGATAATCAGTTCAGCACAGGGAAAGTAAATGAAGTTTTTTTAGGAATATTTGTTGTCAAATATGTAAAATTCAAATATCTGCCAGAGATGAAGCTTTCTGCCTGCAGCGTGAGTTCTATTTAGTGGAAAGTCTTCCCGGTGCGTCTTATCTTTGTTTTGTCTTGTGAGTTTCTGCTGCGTGGATTGTGATGTCACAAACCACACGCTGCGGTACAGGAAAATGAAAGTATTTTTGTCACAGGCTGGTCAAAGTTTACGTTCATCCAGTGACACATCAGTGACTCCTGTCAGCATCTCGACAACAGTGGGACGTATTGCTGTGAATGTGGCTCAGACATTAATTCCTCCCTCAGTATGACTAGAAATAAATTCGACCTCCGACCTTTGATCCAGCACGAGCAGCAGGTCAAAGCTTCCACTTTTCCAGTGAATTATCTCGGCATCTGCTGGCAGAAAATCAAACACATTCTTTCATGATCCCCGGAGCACAAATCTTAATGTCGGCTTTTGTGGTTTTGACTGAAAGCCTTTGCAGGCTGTGTGCACGAGTGAAGCTCAGATAGAGGGCAGATGTGAAAAAACAGAGGTGGGGGAAAGTTAATTATTGTTGCTGTGAATCATTGTTCTGTCACAGGAGTACAAACCGGCCTGTATTTTGGTCAGTGTTGTTCTTGGAGACGGCCCTGAGGGACAAAAACCTTTCTATAATATCCTCGCCTCTTATCACCAGTTTGAGGAAGGCGGGATTCAGAAAAAGGGAAATAGTAATAACTTCACTGATGCCCTAACTTTTCATCTTGCACCATAATTAGGTCAAGGGTACAAACTCCTGTAGAGTAAATAGAAAGAAAACTGGGATGTTAATGTTATAAAGTGTTGCCACAAAGGGAGAGTCACTTTAAAAATGTTTTCTGATACACTTTTACTAATTACCTGCTAAAGTTTGTAGTCAGTAATGTAATCTAAGTATCACAATATTAAAGTAATGTAACCGTATAATTTTACATTTCCAATCCCAAACATGCAAATAAAGACGAGAGAACAGAAAAATCAGTGAGATGACTTTTATTATAATCTAATTACATGTTGTCGCCTGTGTCTCCACAAACAGCCCACGTGATTTTTGAATTGGAGTTTTGAATACTGACGAAAATTACCTCTGCGTCAAACACAAGTTTATGATGCTGGAGGAGAAAAGAAATTGATTCACGTAGAAAATTCCCCAAGTGTTCTCCGTCTCACCTGATCTGCTCGGAGTTTGGCCGAAATACCAGTATGCGGCTTTAAACAGCTCAGACAGAGACTGTTTTTTTTATGACTCGACTTGCAGAGGAAACCACACATCCTCCCCCTGTGGCTCAGACAGACTGCAGATTTACCAGCACCGGGTCCACAGATCACGAATCACATCTCACACCTGAGAGCTGTTGCTTTGAACTTACGGCTTCATTTGTTTAGACGGGGAGGTATCGGGTGAAAGGGTTGTAGAAGAGCCAGTATATTTAGATCAGCGGTGTTTGGTGCAGATTACTACATGGTGTTGTGGTCACACACAGTTCACTAGTGTTGTGTAAACAATGCAAACAAGTTCTTCTTGTTTTTAAAGGGTCAGCAGAGCAAAAAACAGCACTTTTTGTTTTGTATGTCTGAGCCCCGATCAGCAGCAGAACTAAGAATTCTGCACCCAAAGCTGAAGTCATTAGTTAACCAACAATTTTAATTATCAATTAATAATAGTTAACCATCAGCTTTGGTGTTTTCTTCTTTTATTAAAGGTGCTTTTTGTAGGAAAAGTTTATTTTTGAGTCTCATTCCCAACTCGTTGACGCACAGGGATGGTGGCCGGCCCGACCTACAAACCTACATAATATTGACACAATCAGAATGTGTCAATATTTGACAAGTTGGGAATGAGACTCAATAGTCCACTGTTCTTAAAGTACTGACAATCTCATGAAAGGTGTACGAAGAAACAGAGGCTACCTCTGCGACTGCAACCGATGTTTCCAAATTTATTTATACACATACATTTTCAAATACTGCATGAGCCATGTTCACAGTCTTATACACTCAGATGCTGAAAAACATTCACAGGTGATTGTTCATGTCTGCTGATATTTCTTTCTTGACAAGTAAATTCAAAGCTTGCTCAAATTCCTGAATTTCATGTCACAACACGACCAGAGCCATTTCAAGAAGTATTCTTAAAGGAGCACTGTGTAGCTCTGGAGAGGGATTTTAATATGTACAATATTAATGAGGTAATAATACAAACTCAGAAATATTTATTTTTTCCCTTACTGAATTAACAAGCTGTTCTCAGAACACTGCTGGAAGCTAGAAAGGTGGCAGGGTCCGCCACATATAAACAAAGTAAAACAGTATGAAAGTGTGTTGTCCTTCAAGTTCAGTTTGTTGACTTAGTTTATTCAGTTATAAAAATGAAGAGGGTTTGTTTATTTAATTTGTTTAGGCATAAAACAATCTCTCAATGAAGATCTTTCTCTTTTGATTTATGTCTTCCTCCCTAAAACTACATAGTGCACCTTTAATTCAGCTTCAAACTGCCAGCCTGAAAGTCCGATTCATCTGTGACAGAAACAAGTGCCTACTGTAGCTTAATCTCAGTTTAGTCTTCAGCTCAGAGGAAATGTGTTTTTCATTGCTTTCCTAAGAAGATACCGAAGGTTAGGTGACCCTGAACTAACCATTCAACCAGCACATGCAGTCCTTTTTGTGGAGATGAAGTATCTTCCACACAACACACTGGTGAACTTACTTGCTATCAAACTTGACATCATCATATTTGACTATCTTCCCGTCACGAGTCACCACCTCCTTCTGCTCCCATCTTTCAACCTCCCCGTTTTTCTCCTCAAAGCGCCGCACCACCACCCTCCCTGTGGTGGGCAGGTTGCAGGGCAGATCCTTCGCAGCGTCTTGGAACAACCGCATTCTCATGAAGTCTTTTGTGAGGTCGGCTCCGCCTGCCGGGACCAGAGCCTGGTTTTTGTTCTTGTCCTCTGTCCTCTGAGGGGAGGGAGACGGGTGCAGCGCGCCTTGCGGACGCCCAGCTTTGATGTCTGGTCTGGGTGAGCGCTCCCATTTCAGGGGCGCCGGAGACCTGTTGAGTGGTGCTGGGTCTCTGTTAAACGGCGATGGAGCCCTGTTCATTGGCGATGCGTCTCTGTTAAACGGCGATGGAGCCCTGTTCATTGGCGATGCGTCTCTGTTAAACGGTGATGGAGCCCTGTTCATTGGCGATGCGTCCCTGTTAAACGGTGATGGAGCCCTGTTCATTGGTGACGGGTCTCTGTTCATTGGAGATGCACCTCTGTTCAGTGGTGACGGAGACCGGTTTCCGGCGTTAGTTTGAGGTATAGGTGGCTTGAGGTGATCTTTCTGTACGGCTGTATTGGTGACGATGCCCGCCCCTCCGGCCCTTCGTATCTCACTAATGACCCCACCAATGGAGGCCCTCAGAGATGGGTCGGGCTCCACCATCCTAGACACAGCGTGGCAGTACGGCTGATCCTTCAGGGTCTCTTTGATCTTGGCGGGACACACGCTGGGCGTGTACAGCCGAATCCGGGCACAGAGCTCCGCGATGATCTTACCCATGGCCCACACGTCTGAGCGCTGGTCCCGCTGGCTGCCCCTCTGCAGCACCTCGGGGGCGGAGTAGGCCTCGTTCCCCATGTCCATGGCAGAGTTGAGACCATGTCGGAAGAACTTGGCCAGGCCCAGGTCGATGATGACGGCTCTGTTTGTGTTGTGCTCCACCTGCAAGGGAAATAATGTCGAGTCGGTTTGAAATGTTGTCTTACAAAATCACATTTCACGGAGATTTAACAGTGACATGACGTTCAACAAGGCGCTCATTCAGCTTTAGTGATCATGAGTTTTATGGACAGTCTACAGCCATGCCAGCAGCTCTGTGAGGCTCTACCATACAATGCCCTCCATCTTAGTTCAGCGTGTAAGCATCGTAACATTTGCTAATTAGCACTAAACACAGAGTACAGCTGAGGGATGGTGGGAATGTCACCGTTTATGGTGCCAGATGAAAAATTAAAGGATCACCAACATGAGTCCAGTTTATCCTGACGGGAGCATGAATATGCGTACCAAACTTCATGGCAATCACGTCAAGAGTTAGTAATTCAAAACTGGAAATGTCAACTGGAAATTCAAGCGATAGACCCTGCGTTAGCCTTTTACTAGCTTAATTATTAGCGTATTCATCGGCTTTTGTGTACGCCGGAAACAGTCGTTGTGATGATTTTCAGGGTGTTTCTCCAGGTAAGTGTTGTAGAAATCTTTTCTTCATTGTTCACGTCTTGTGTATTAACTTGTGTGTTCTTAAATCAAAGCACACTGAGTCCTCTTTCACGTGTCTGAACTCTGTTTCTCTTGTCTGTTTGTGTTTGTCTACAGTAATCAGGTGCCCGAACACATCATCGAGGCACATGGTAACAAGCTAATTTGACTTAATGCAGAATAATAGGATTGAGTTTACAATAAAACAGTGGTTTATTGTTCAGTAATAATAGCTGTAAAAATTGTCCATATCGTTACGATACGATTGATACGTTTACACTCAAATTCATTTGCATCATCAGGCAGCTCCGGCCAAGAAGTTTACACACAGGTTAGACATACAGTTACACATGTGGCACCATGAAACACACCACATACGATTCTCAGATCCAGATCTTGTTTGGATGTATTTAAGAACTCTTCAGCCTGTTGCGATGAAATGGACGGACTCTAAATATCCAATTGGAGGACAGAAGCTGGTAATCTCCATTTAGAACCTGTTTATCAAAATCTTCAACTGCAGTAAACTTTAAAAGAAATCCTTGAAACACCTTGTGACAGAGAGCCTTGGTTTTAGTTTGAATCTGCCTTTAGTGCGGCTGTATGCTCCTGTCTGACCCAAATAGTTTTATACGGAGGAATCAAGATCTCAAAACTGGCAAAATGATATATTATATGTTTTAGAAATTCTGACTAATGCACAGACGGCCGGGCCTCCACTCACCATGATGTTTTCAGGCTTGAGGTCTTGATGGACGATGTCTCTGGAGTGGAGGTGAAGCAGCCCTTCACACATCCCGGTGATGATATGGCCTTTATTAGCTGGAGTCAACTGTGGACACATCAAGTTTGCAAATTTTAAAAAATCAAGTTCAGCTGGAAAGGCATAGTATTCCTCGTGTTGAGTTGCACGCCCTTTTCCCTTCAGGCCAGAATTTAACCGCTTGGCAAATCAGAGAGGCGTGTACACACATGTAAGGACTGACACTTGCAGAGTACAGTCACGGGGAATAAGACATTCTTTAGATTTCTGTCATTAACCTCAATATGAACACACAGTTAGTTTGTCTCATTCATACAAGGAGATTTATCTGGATTTATGTCCTAAGCCAAAGCGCACTTCATGCACATTACATGGTGACCAGCCTCGTCATCCTGGCAGAGCTCACGCTGTCGTAATGTTCCTGGCTTTAGACGTTTCATTTTCATTCAAAGCTCATTTTGTTTTTAAAATGTTTTTATCCTACTATTCTTAATTTCATCTTGAATCGTATAACTCTTCTACTGCCATGATAGCTTTACCTGTATTTTAGACTTTGATGATTTGAAGATGGTCGTCTCCAAGTCCTCTCCAAAGATAAACTCTAGAGGAATAACCCATTTCTGGTCTTTGAGCGTTATGTTGCCCAGGAGCTTCACTATGTTGGGATGATCCGCCTTGCTGCACATCAGCGGCGACGAGTCATGTGGGGAAAGAGAAATTTACCAAATCAGCACAAGATAAAATCAAACAAAACCAGTGTGTTCAGATGTTTTGACTACCGAAACAGATAACAGCCCACAACTGACAGTGTTTTATGTAACGAAAATAGGTTTAACTCATACGCACAATGAAACAAGTAAAGAGATTAAGAGGGTGAAAAACTGAACTAGAACTAAACTACATTAATGCCAGTAAGCAGACATCTCTTTCAGCCCTGGCAGCATGTTTTGCTCCCGACTGACTGAAACCTTTATTTAAACAGGGAAGGCCATTGACAGTCAGCTCTTTTTGCAGTAATGACTCATAGCAAAACCCACAAAATATAATAAATACCATTATTCACACTACAATAATAATGTAACTTATTTTTAAATCTTTCAAATTCAACAATTTTACAATTAATTATTATCATAAATACTTTGAAATGTCAATACTGTTACCCTCAAACAATATTACTGCACACTGTTATATTTCCACTCAGCTGTTTACAGTTAACTAACAGGACGGCCGCACTGGATGCTCGTGCAGCGTGTGCTGGCTGCGTTGCTGAGCTGCTGTCCTATCTGTTAACATGGAGTTTGCCCTTTGATCACTATCAGTACATACGATGACTTCATTTTCCTCTACCCTCATTGAAAGAGCGAGAAAGTGGGGGGAGACGGAAAGAGAGGGAGAGAAAAAGAACTGCCCTTCACCTGTTGTGTGTGTGTGTTCGCTTCCTGTCTGTGAAACATCCTACAGATGAGGACATTAAAACTGTAGATGCTGATATGACTGTTTTCAGTCACTAAGTCACCATTTAATCTTACTGTGCTGTGATGGACAACTAAGCATCTTCCTTCCAAGAAAAATCGACTATTTCTTGGGACCGAGATGAATTTGCATAAGATTGTTTCCTAGTATTTCTACTTCTGGTTTTATAGTGGTTAGATCAGAGTTTATGATGAGAAATGTGCGTCTTGATTGCGGTATGTGTCTGCCTCTTCCTTGAAATGGTTGGTTTTGCAGCACTGAGGGGAAAGAAAGAAAAAAGTCCCCCCCACCTTTATAACAAAAAATGCTGATTACACATCTATTCTGGAAACTTAGGTGTTTTACCTTTTTAAAGCATTTTTAAGAAACCAGCTTCTCCTTTTCCCGAGTTCTTCTCTCTTACTTACTTGTACACTTCACACTCTCTCTCCAGGTCCTTCCTGTTGATGAGTTGGTGGGGGACCCTCTTTATAGCAGCCCAGGTATCATTGTACTTCTCCTTGTACACCTTCCCAAAACAGCCCTTTGCGATTGTGCCGGTGGAGTACGCCATCCAGACCTTGTAGTGATGACTGGAAAATACAGGCGAGGTCATTTTATTAATAATTAAAAAATAATGATTGTTAAAGGTCTGATCAAACTGTGTCGTCAGAGGGGTTGATTAAACAGCGTAAAACTTTACTACCTGGTTTAAATACCAGTTTGGTGAAGTCTTTGTGTTGGTTGGATGTTTAACAATGTCAGGAATCTTGACGCAGCATTTTTTGATGCTGTGGTTTGTGGTGCTTTCGTGAGCGAAGTTCCTGTTTGCACCTGCAGGTGTCCTACATGCTGTAAATCTTGTGATTTCTGGGACTTTCCTTCTTCGTGATGTTGTGTAACACTGAAGAGTTTGTGACAAATGCGAAAGCAATCCTGACAGGTGCTACTGTGACAATAAAGGTTTTCAAGGAAACCAAACAGGTGACTCATATTCAGCTAAATTATTATTAACAGTGAGTCAGGCGTATGTTTTAAGTTATTTCGGGAGCGACAAAACTCAATCAAAACCTCTTACAGCTCAGAGGTGGGAAGTGAAACCGTTTATTTACAGAAGCACTCAAGTACAGTTTAGATTACACTTCAAACAGTTCACTATATTTCAGGGATTTAATATTGTAATTTTTTACACTATTTGAGAGCTAATTTCTGTGACGATATGTAAAAATTGGCCACTGGAAGCTGCGAGCACAGAGAACGGTTGCTGTTTACACTGTTAGCATATGAGCTTTGGACCAGGACCGGCTAAGGCTAGCTGGTTAGCATGCGAAACATGTGCTGCAACAAAATACAAAGACGTTATGACTCCAAAACATCTATTCCTTGAAGTTCAGCTCATAATTCTTTTAGGTAAGTTTGAAGTCTTTTCAAACAAAATTCTTGTATATTGCACTTTAAATCAACTTCATTAACAGCTAATAAAAAATACATTGTTACTTCTGCCAAGGAGGTTGTGTTTTCACCTGTGTCCGTTTGTTGGTTGGTTTGTCAGCAGCATTAAACTACAACCACATGCATTTTCACTGAGAAATAACAAAAATGTTGAAAAAACGCTGTATCTTGCAATGTTAAAGAAAAAGAAAAAGAAATTCCCAGAACTGTCCCTTAATCTGGACCTGGACCTGTCAATTCTAGATGAAGACCCATCCTCCACCCAAGTTTCACAGAGATCCGCTCAGAACTTTTTAACTTTTTGTGTCATCCTGCTGACAAACCAACAAACAAATGAAGGGACATGGATGAAAACATAACTACCCTGGCAGAGGTGATAAAATAAATAAACTGCAAGCTTTGGGCAACACCAACCAGCTACTAAACCACAGAGCTACTACGTTAGATTGTCACATGTTTCATTAAAGTTTTTTTTTTTTCCCAGAATGAAAGAACCTGCCAACAATCTGTCAGAGCTGAATAGATGATGGTTCAAATGAGAAGAAACAGGCGCTCTCGGTAAGGCGTGTCACCTGTGTTGAGTAAGACTGGGGATTACACAGGAAAAAAGTGTTTTGGTCTCATAGTCCAAATACTCATAGTCATGAGTAGTCATGAGTATTTGGATCTAAACAGATCGGAGATACAGTGTGTGGGCGGTGAACCAGGATATCCTGAATCCTGAAGTTACCTACAAAAAAACCTGACGTGAAAAACAACACAAGCAAGCTGCTCATCTCAGTGACCGTATGAATCTAGCCATAACTGAGCCTGTTGTGTAAATAACAGCTCCCATGCGCCGATCTAAACAGCCTTGTTTATCATTTTTGAGAATTTTGACGGCAGAGTGACTTCCAGTCAGCATTCTGCCGCACATTTCACACAGACTTTGAGCTGCGTGTTGTATGACAGGAAGATAAAAAAAGCTGACAAACTGGTCAGTCCACAAGAGAGAGAGAGGGAGAAAAAAGCATTCTCTTTGCATTAGCTGGAACATGGAGGTGGCAGTTTAGAATGTAAGCACAAATAACCACGGTCATGTTTAAGGTACAGGCCAACGGGTTGAGAATTGACAGTCATCGCATCAGAGAGACTGCAGTCAGTCAGCTTACAGCAATTAATATTAACAAAGGACAGACTGAGGGTTTTAGGAAAACAGCATAATAACCAGAGAACACATGAACGGCTCATCGGTGAATACATTCTGTTCAATAATGACATTTTCGCTATAATATCCCCCTTATAATGTGCTATAATCTAGTTGATCAAGAGTCAATACACTGGGCTGACAACAGGAAGAAGTGAAAAGGTTATTAATCATTTTACTTTCTATACTATCCTACAACATTTCTAAAAGTGGATAAATCAGTTTTGACCTGTTTTTCCACAGATAATCACATCAGGCGCCTACCTTTGTGCTGTAGAGGGAGAGCAGCTCCGTCAGGTCTGAACACGAGTTGACATAGTTGACTGTCTTTATACCTGTTCCACGCCTTCTTGTCTCTAGTCCATTGCCCTGAGCGAAGCAGGCACACCTGGGTGCCTGAGAGGTCAGGAATGAGAAACGCACCATAAAACTAATGTACTGTAGAAACAATGAGAACAGAACGACATGTGACTGTGTGGATGAGGCCACACTGACACAGCTAAGACGAAGCTGAAGCTTTGATAATTATATGGAAAATACAGGAGCAGCAGCTGTGACACAATCTAATATAAGGGTCCAAATACAGTTTTTTCAGTGGTTAGTTCGACTGTATTTTATATATTACATATTTACTTGTCCCTAAACCACATAAATCTAGACATAAGGGCCCAGACACTCCAAACAGACATTAAAGAAGTGGTGGTGACAAAGGCTGACTGTTGCACTGCATGTGTTCTGGTCAAAAAGCTGCACTTGAACACACCACAAAGATTACAGCTAACGGCTAACTAGCTCTTGCGTTCTGTGACTGTGTGGGGGAAAGCACCTCTCCATACCACCAGGTAGTGCTCATCTGTATCCCGCTTGCAAAAAGGGAAACTGCAGACTCCGGCCTGCGGAAATATGAAACAGTCGTTATAATAAAGCAGCAGTTTTTGACACAGCTCTCACTAATATAACCTCTTCTAATCGAGTACATGTCTGATTGAAAAGTTGCAAATGGCACTGGTGAAGAGGTGGAGGTGAAATATGAGGAGGAACCTCACTAAAAAGGGTGAAATCATGGATATTACAGCCTCAATACCAGTCCAAGCAGACTTTAGTCAGGGCCACTAGCTGCATGGCTAACTGAGCTAACTAGCTAGCAGCTAAGTTAGCAGCAATCAGTGGTTACTCTGGTGATATGATGATTTAAAGATTTATGTAGAGGATGAACAGTGCTGTAAAAGTAGCTTAAAGTTAACATTATGTTACTTTTTCACCTCGTTTCTGCACTGTGTAACTTCAGTGAGAGGGTCAGATCACAGCGTTACATACATGTTTACTTCAACATACAAGTTTTCAACACGTAACATTGTTATGATGTCATGAGTTCTGTTTGTAGTCAGCACCGACATTACGTCCGACAGTCTGTTACAGACCTGGGATCTGTATTTACGACAGTGGTGTTGCACTCACAAACTGTGGGGGGCGCCAAATCACACCAAATTCTACATAATGTTGTTTTAAAGCCAAACATGAGTAAAAATATCATGTTATCATTAAAATTACTTCAGTAAAAGTGAAAGTCACCCATATGAATAGTACTTGAGTAAAAGAAAGTATCAGAAGTAATTTTCTGTCAATAAATACACTTATAAAAGGAACAAAAGTACAATTAGAAGTAAATCACACATATATTTACATGCATGTTTAACCTGTACGCTACGGGTTCACCGATTTTTGGAGCCGATATTCAGCATTTTTCCAATTATTGAATTTTTTGATTTTCTGATTGCTGGTTAAAAAATTTATATAAAATGAGTTACTTTTTCTCTGGTGCAGCAAAGTAACATGTTACTTGTAACTAAGGCCCCGTCCACATGTACCAAAACGATCTTTTCCCCCCGTCTTTCTTGGTATTGTTTCAAGAGTATTCGCGTCCACACGGATCCATTGTAAACTACTCAATACGCTGTAGTTCATATGCCGGGCCTATAGGTGGCGCTGGAAATTCACCAAAAACGGAAAAGAAGAGACGGAGCATGCGCATACAGCTTTAGCGCTGTACACAAACAGACAGCCAAAGGAGAAACCAAACATAACAAAAAGACGAAAATGGCTAGTCGGTGGTCCCTTTTTTTGCTCAGCGTAGTGGCAGAGGAGCAGAATATTTTGCCCTGGTAACCCTAATAGGCTCAATATCGTCTGCAGCACAAACACAAGCATGCAGTCCGCCATTGTTGTTGTTGTTGTTGTTATGAGACGTCATGGGGTTAAGAGGTCGAAGGCTAGAGGTCGAGGGGTGGGGCGATGATGTCATCGAAACGCAAAGTATGCAGAATCGCCGTCCACACGAAAACGAAGGAGCTGCGTTTTCGAATTTCTCCACCCTGAGAACCGTTTTCAAAAAAGTGCATTTACAGGTGCTGCGTTTACAGGATCCGTGTGGACGGTCGGCCAAAACGATGCAAAACATGTGCGTTTACACAAAAAAGCGTTTCTGTGTGGACGGGGCCTAAGATTAATTCATGGAGGAATTCATTTTATTGTATTTTTCAGCACTGAGGTCAGAGTAATGGTCTGTGTTGTAAAAAGTCTTACTTGAATCAAAGTAGAGAATTACTTTGGAAAACGAATAGTACTTGAGTGAAAGTCTAAAATGAGTTGATATTAAATGTACTTGCATTCGAAAGTAATCTTCTGGCAATAGATGCACACTACTCAAAATCAGTTAGGGATATTGGGATATGGGCTCATATATGAAGCGCATGGATATGCAATAAAAGTCAAATGAAGTGTGTCGCATTATCTTTGGGGACCAAAAATATTCAGATGAAACATAAAATACAAATACAGATATTTCACAGAATAAATAATCAAGTGAAACTAATATCCCAATATCCCTAACTAATTCTGAGGAGTGTGCTTAAGTATAAAAAGTACAAGTAAAGGTAAATAACACAGGCATGTGTATTTATGTGTTTAGGTTTGCCAATTATTGGATATGATATTGAGTATTTTTTTTTTTTATTTTCGATGATCAGAATCAGCGTGTTTTTAAATTAGATAGCTTGATTAAATTAATTATTCTAAACATTTACCTCGACTCTGATACAGCATGGATTCTGCAAAGTATTTAGTAACTCAAGTGGAGGTATAGAGAGCAGAAAATAGAAAAATTCTCAAGTAAACCTCAAAATTTGTACTTATTTGCCTTCCACCACTGAGTATGCATTACATTGTATGATGCTGACAAAACAAAAATTGGAACTGTTGACTGAGGTCTGTAACTTTCCAACAAGCAGACATTTCCTTTCCTGTAGGTGACATTTTACTGTACAACCAGTTCCACTGAAACAAGCATGTTTTTAGCATTACTCACCAACTGTGACTGCAACTGTGAGGCTGGAGGGCTCCAGCTTCTCTCTTCTTTTGTTTCCAGATATGACGGTTCACCAAGGGGCAGATTTATCGCAAGAACAAGCTTCAACATCTCTGATAGTAAAACCCGTCTGGAACCCTGAAACTGAATCAAACAGTTCTCACGAAGGTTGACCATGTTTCTTTTCTTGTTTCTCTGTTGCCCTCTTTGACCCTCATATTAATCTAAAATTATCGCTTTCGTTTCAACAAACGACTGAATAAAAATGGCAGGGCTGCAGAAGAAGACAGGGCAAGTTTGAGGTTAGTCATGCTGCAGGTTGACTCACTGGGACACGACTCCAGAAGACTAAAGAAGGTGTAAAGATCATGAAATCTTTTATTTAAGATGGACTATACTGAAGTAAAGGTTAAAGAAACAAATATAACACAGTGTTTCCGGCATGCTTAATCTAATGTCTCTGTTACAGTACAGTATATTGACCTGATTCAAGGGACCTTCCACTAGGTGGAGTAATGCTCATGTATTATAGTTCATGGGGATGAATGCATAAAGCTGCAATCACTTCCTCGTTGTCCATTTTTGCGAAGACAAGCCGCAAACAACATCTTAACTGCCGGCTGTTGCTCAGTTGGATAAAAATGACCCACCCAACGGATCTTCTGTCTCATCCTCGGGCAGAAAGTAAGTTTGTTCATGTAAATTTTATCATTTGCTTACTGTAGGTCGACAGCAGAGAAGCTTTTTACAGTCACTGCTGCAAGTTTCATTCATTTTCATTCATGCAGTCTACTAACCGACTTTGAATCGCTTTCAGTCCGTGCCCTCTGAGGACTTCACTCGTGTTGCTTTCGATAAAATCACACATTTCATTAGCTTCAGTGACCAAATAAATCTTTTTGTTCCTATTTTTGAAGCTAAAATCGCCCCAGTAAAAAAACTAACAGTGAAAGCAGCTGCATGAGGAATCTAATTTTGCTGTCGCAGTTACTCACATTCCAGCAGGTTGCTACATGCATTTCCGTTGCGCACTTTTATCTGTTATTGTCGTGGTTAATTGCCAGGGTTGTAATAAGGATCAACATTAGAGTGTAGACTTCTTATCAGAGGAGGAGAATTGTTTTAAAAATAAGCAAACGTTAGGTAAAGACTGAAAAATGTTATTAATGGTTTTACTGTGTTTTTTTTTTTTACCCTTGAAGGTTGCCAGGGGCTCCACGCCCAGGAGAGCGGGTACGTTTCTGTCTCTTTTATTGTTCTTTAAAAACATATTACCTTCAGATGAAGTCAATCTGAATGTCATGTAATTGTATTGTTCAACCAGTCATTTCTGTGATAGCTGCAATACAGATTTTTAAATGTTTTTCACATTTATTTTACTGGGTAGTACCGGCACCTCTCTTGCTTTTACTTCCTTTTTTTAAAGGAAGCATTATTTTTTTTTCTTACAGTGATGCAGGTCTCTCGTCCGACATGAAGCACAAATTCAATGATAATTACACCCAACGTGCTACTTCTGTAGCAGATAAAGGCAGCAATGTGAAACCGATTCCTAACGGGGAACAAGACATCTATGAGGGAAAAGGAAGAGTCTGGTCCCACCCATCTGTAAATCCGCTCTGGTATGTGGTTGGTCCAAAGGTTGAGTCACACCATCTAACGACTGAGGAGGGATTCTTAAAATCACCCACTGCAGCTGCAGCGCAAGAGTTCTCTCCTCCACAAGCCCTACCAAAACAAAACAACCCAGAAAAGGATACTGACAACGTTAATTCCGTTACAACTGCCTTGCCAAAGGAGCAGCCACATGATGAGGTAGTAGGAGAAGATAGATGCGCCACGGACGCCATGGTCGCCACCCGGGGAAATCCAGAAAAACCAAAAGTTCTGCCAAAGCTTGCAAGAGAAAGGAGAAAAAGCAACCGTTACCGGAAGAGACCTGCTGGGAAGAACCGGAAAAGTAAGTAACTTAGATTTATGAAAACGATTTTGCACTCGAAAAGGGTTAATTAATGTATTGAATCATAACAATAATAAAAAGTGTTTCAGCCATTAAGTCATCAGTGCAGTGCAAAATGGCCACCTTTGGGCTCTTACATTCACATTTTAGCAAACCTAGAAATGTAAGAGCCCAACGGTGGCTGTTCTGTGCTGCCCTGATGAATTAATGGCTGAAACGTAAAGGCATGTTTTTACTGTTGTTATGATTCAATAGCTTATGAAAAATGTAAGGCTTTTTAATGAATTACCCTCCTGAGTGTCTCAGACTTTTTCAATGATTCTGACCAAACAAGATCCCTAAACTTAAGCTCACCAGCGAGATACCATTTTCCACTATTCCATTTTGATTCATTTAAATCTAGATTGTTCATAAATTAATGCAAACACATATGCGCATAATCATAAATTTGTTTTTATGAATTTAAATCATAAATCACATGGAATAATATTTAAGTGTATGCATCATTATTCACATTTAATCACTCAGTGGCTACTTTATTACTTACACCTTGTACAATCTGTTGTAATTCAGTTCAACAGAGTATCACTGCCATAAATGTTACCTATAAGACAATATATGATTATTTCATGACATTCTTGAACATATGTGGAGATACGGGTTTATAACATTTGTAAAATACACATAGTAAAATTTGAATATGATGTACATATATGAAAAATGTCTATATGATGAATATTTTATATGATATTGTATGTTGCAACCATACATGTTAAAACATAAGTGTGATTTATATGTGCAATTCATTTGTTTATGGATATGCATTTATGACATATATGAAATACCCATATCTTTTTACATGTAAATATACTAAAATAATATTTGTGATATTTTCTTCAAATATGTGTAAATATTATTTTATGCATCACATTTATATACAAAATATTATTTATTTATAATTATATGCCAAAATAGATAATATACATACATACCTGCACCATACCGATATACAGTATGTATATGTTTCATATGCGCTCTGTACATATATGTAATTCCACCATATACATGTATTACATTTGCACATGTGCTCCCTTTTACAAAGTTAGTAATGTTACGTTACTGGTATCAATGTTGAGGCGAAACATTTAATGTTTATTACTGAGGTCATACTTAAAGGTGAAGTTGAACAGTTTTTTTGTCCTCTCTGTTTCTGTACTGTACCACTCCACTTCATTTCGGAGGCATGTTGTACTTATTACTCCGCTACATTTATTTGTTAAATTTAGGTACTACTTTGTGGCATATTTTTAATTATTGTATTTTATCAGCAATCAAATTTTTAAAAAATCTGATTCTGATCATCAAAAAAATGCTGAATATTAGAGCCGAGAACCTGCCGCACAGTGTTAGCAAATATACATGTATGTATAATATACTTGAAGTATCTGCTTTATTTCTACTTTAGTAACTAAAGGACATTTATTGTGGGAAATTACTTTCGATACTTAACTACGCTTTAATATCAGATACTTTTCCATTCCTATGGGTTACTTTCACTTTTACCAAAATCGCATTTTTACACAACATCTTTACTTTTACATGAGTATAACTTCTGGGTACTTTTTACAACACTGACTTTTACTAATGTCCTCAGTGCTAAAACATATAATTGCATTACTACACCTCTATACAATATTACAGGCATTGTAAGTGTAGTTTTGGATTATCATCATTATCGTAATCCATGATAAAGTTATCATGTAAATGCTGTATATCAGTTATAATATGAAGTAATCAATAGAGAATCCATTTTTATTGCTTGATTATAATTATTTTGTCCGTTTATCTGTGTCTCCAGTGAACCTGCTGTGTTGGATGGCAGTTTCATTCCTGCTTGTTCCTGTCGTTGTGGGCTTGCCTGGTGCGTGGAACACACTTTAAGGGAAATACCCTTTATTAATTACTTTTATTTAGGTTAGCCAAAATGTCTTGTGGTTTGCCCTGAACACTTTTTTGACCTATAATACACAGTATTTTTTACACTACTTATTTTGACCATATTTTTTTCTGCCATAGGGGCTCAACGTGTGGCAGGCCAAAAGAGTAAGTTTTGAGATTGTGAAATGCTGGGCAATATATTGACATTATATCTTTATCATGACATGAAACAATGTATCCTCTTAGATTCTGGATATCGTTATACTGTTTTATCTTTTCCTGGTTTTAAAGGCAGCGTTACAGTAAAGTGATGTAATTTTCTGAACATACCAGACTGTTCTAGTTGGTCCTTTTATCCATTACCAATGATTATTTACCAAAAAATGTCATTGTGTTGATATTTTGTCAAAGTACCAACAGTCATCCCCATACTATTGCCACAGTATGTATAGTGAGGTATTTGAGCAAAATAAATACATTGATATTTCTGAAGCACTTCTGAGGTGCTTTTGAGGAGATTTAAAAATTCAGTGTATCGTTCCATAGCCTAAAAATATCGCAGTATTATTTTAAACTCCACCAATTTTACACATTAAAGTGTGTTTTGGGTCTTGGGAAGTACAACTGGGTATATGAACAAGTAGTATAAAGCCTTTCGTGGCTCCAGAGGAAGCTGCATGTAATCTGGTAAATTCTCTCCAGTGATGTCACTTATTGTCCTAAACTGCATTGTGGGTAACGCAGGCACCAAAAGCAGCCCAGTGGTCTAGCATTGAATTATAATACTGTTGGATTCATTTTGGATACTTAATTAAAATGCATCAAAATTGATAAAGAAGAATCCGGGACATCACCTTTATTTATTTCCCGCATTCTTTTTCCTTTTCACAACCTGGCGCCTACATTACCCACAATGCAATTTAAGCACTCAGTGACATCACTGGAGGCAATTTGTGAGACGTTCCTGTGAGGCCCCAAAAGGCTTTATACTTCTTGTTTCACAAATGTAGCCTTGACCCCTGAAGACCTGTACACACACTTTAATGTGTAAAATTGGTGGAGTTACCCTTTAACGTCATATCACCAAGCCCGAACAATTTGTAAACAAGTTGACTGAATCAAGCTACACTGGTTTTGTTATTTCAAAACATATGACAGCAAGTTTTTTGAGTACCATTGCTCTGAAATTTAAATGTAAACACATCTACATCTGTAACTTATCAGTGTTTTTCTCTGTTTCAACATCAGCTAAGTGTTTCATCTGCATGGACAAGGCCAGATGCCCAAAGTTGTGGAGCATATACGACTCTGATAACAATTTCTTGTTCGGAGCGACTTTCAATCAGACTTTTCCAGAATGCTGTGGGGTCTCTCCACCTGCTCCCACAAAGAATTGTTCCGTGTGCCGTGACCAAACCAACCTCACTTTCATCTGCTCAGAGGACGTTAGCCGACTGGAGGTCGAAGATAGTGATGGAGGAACTATTGAAGACATCTCTCCAGACTGTACGTATTACATTGAGGAATTTAATGAATCGCTGCTGTTTTTGTTCATCTTCTGGTCAGATGATATTTAGGGTAAAACTGAGCTAAATTTGACTTAAAAGAGTTTTCAGACATTGGAGCAACATTTAACTGATGTTTCACGTGCATTTAAATGACAGTGGTTCATTGTGCACTGACTTGTAACTACACAATGAAAACTAGTCAATGGATGATGTTGAAAAAGCAGGTATCAGGGCTTCCCCCAGGAACTCGTTTAGCTGAGGTGGTTAGCCACCCATCCGCCGTTGCATTATGTCTTGTGACCCATTCAGTTGTCGCCTAAAATAGATGCCAACTTCCCTGTGAAACTCCTCCTTTGCTATGTTCCCTCATTACTGCTTAATTCATACCAGTGTTTTAATTTGATCTTGGCAGAGGAAGACTTTGATCATCTTTAAGGTGCCTTACCCACCAGATTCTGTTCTCTGTTTACTAGGTAAACAACTAATGCAGCATAAAACAGCTGTATTGCAATGAATCCTAAAATCTTGAAGGTTATTATGTTTTACAGACGTTGCAATGCAGCTGTGTGGTCTTTCGAGAGATGTAGTTTGTGGTGCGTTTAAGTTTAATTGTTAATTGTTATACTGATAGATGTCTCTATTATTTTGTCCTCTGTATTTATATGAATGAGTGCAGCCTGAATGAGAGCAACACCTTTGTTGATGCAACATTGCACAAAAACCACATCCTGTAAAATATTAACATACAGCTGAATCAGAGCCTCGTGTTTATGCGCGACGTTGCAATTTTTTTCAACAAGTTTAATCAATCATCATAGTTTCTTGATCTTTTATCATACCAATAGCACTCCTCCATGCATTAAGCTGTACATATACATCACCAAACTCACTTCCCTGTTCGTGGTTGTGTAGCGCAGAAGTGACACAAATGTCAGTTTTGAAATACAAAGTCTAAAAATTATCAAGTTTATTGTGTAATGAAATGGATAGCATTGTGTGTTTGTCTGATTATCTCTCAATTAAACGCTTAGAAACATTTCAACATCCTGCAAAATGGGACTGACTAATGACTTAATGTTTACAGTCTTACAATGTACGTACATGTATAACTGCAACCTTTTGTCATCATTAGATTATCATAAAATGTCAGTGTTTTTAATTATATAAAACAGTTATCAGTGTAATAAAACATAAGCTCATGGTGCAATTTCAATGTGTATCTTCTTCTTTAGGTGTACAGGAGCATTTCTGTGGTCGTGCACATTATGTTTTTTTTGCTGCTGCTGCTGCTGGTGGTGAGTATCTAACACAAGCAATGAATGTGAACTTGATAGACTAAGCCAGATTTTTTTTCCCCTTGACCCCACATGACACCTCTGTGTTTTCATACTGTAGGACTGTTTCTGCTTGTTGTGGCGGTGCTGGTGCTGGTGAGTCAACATGTTCACTGATCACACAATGATTGTGAAATATAAAAACCAATCTCTGCACGAGTCATTGAACTTATTCTATTTCATTTCTTACATATTAGGTCTTTGAAACTTTTTCAAAGATACATTTTCCGTGTTATGGTATTCATTGTGTAAAGCCTGAGATCTAAGGACCAAAATGTTTGTAATAAAGTTTAATGCAAGTAAAACAACAGTGTGCAGTAGTTTTAGCTTTGTCCTCTTCCAACATACCTGTCTACAACACACTGAAGGTGTGCCTGAGCCTTTCCTGATTGAGTATTTTGGATGTGGCATGTCAAATTTCACTGTTTAAACCTGCTTTTTTAATATTTTTCTTTCAGTGCTACCGGAAAAACAGGTAAGTTCAGTCTGGTTTCATGTATTACAATTTCATAAAAAAAAAAAAAAAAAAAGGTGTTCAAGGTGCTATATGTAAGAATTGGCCACCTGTCAAATTAATGTAATTTATAAATGCTGTACATACATTCAAACAACTTCACTCACCTGAAAGCTGGGGTCCACCACTAGCATATGAAACAGGGAACTTCACAATCCCTCCCATAGGTATGTCTTTCAACACACAGCTGACTTACGAAACATATGATCACTGTCAGTAACATCGTACAAGCGCTGTTCACTAACAGAAGAAGTGTTGCAAGCTTACTGTCAAACTTCATCCCCTTAATCACCAAGAGCTGTCTCCAGCGGTCGAAAGCAACACCAATGTCGACTCTCGTTTTGCCTCTATTTCCATCACTTTTCTATGAAACCGAACGTGGTTTCTTGGCATGTGGTTAGAATGCGCCATTTCTTCATCCTGTCATGTGAGCAGACTGAACACTACACTACTCACAAACTTTCCCTAAGGGACCGTTCGTTATTTATGGAATGGGCCACCGGAAGAAAGTGGGGGGGGGGGGGGGGGCATGTCATAATATTCTTTGTTGAGGGGGGGGTCACCCAAATAAAATAGTCAGAGAGGGGGGGTCATTCAACTTTTGAAGCTACATCTGGAGCCTATTTTTGGAAGAATGATTGCCATATCTCACTGACACATACCTAGCAACTCACTGAGGCCACGTTTATACATAGCAGGGTATTTAGAGAAACGAATATTTCCCCCACTCCGATTTCAAAAATAACATCGTGCACACAACATCGTTTACAAAAAAGTTGTCATTTACATCAACCCGCATAAATACGCCGTCGAGCGCCATTATAACTATGCCAAACCTCTGGGCGGCAGTGTAGGGAGAAGGATAAAGCCATGCAAGCCAATCAGAATCCTCAGAATCAACAACAACGAATAACACGAGCGACTTCCTGTTCCTTTCAAAACAACGCTCACATGATGTTAAGCATTTTCTGGCGCATAGCCTAAGCGTGAGAACCTAAAACCCCGTTTCTCCCAGTTGACACGACAACACATAACAGGAGTTTTCCAAATTCTCCACTTTGCCCGGAGTTTTTAGAAATAATCGTTTTCTGTGATAAAAACTGGGTTTTCGTGTAAATGAGAGGCCAAACCGCCTGGAAATATCTGCATTTTCCCTTCGTGTAAACGGGGCTAAAGTGTCAGATACGTCATATTGGGGACGATGGACGCGCCGGCGCATCCAAATCACGTGACCGCTTTAAGACGACGGAGCAGCGAGATGCAGCCTGATTCTCCGTTTCAACTTGTAGCTAAAGTGCGGACTTCAAACTATATACCAGTTTTTAAATTGTGTTGATAGGCCGAGTAAAACCGGACTTGTGATAAATAATGTGCGCAACGCTTTTTCGCGAATACTGCTGTCACGTTTGGTGCGTGTTTGGTGCAGGAAGAAACGGTAAAAACGGACTTTTCTCAGTAACGTGTCCGCAAACAGGAAGCGCTTGCAAGCAAAAAAGAAAAAGAAAAAAAAACAAAACGTGATACCCCCTTTGCTATCGGTGAAAAAAGCCACCACATCAACCAATCACAAAATGATATGGCAAATCACGTGATTTGGTTGGTGGGGGACAGGGGGAAGTTGTGGGAGGGACGGCGGCGAAGAGTGACAGCGATACTGACAGCGTTAGTAACAACAAGTTTTGAGAGTTGAGATATTTGTGACATTTAGCGTGTTTGAAGTGTATATTTATATAAAGTAATTTTGTGATTGGTTGATGTGGTGGCTCAATTTAAATAACGAACAGTCCCTAAGTTACAAAGTGGTATAACAATACAAGACTGGACAGGCCAGGGCTAGCTGGTTAGCATGCTAACTTCAGTAGATATCTCTGCAACACAATACATAGACATCTTTGACATAACATCAGAATTGTTGTTTCTGCTCATTCTGTTGATAACTATAAGTCATTTTTTTATGTTTTAAGTTTTCTTAGGTGTAGCTCCGTTAATTCCGGAGATACAGACAACAGATTTACACTAGACACTCAGATCATGTTATTTTTTGTTCTTTAAATAGGACTGAAAGTAGTCAACAGTGAAGAGCACTGCATGGTGGAGAAGAGGACAGCTGTGTGTAGAGGCCATTCGCTCGCCACGCCATTTTATTTTTTTCTAATGATTTTTAGCTTTAGCCGCCATATAGATGCTACATTGATTATAACTGTTTTATTGTGCACTCTTTGGGAGAACTGCTGCAAGAAGAGACGAAGCAAATCCTCACATCTGAGGAGCTGAGGAGACCAAAAGAAAAATTTAGACTTGTGTTTATTTGAAAATGACTGAATAAATGCAGATTATTTATTTGTCGATCAACTAATTCAGCTTTGAGCTTGAGAATGCTGTTTTTTTTATGTTTAATGAGCTTTCTGCAAAAATGGCCAAATGTATTTCTGCTGTCTAAATAATAAAAAAAGTGGCTTTAAACAGCTTTTGGCTCTGTCATTATTTATAACACAGACAATGGACCAGGCCAGAGTGTTGTCAGTTAATAACCAGTTATGGAAGATGCACGCTTATCTTTAACTCAAAGGATAACTCCACCAATTTTACACATTAAAGTGTGTTTACAGGTCTAGGGAAGTTCTACTGAATATAAGATAAAAAAACAAAACAAACCCAAAAGTAGTACAAAGCCTTTCTGGTACCAAAAGAAGTTGCATGCAATCTGATAAACTGCTTCCAGTGAGGTCACTCGGAGGTTCAGTGGTATTGAGGGTAATGTAGGCACCAGGTTTTGAAAAGCAGTCCACTGGTCTAGCATTTCACTTCTTTAACACTAATGGACTCATTATTCACAGTTTACATTCATTTAAAACCAAAATTGATAAAAGATGAGACCAAAGATTCTTTATAACACAATGTCTTCTTCTTTTCCAAACCTGGCGCATACATTACCCATGATTCAACTTAACCAATAAGAGAAATCACTGGAGATATTTTATCAGAATGCATTCAGCTTCCTCTGGAGCCACAAAAGGCCTCATACTACTTGTTTCACAAATGTATTTGTTCCCCCCAAGACCTGTAAACACACTTTAATGTGTAACCCTTTAAGGTCACAGGCAACATGTTTTGGAAAGGAAGAAGAACAAAAAATTAAAAGAAATCGCTACACCACTCTATAGCTAATTTCACTAACCGTCGCGATCCTTGACACTTGCCAATGCTAGCAAACCATAGCTTACGTTTTTAACCAGGTAAAGTTAATGTTGCTAACGCTAGCTAGCTATCAATTGTCAGTTATTAGGTATTAAATACTGCCTACAATGTAGTTATAGTGTAGTTCGAGGCACATATCGCTACATCTCAATTTCTAGTAGTACTTATATTTCTAGCTTTAGCTATGTACGTTAATATCTATATACAGAGTTGTTAAATATAGATATTGTTACTGTAACAGTAATACTTAGGCCTATTCCTTTTTGATATTTTAGTACTTTATATACTTTACTCTGAATCTTATTATGTTATTATATTTCTCCATTTATATTGTCTATTTTTTTTAAATATGGAAATATACGTGTACAAACCCGCAAAGTTGTACTTACGTACAGTACTCGGGTTAATGTTGGCACGAAGACTGCAAAATATCTCCCAACGGAAATGGCCTCCACGGTTACCCGTGAGACACACACACACACACACACACACACACACACACACACACACACACACACACACACACTGAACAACAGGTTGAACAAACACTGATTTGATAGCGTTATCAGGCAGTCTGGACCGTACCAACTAGCAGGTGGGTAAACTAAATACTGTCGTGGTCAATTTTCTATCTTAGCGGAGAAACGTGACGACAACAAGACGTAATCGTATGACATCAAACTGTTTTGCTCTCACCTGCAGGTCTTTGGTGTCAAATACAATCCATCGACCAAAAAAACCCAAGTCGAAACTATCTCCACACCCCTGTGTTTCGCAACCTGCTTCTTGAACGCTCACCTGTTGGCTGCGCGGCTGACGTGGGGCGTTCAGGTACACCCCTCCACCAGTCTGCGACATACCAGGACACAAAATGGAGCTGGAGCTACCTGGCTGAGGAGAAGGTGTAGTTTTCGCTCGGTATTATGCACAACCTGAAGTTTTTTTCTTTTTGTACGTATTTGAGGAAATAACAATAAGCTAAGTCGAGTAAAACCCAAAACAAAGAGGACTGAACATGTTCTGGACGTTTATCATCGCCGCCTTAATGGCAACAGGTAAGTTGGCCTGTTTTTCTCTGTGGCGACAGAACAGGGTGGGGGCCCTCTTCCGTGAAAAGTGCGCCGATAAATGCTTCTTTATAGGCTTTCTCAATTTTGACATATTTTTGTTGGTATTTCTTGGCGTGTTGACAGTTCTGGTGCTGTTTATGTTCATATGGTGGATTATTTTGTCTTTTTTTTTGTTTGTTACCAAACACGTTTTTGAACCATTTAACAACCTATTATAACAACGACCGTAGCTTGTTCTAGTCGATAGCGACACCGTTAAATGTTCACCTATAGTAAAACTTGTTATAACTTTGTACTTTATTGAATTTACATATGTTTTTATGGCACAAAATAATGTTTCCCAACACAACCCACGAAAACAAATGAGTGATTACACGACCACGTTAAGAAAAGGTGACATATTTCTGCACAATATCCTCTAACGTTAATGGGAAACGACACCTGTGACTTCAAGCACATGTCTAAGTGATAAAAGAAAATAAATATAGTCAAGAAATGTTTATGCTGAATGTGCCATGTTGAAACCACACATGTATGGGTGTTGTGTTGAACCTCCTACGTATATTTAAGAAGGAAACTAGGAAGGGGAGTCAAATTTTTTTCACAAACCACAGATCAAACAACATCCAGTAAAATCATAGCCATTATGATTTGGTAAAGTAAAACAGCAGAAGTTTCAAACCAGCCATCTAAATCATGTAGCCTCTTACTTTAACAAAAACAAAAACAGTTTCTTTGACTTACAAGCTTTTCTTTGACATAAGTCAACTACTTTATGGCAGAAAACAACAAAATATAAGATGTGTAAGTGATCACCTTTTTAAAAAATAAAAAGAGATCACTCTGGTTTATACTTTCAGTGTTTGGTTTTAACAGTATCACATTTTTATGTGTGGCTGTCATCTAGAGCCTGACCGATACTTGATGTTTTGGGTTGATGCCAATAACAATGTTAGGAAGTAAAACATTATGATATCTACCGATATGCGTACAGTTTTTGCAATGATCCATTAAATGTGGTTATCAGACACTCCTGACACAGATATGTTACAGAGCCAGGATATTTTACAGTTTAAGAATAGATTTAATTGTCTAGAATGACATCAGTGCACTGTTCTAATATTTAACCTCTTAGTCATTATATTGATGATAATTTTATAAAAATCTTATTATGTTAATATCTTGTGAAAACAGCAACAGGACATTTTTTAATTCTTAACACACTGTATAATGATTGTGAGCAGGAATAAAGGAGCAGATTAAGAACACGCAACAAGAAATTGTAATAATCTCAATCTCAGAGAATTGTAAAAAGTGTTATTGTTTAAAGCAGCTATTCCAAAACTTAAGAATGACGAAGAAGTCCAATTTGAAGTGGTCAAATAATCTTTCCCTCCTGTTACAATTATGTTTCCTGCAATGCCTCGTTAACCTGAACTGGTAGGTGCCGTTTAAGGTCAGCAGGTGCTACACATATCAATGGGCAACAGACTTCAACACAACACCGGATAAAAACAGGACAGAAAAATCAAGAATGAAATATAATTTTTAGAACTCTATTTTATGGCAATTTCTAGCTTAATTACAAAATTTAATAAACATCATGGAGCCTCAGCCCACACTTTGGAAATCACCGGTTTAAAGTGATCGAAGAACTCAAATGAATATAATGGCGTAAAATATTTGCGTATTTCCAAAAAAACACAGAAAATAATCACACATGAAAGCCCGGACCAGTAGTCACTACAGTATTGTCACAATCTTAATATCTAGGTGTTTCGTAACATATTGTGATATTTGATTTTGTCCATATCGTCCGTCTGATATTATTTTTTATTAGGGATGGAAAAATTCACAGCAGACAGTGTGACTGCAGCTAAGAAGTGAGCGCCTCCAGTAACATGTCTGGCTGGAAAATATCGATATTTTCATTACAGTTGAACCACAAGTACATCCAAAGTCTGGTGTATGCTGTCATCACTTAGGGGGCTGTAATGGTCAGACAACACAGAGGTGACTCATCACAACCACTCTCAGTGATACTAGCTGTGGGGAAATAGTGTTTGTCATGTGCCACGCCCTGCGGGTATTGTACCATTATCCATTATGACAAAATGTGAGTAACAGTGTTTGGAATTTCTTTCCAGAGACCACCATGGCCATCTCGGTCCAGTGCCCCACAAAGAGGTACATAGTCATCCTCTTCCAGCCTGTCACCCTCACCTGTCAATACCAGACGACCGCCAGTCAGCCTCCTGTTGTCACCTGGAGGTATAAATCATACTGCCGGGACCCCATCCAGGCTGCATTGAATCCCAGCAGTGCTGAGAACATCCTGTCTCAGAATAACCCCAACTACGATCCCAACATCGAGTGTGCCGACAGCCAGAGGACGGTGCGCATTGTGGCCTCCAAGCAAAGCAATTCTGTTACCCTCGGGACGGAATACCAGGGCCGCAAGATCAGCATCATAAACAGTGAGTCGATCAAATTACACTTTACATCTGAATTAAAAGCAATTACCAATTTCAAAATTAGGCCATCAACAGAAATGATTTGGCAGAAGTTTTTATTATCACATTTTTAAGCAAAAATGCAGAATAGTTGATGATTTTAGTTTCTGCGGTGTGAGAATTTGCTGCCTTTTCATGTCGTAACGTTGCAGTAAATTCATACCTTCGAGTTTTTACTCTCAACAGGACACAACAGCACTTTTAAGGAGATCACCATTTGCTCTACTTGAAACTGTGAAGAGTTTTAACATTTTATAAGCCTCCTCGCTCATGACAGCTGTGTGCCTGGAGGCATTATGTTTTCAGGTTGTCCGTCCATCCATCCGTTCCATTCTTGTGAACACCATATCATATTACCATACAAATGTTCGCTTTGACTGGAGGATGGACTGATTAGAAATTCGTGCCAAAAGGTCACTGTGAACTCACAAAACACATTTTTGGCCATAACTCAATAAATTCATGCAATGATTTTGTAGAATTTGGCATAAAAAAGGCTAAGAGGATACATTAAGTTATGTGACTTGATATCCAAAAGGTCATAGGCTAAATGCACCATTACATCATAATATTCTGCAAAAACTGTTCTGGCCGTTATTGAACGTCACAGCATAAATCCCAGGGGGGGACAGTGGGGACACAACCCCCCATCCTGGGTTAAATATGTTTTGATAACACCGTGTTCGTTAGTAGAGTTACAGCACTGCTTCTTTTTCTTTTTTTTTCACTTTCATTTCTGTGTAGATCTGTTGTTCAGACTGAGTCAGTATGAATATGTCCAGGTTGGACTGGAAGGAATAATTTACACGCCTACATGAGTCATATGTAAAGTAAACTTTTCTCTAAATGAAAATTCAAAGATTTGTTTTTCACATGTTTTTTCAAAACGGCAGTTTAGTGGCACGTAAGTGGAAGTTAGTAAAAAGAGAACAAACAGCCTGAAACCAGTGTGTTTATGACTGGATTGTTCATGAGCAAATGTTCACCCTGCTTAAGTTCTGGTAATAAGAGAACAATTAACTTAGAGGAGAGAAATGTGCTGATGCACTGATATTTTAAAACAATATCCCTCCAGTCCAGCTGTGAGGTTTCGTCAATACAGCCAACATGCATGAGAAACAACACTGTGCATTTGGCCTACTTGTAAAATTTATATTCTGAGATTACATAAATTCATTTGTCAAATCAACATCATCATCATCAAAGGCAGATCTGCAAAGTCTTATACAGAGCTGAAGCAAGGTAACACATTCAATATTCAAACTAAATGGCACTCGGTAGAGAAAGTTGATGAAGTCTATTCTGGGCCGAGACTCATCCCCCATTCAAGCTTCTTGTAAATCCATTCTGTAGTTTTTGTGTAATCCAATAACAACCAATCCAATACAAACCAACAAACAAAAAGAAATGGGTGAAACCCCCTGGCCAAGATAATGAAAAGAACAACACAACATATAATATCACGATTATACAGGGACGAGTTTTAGATGCACAGTGTGTAACAGACGGGCCGAGATGAGAGCTACAACATCTGGAGGAATAAACGCACAGTTACACTGGATTCTGCTCTGGAGCTTTTCGCAGATGATAGGAGAGCTCGGAGATTTGTTTTTTTACTTTTGGTTTCATCTTCACAATCAACCTGACTGCAGAAGCAGTGATCCATGGAGGTGACCTCCTTTACCAGGTGTTTATGAACTGTAATGTGACTGCTGACTGGAGGGAAATGTGCTTCACTTCAGTAAGACGTTACAGAGAGGAGAGGCAAAAAGAAGAAAGCGAAACAGAGTCTGTAGTGAGCTCTGAATTCAGAGATTGCCTCAATTTGAACTGTGCACTTAATGTGTGAAGTTGCTGGTTAATAATGTTAACTTACCACTCGTGTAGAGTAATCTGTCTTCTTAGGATGGATAAATGCCCCATGAGCATCATGAGTAAACCCAAATGTGACTGTAGTTAAAAATGCTTCCCCGGAGGAAATTGACAAATTGCATCAACGGTGGGTGGGGGTCAGGATTCCTCTTTATCTGTTGATCTTTCAGATCGAGTGATACCAGTCCTTCGCTCACACTCATTTGAGTCAGCCTGTTCTGGTGTAGAAATAACTTTCCACACTATCATTTGTGCCTGTGTTTCAAACAGACAGTCACTTCAGCCCAACTTTCCCACTGCCTATCACACGTTTCATCTCAACACGGCCCACACACACTCAGCTGTGCAATGCTGTGCAGTAATCGTAACAGTCTTTGTGTCCGTCATTCAACATGGATCCTTTTATCTATGAATGTTTGACCAGAACTGCCTGGCCTTTGACAAAGATGTTACAGTTTCAGTTTTTACACATACAAATGTGGCAAACTTTCATTTTCAGGAATTTACCAAAGCAAACTTCTTATAAATGGATGTGGAAAATTGTTTTAGGACAGGGATCGTGTTGAAAGTTTGGAAAATGCTTAATTTTAACTGTAATGTTGTCCGTAGGTTGGATTATCTGAACCCACAACTATAAAATTGTAATGATAGTGGCTAATAATGCTGCCGCTACTTCAGAACATAAATCAAACATGTGGATCTATTGTCTTTCACAGATGCAGACCTGAATATTGCGCAAACGGCATGGGGCGACAGCGGCGTCTACGTCTGTTCTGTGGTCTCTTCCCAGGACCTTTCAGGAAACGGTGAAGACTACACAGAGCTAATTGTACTCGGTAAGAATTCATATTCGTGGGCGTATGTGGTCACACTCTGTCACGCGTTTAGACATGCTTCTTCTTTTTTCTCTCTACGCTTCCTTTTCCTACTCCCATTCACACACACACACATCCCATTAAACGTATGGTTTTCAAATAAATGAAGTGAAATCTTCCAGATAAACTTGGCCTGACAGATTTTGCAAGTGGCTGACGAACAATTGTGTAGGCAGATGACAGTCAGTAGAGAGGATACTTGCCTCCGGCCCAGTGCTTAATAAGTCTTTAGTTGTTGGCAGTAAAAGTAGACCGATACCACTTTAAAGTAATTGTGGCTTTATCTTTCTTTCACAGAGAGAAAGGCAAATACTACTGACCTGCTGCCTGGCATTGACTTGCTGGTTTTGGAAGGTAGTACCAGCCTCTTGATTAAGTCATGCTTTAGTTGGACAGTAGAGGTGTTTGAGGTAGGACGAGTGGTAAATGAGATGAGATTGGCGGCTGGTTTTGTGTTTAAAAAGGTTCCAGACAATTTGAACATTTAAGGCTTCAGTCCTACAACAAATTCTCTTGCAAAGTGCACAATTACATGCAACAGTGACTCATCTTGAGCAGAGGGCCCTGCAGCAGACACGCATCCTGTTGTGGGTCAACTTATAATGAGTTTCATAGAAACCCAGCTGTTCTGCTTGTCTTATACACTCGCGTCCTTAACTTTCTCCACTTTACACTCCCTCCTTATCTTCTGCTGTTTCTTTATATGGCTCAGGTCCCACGTGGGACTTTCCTGGTTGCAACAAAAGGACATTCAGCGCACATTTTCTTATCAGTGTGTACGGTCAAATAACGTTTTTTACCCTCCGCTCTGCTAATACAGTCTCCATTTAAGTAGATTCATTTGAACGAACAGTGTCTCCCCTCTCTTTGCTGCTTTTGTTTCTGTGGTGCCTGAACTGACTTGCAGCACGAAATCATGAACTGGGTGCAAGGGAGAAGCGGCTTTACCGGTTAGACGGAACCTTAAAAAAAATTACAGCTGTGGCAAACATGTTGTGTTGATGTTAACATGCAACAACAAAAATGAGACCTGAGACTCACCCAGTGATGTAAATATGTATGTGTTATTTGAGTAAAAATGAAAATGCAATTATTAAATTTGCATTATCATTCCCATATACTTGAATGGGTTCTATGTGGGAATGCACATTTTGAGCAATTTCTTAAATTGATAGTCGGCTGCTTTAATCGATTACCGGTTAACCATCAGCAATATATGAAATATGTTGGACGTTTTTTTTTTAGAAAACAGTTTGAACCCCTGACATGATCTGTGTTTGATGCTAAACCAGAGGAGGTGACGTTAGGTGCTAAAACAACAGATAAAGTAAACACAAAGTCGCTGGAGTTATAAAATTAATAGAAAAAAAATGAACTGGCTCAACGAAATGCAACCTATATTAAAGCAATAATATCAGTTTGTATAGAATGTTTGTATTTTTAAATGACAAATTACTTGTAATTGAAGTAAAGATACTTTTTGATATATTTGTTCCTTCTCTGGTTGTCGATTAATACATTTTCAATCTGTAAAACTCTTAGCACAGATTTATCGATTATTGATTAATCATTAGCATCCCTAGTTCCATGGTTATATTACATAAATGAAAAATAATTGAAAAGCTGCTTTACTTTTATTTTACATGGACTTAAGTTGTTTTACAGTGGACAGTATTCAAGGTTCAATATTCAGGTGCTAACTACAAACAAATAGAAATGATAATTCATTTTTACTCAAATATCACATACATAAATGACAAATTATAATGCTATTGTGGATGTATATTGTAACGTTCAAGATCACATTATCATTTAAATAAAGTCCTCAACGGGCGAGCAGTTGTGCTCCTGATGGGTAGTCTGACTCGGTCAAGCCGCAAACTGCTGCTTCCAGTTTCACCGTTCCCCTCTTGAACATTTGCGTATCGCTCCCCAGAGATTTTCTGAGTGAATTTCTCTCGTTATACTTCCTTATTTATTTGAAAAAATACAATGACTACATAATGTGTAGTTCAGTGCAGCAAAATAACTTGAGTTTGATGTCTAAGTCAGACTGTTGTGTAAATAAGAACTGTCATATTTTCTTCAACTTATGTTGTTAAAGGTCCGATTTGTTTGAAAATGTTTGAGTCTCATTCAAATCTTGTCAAATACTGATGCTGTGTGATTGCTTTGCCATCCCAAAGCGTTGGTATTTGACGAGTTGGGAATTCCTACAAAATGGGCTTTCTTCTCCAAGTCTTGTTGATTCTGGATGTAAATCTTTAATACTAATGTATCTGATGTACCCCCTGCTGACCCACACAGACTGGCTCCTGGTTGTTCTGGTGGTTCTGGGCTTCCTGCTGTTGCTGCTCCTGATTGGGATCTGCTGGTGCCAGTGCTGTCCACACACCTGCTGCTGCTACATCAGCTGCCCCTGCTGTCCGGACCGCTGCTGCTGTCCACGAGCATGTAAGTACCAGATTGAAATTTGCACTTATAGTCTTTATTTCACTGTGCTTCACCGAAGGCTGGGTATTGAATAGCCTTAAATGGTGCGTGCAGTGTCGGTGTCATTCAACAGCGTGAACACACACCTGCGTTGATCAGATTAAGTTCTGGCGGTCTCCCAACATAAATCAAACACTCATAACTACATAAAAACTCTCTCCTGAAGTATCAAGTTTAAGTATTGTGTTACTGTCAGTACCAAAGCCAAGATTTCATCCGGGCACAAGTTTGAAAAATATCAACAACTACTCCCAGCTCGAGTGTAAAATTTAAGGAAGTGAGACTTCCTGCAAGTATGCATATGATTTATGTACTCCCTTGTGTGTGTGTGGGGGCTTATAAGTAAACATATAAATGGTAATAGAAGGTGTGATTAAACCCCTGTTTCTCAGCTTTCTTCTTTCTTTCTTTCTTCACTTCACTTCACATAGAGCATGTACAGTCATGCTCATCACAAGGTAATAAAGCACAATTTGAGTCATCAGTTTCATCAGCAAAAAAAAAAAAAAAAAAGTCTCCCTGAAACAATTAAAGCTAGCAGTTTAAGGACATTTTAGGAAATATGTTTATTTGATTTCTTGCCAAGAGTTAGATGAGAAGATTCATAAAACTTGCATGTCTGTGCAATAAATATTAATCTGCTACCAACAACTGATTAGCTTAGCTTTGTTTAGCCATAAAATCATGAAGCAGGGGGAAACAGCCTGGGTCTGTCCAGAGGCAATCAAAACGCCTGGTAGCACCTCTAAAGATCACTAATTAACCCATTATATTTTGTTTGTTTAATCTGTACAAACAAGTTTTGGTTTTATGGGGACTGTTTGTTGGTCTGGTGCAGTGTAGGCTAAGCTAATCAGCTGCTAGTTGTAGCTACCTGTTCAAGGATTATTTTCATTTGCTCCTCCAAGGATGTTTTGATTTGTACCCATGTCTGGCTGTTTTGTCCACACAATTATACAAAAACTACTGAACAGATTTCCACCAAACTCAGATGGAGGATGTGTCTCATGTCAGAATAGACCCCATTCATTTCTGATGTGGTTCCAGATAAAGGGACGGGTCCAAAAAAATGTTTTGCATCTTTCTCTCGAGAAAAATCGTGTTTTTCAACATTTCCATTAATTCCAGGGAATAATTTATGGAACTTGATGAAAAAAAATATGGTGTATATGTGGCTGGTATCTATCAGTGAGTACAATATGATGTGAATCTGAGATCTGGGGAGCTCAGATTGTGTAGAGGCAGTTACAGATGGTTTAAATTGGAGTTATATACAGGGCTATCAAGTTTGATATTGGATTAGGCCTGATTAGATTGAAGGGGACAGTTGGGCGTTGACATTGTGCGATATTCAACTGAGTGGCATTCTAGTTGATTAGCTGTGTGGTCTATAAAATGTCAGAAAATTGTCTTACATGTCGGTGTTTCCCCAAAGCTAGACTGAAGATAAGTGGGTGGCTGTGGCTCAGGCGTAGAGCCAGCGTCTTGTTATCGGAAGGTCGCCCGTTTGATTCCCCTGGTCTGCATGTCGAAGTGTCGTTGGGCAAGATACTGAACCACAAATAGCTCCTGATGTGCTGGTTGGCACCTTGCATGGCAGCCACCGCCATCAGTGTATCAATGTATGTATTCAATTAGAATTACTGTACGTCACTTTGGACAAAAGTGTCCGCTAAATGCCCTAAAATGTAAATGTAGATAAGATCCTTGGATGTCTTGTTTTGTCCTTAACCCAAAGAATCAGATTCAATTCAGTTAACTGTCATAAAGGAGTAAACAAACGACCCCCCAACCATTGCATTAGCTGCCAATCTGTTCACTGGCTGCTAATGTTAGCTAATGTTAACCTTGCTAATGCTGGCTAGCTCAGATTGGGCCGGTACTGTAGAACTCAGACATTATGCATCTTTTTTTACCCCAAAACTGGCAACTACCAATCAATCTATTATCAAAATAGTTGGTGATTTATTTACAACTTCTCTCTTAACTATTGCAGCTCCACGTGAGAGCAAGAAATAGTTTCAGTCTTTACCGAAAACACATGAGATGTTTTGCTGTTCCACACGATCATCTTTTGTTTTGACACTGACCAACTCTTCCATTGTATTATTCTGCAGTGTACGAAGCAGGAAAAGCAGTGAAGAAAGGTATGGGCAATCATTATGCCCCCACAGTCTATGCTCCCAGTATGTACGCTCAGCCAGCATACGGTGGCCCGCTGATGAACCAGCCTGCTATGCCACTGCTTCCTCTACCCAACGGAGCCGGAGGCATGCCGCCCCACAATGGTTACGGTCGAGATTACGATGGGGCCAGCTCAGGTGACACTCATTCATATTTCTAATTGGACGGCAGCTGCTGAGTCATTTGTTTTGCAGTTCTCAAAATCTCTCAGTGGTTATTATTGGTGTATGTCAGTTAACTGACAATATGAGTTTCATAATGACATTTGTTTGAGCTTTGATGGAACCTTGTTTGAACTTGTCTTGTTGTGTTCTCAACAGTGGGACAGGGCTCACAGGTGCCACTGCTGCATGACCAAGACGGAGGAGGGGACCACAGTGAGTAAATGGCAGTTGCATATTTATGTCCTGTAAGCGTTCTGCCTGCACTGGAAATCTGACGCTCTATTTAGGGAAATTTTCACATGTCACATGATACAAAGCAACATAATACGACTATCTTCATTAAGATTAATCGATTATGTTTTGTCTTGTGTTGTCCATAACCCATGGATGGTTAATTCACCGTTATAGGGGAGTGAAAAAAACATACTTTCACTTTTTTGTTTTCTTAAAAAATTATTCAAACCAATAATTCCATTATCAAAAACAGTTGGTGTTTTAATTTAATAGTTGGCAGCTAATCGTATAGCTCTGGTACAGAGATAATTTTAGATCTTTCCAGTGCTGTTTCGCACAAGAGTTGCAACCGATTGTTAGACTTGTCTGCTTTTGTCAGGGAATTTACAATAAATGGGTCTTCAATTAAGACATCAATATGTTGAAACTGGCATTTTGTGCGATTTGGGACCTCCCCAACAGTAAATACAAATACCAGGCCCGTAACAATTTGTCAGACGTAACGTGGGTACTTACCACAAGCAAACTAACGCTGTGATCCTACCCTCTGACTGATTCAAGTCAAATACATTTTATTCGTACAGCCCAAAATCACAATTACATTGCCTCAGGGGGCTTTACCTTCTGTACAGTGAACAACATCCTTTGGCCTTAGACACCAAGACACTTGGGAAAAAAAACAACTTTTAACAGGGAGAAAAGAAAAAGATGGAAGAACAACAAAATCCCTGTTTACAAATGTAATTGATAGAATGTCTGATGCAAATGATTTATATAAATATATGTGAAGCGTGTGGATCGAGGAGGATGACTGAGCAGGTCAAGGCCTCCACTCCACCGTGGTGACCTGGAAAAGGAAAGGCCACGCAAGTTTATTAGCAAAAAATACAAAAAAACACCCATCAGAATGTAAAAAGATGTATATTTAATTTAAGAGCTATTTAATTTTAAGAGCTTATTTAAATTTGACAGAAGTACAGATGTAAGGGGATAGTAAAACAGAAGACAGCAATGATCCATGGGAGCCCGGGGTCTGATCCGTCAATATGTGAGTCAAGGGGTAGACGGGGAGAGAGAGAGATGTTTCTGGGGGGAAGGCGTGGTCAGTAGAAAGAAGCCCGATTGAAAAGAGAGGAGGAAGAGGCTAATAACTGAAGTTGCATAGTGCAGAAACAAGTGATGGGGCGCGGAGCATCCGAGACAGAGACACCATTCACCCTTTTACAAGGTACAGTAGCATCAAAATAATTTTGAAGCTGTTATTTTAGAATAAAAAAGTTACATATTGTTGCCATACGTGACTTTGAAAACAAATTATTTTTAGTGTGACTGTTTAAATGTCATCTGAGCCCTAGTAGTTCTTTTGATTCCCCCCTTGCACACTTGGCCCCATGTACCCTTTGATTAAAAGTTTGCTTAGGACTCTTTTGAATTATACTTCTGTGCCAATTCATATTCATGTTTTTTTTTTTAAATTGTCCATGTGATAACAATATTCTGGCTAGACATCGACCGATATAATTATTTCAGGACGGATACCGAGTATGAGTGATAAAGGAGACTGATAAGGGATATTTAAAACTGAAATACATTTAAAGTAAAATGAAAACTCTTTAAATGTCAAAATTTAGAATAACCAGGGGTGAAATGTAACTAACTACAATTTACTCAAGTACAATACTTTGATACAATTTGAGGTGCCTTTATTGAGTATTTCAATTTTCTGCTACTTCTTGTTTCTGCTGCACTACATTCACTTTATAACTTTAGTTACTAGTTACGTTGCAGATTCAGATTATTCAGTTCTACGAAGATTACTTGTGACTTGTAACCATTCAGAGCGTGTAGTGGGTGGGTGCTAAAGAGAGAGGATGCTGCATGAAAGCTGAAGCTTTTTGAATTAATTTATGTTATGAGCAATCAGACACAAAAAACGCAGATATACCAGATTTGAAAAATGATTGATATTGGCCACGTTAATCGTTCTATCGCTAACCCCGGCACGTACAAAAGTGATTTTATGATTATGATGTCAGGAGCTGTTTTGCTTTATGTAGTGGTATTTGTATTTAACTCCAACACATGAGACTCAGATGAAGAATTTCCCTAAAAAGAAATGAAGAATACCACCTAATTTGACCTTGTTTTATCAGTTTTGGTTACTTTTAAAAGTAAATATTTGATCAGAAATATTTTATGGTAACTTCAAACTGAATTAAGAATTACATTTTTTAATTTATTTATTGTAAATGACCCCTCCTGGCCCACCTGCGGTAGCTTCATGGCCCGTCAGTGGGCCACGGCCTGCATTTTGAGAGTCGCAGCGGATTGCATCACGTCAGTTTCAGAACTGATGTTATCCCAGTTAAACTCTTATGCTATCAATAATTTAAGCTTATCAGGAACTTTGGTATTTGGTACGCTTGATTTTAAATCAACATTTCAGGAAATAAAGTGTGTCAGAATCAGTAGGTTGGGATCAGAGCGGCACTAACTAAATTTAAGGGCACTGTGACTCCTTGTACTGCAGTGATTCAGTGTAAGCAGAAGCTGAAATCTGACTTCCTTTCTGCTACTCGCCAGCTCGCAGTGGATATCGCATCCAGGTGGACCCTGACGGGAATGCCACACGTGCAATTTACTACATGGAGAAGGAGCTTTCAAATCTGGACCCATCCAGACCTGCCAACTACAACCGCTGTGAGTGACTGATCTCTTCCTGCTGCTGTGGTCACAGTAAAGTGCCAACCAGCCCCCAGACTACTGTGGGAGGGAATAAATCAACTTCTAGTACAAGATGTTAGAGTTAGAGGAAGCCAACTACTGCCCGTGTGGGTGTTTCTTCTCCATGGCCCTGGTAATAATCGCAGCTCCAATTATTTCCTGTTTGTCAGTGCTGACTTACAGGCTGGTCTTCCTGTAAGTTCAAAGTGTATTTCTGAGGAAGCCTTCCTTTTCCTTTTTCTTTCTCTCTTTATAATCAGCTCAGTGCTCAGCTCTTACGCCCCCCTGAGGAGGCTTTTGCCTCTGTCCTGCAGACTGTCTATGTTTATTACAGTCCATTTCCTGTAAATTCCTGATGGTTAAAATACCTTCCAGAAAGATGAGTTAAATTATCAACGAGTGCAGTGAATGTTTCATTCCCACCTCCCCCTGTAATGTTAATCTTGTCCAACCATCTGGTGCTTTATTTTACTCCACTCTCTCTCACTCACTCACACACACACACACACACACCCTGGGTTCTAAAAACTATACTACCAAACTATACAGTATACCAGAAAAAGACTTAGTATGTCCAAAGTATGCGAAATGCGAAAAACGTCTGGTTGCATTTTGCAGTATGAAAGCCAGCATGCTTTTCTGGTTAATCTGAACCACAATCCTCTGCGCAGTGGAAGTTAAAAACAAAGCAGAGAGAGCACAAACATTTGACAGCTTACTAACAGATGACAGACAGATGAAGGCACACTTAAGTAAAAGTATTACGTTCTGTGTATTCCTAAATGTTGTGCTAAGGCCCCGACGGATGTAGGAGCGAGAGGGTCAAAGCTCAAGGTGCAATATCATGGTGATGCAACATGTCCCAGTTGTATGCACACTGCAGGTTGTAGTATGTACTTTGTAAGGGCAGCTGCAGTACGTACTAAAAGTAAAAAGAAAAAGTATACAATTCTGAACACACCCTTATTTACCTTCTCTTCTCTGATTTTCCCTCCCTCAGTGGATAATATGAGTGAAGTCAGTTCCTTGCATGATGGCTTGGACCCCCGAGGCCGTGGCGGTCGTTCCCAGCCGCCAGCTTTGGCCACGGTCTATGACCGGGATGAAGCCATGAGCACCATCAGCAGCGTTTCCCAGCAAGGTCACCGCCGCGATGACTACCCGCGTCACCCGCGTCCAGGGTACATGGGGGATCGCGTGCGTGCCCGCTCCATGGACAACCTTGACGACATTGGACGCCGCTACCCCCGAGATGACTACCCTCCACACCGGCGCCCAGATGAGCCCAGAGGAAGGAGAGGGTGAGTCGAAGCAAGACCTCCTTATAACCATTATTTACCTGTGTAAGACTGTAGGAACTGAGTTTGTTGTCCACACACTCCGTCTGTAACAGCTCGGCTTGGTTTAATTTAACGGTGTCCAGAGAGCAACTGTAGCTAACGTTTGTTTAGAAGTTGAGTCCACTAGGAATGTGCGATATGTTATCGTTTACGATATATCGTCAAAAACATTCCCCACGGTAAGAATATGTCATCCCACGATAAAAAACGATAAATTCCCGTATGTAAGCGCGTGTGGAATATTGACAACAATGGCGGAAGGCGGAGCAGATACGCCGGGCAGCGAGGAGCGCGTTCCTAAACGAGGCTCCACCTCCATTATCTGGAACTGGTTTGGTTTGACACCGCATAACATTATTTTCATTATTTTATTAACTTCACAGGCCGTTTAACATCACATTCATGCAGCACTCAGACTTATTTGTACACTTGACGTTGCTCCGGCAGCTCCGCTCGTCTGTGTTGCCTCAGTCCCCGCTGCCTCACGTGGGTGGCAAGCTAGCAGGTGAGATCAGATTTGTTGTCGTTCGCCGCTCAGGACGGCTTTGCTCGCTTGTGTCGCATTTTCGTAGCAAACAACATAAGCTAACGCTAGCTGAATTGATAGGTCAAGGGTCAGTAGGGCGTGCAATAGGTCAAGCTGATAGTGAAGTTTTAGAGCGCCCTCTGCTGGATCACAAGGCGAACTACTTCAAACGGTCTGTTGCGCTTATAGACTGTACATTTTGATTTCGAACAGGTCATTACATTCGAATAAGAACTTTCCCCCCACTTTCGAACGAAATTTCGAATAAAAAGTGACGGCCCTAACAAATAGTGCCTACAAAGGACAGTTAACACCACTAATTTGTTCCGCCACCTCAAACACAAGCACAAACCAGAAGAAGGATGCAAGGATGCAGAAGCAGCGTCAACTTCATCCAAAGCCTCTGGTACTTTGTGATTTTTATAAGCTTAGTTATTTTTGCTGTTTGCACTCTTTTTTTTTTTACTGCCTGTGTGCCAAAAAGTTTTAATACATTTTTAATGAATAATAGATTCTGTTCTCACATTTCAGACTTGTTTGTTTTGTGTCACTCACTACATTTTTGCAGTACAGGTGTACTGCTTGAACTTAATTGATGTAGTTTAGTAGCCTTTATTATTATTTTGGTGATAGATTTATAGTCAAAAAGATTAGGCTGAATTAGTGTTTATTTATCGCCATTTTTATCGTTACCGTGATAAATACCAAAAATTATCGGGATAAATGTTTTAGTCCATATCGCCCATCCCTAGAGTCCACTAACATAAACTGACGAGCAGCTTCCAACGCAACACAGAATTTGTATGAAAAAGAAAAGCTCAACTGTATTATAATAAGAATTTTTTAAAAATTTTGGCATCCACCCAGGGCTCTACGCTGACATTTTTCCCAACGAGCACATGTGCTCCTAAAGTAAAACATCTGGGAGCACAAAAAATATTTATTTATCGATTTATCGAACACTTCACACTTAAATAGGCAGCACAAACAGTTTACAGTGTTTGATTTCATTTTTTTCCATTTCAGTCAGCACAAAACAATTTCTTAAATTTACAGTGATTTCACTTTTTTCATTTCATTTTGTATCCAATGTGTACTAAACACAAAGGATGTCAGTTGTCCAAGTGCTTTTGTATGTTGGCCGCCTTGGATGTTTAGAACTCAGCCAGCTTTCCACTGCAGGAGTAGGATCAAACTCCTCAATGGAGGGGCAGAACATCACTTGTGCCGTTTTTCCACCAACAGTACCAGCTCGCCTCGCCTCGACTTAGCTCGCCTTCTTTGCGTTCCCATTACTGAAATCTGGTACCTGGTACCTGCTAAAGTGGTACTTTTTTAGTATCACCTCCATGTAAGTTCCAACCGAGCTGAGCTGATACTTCTGTGTGATGTAAGCTGGCAGCCGGCCACTGATTGGACAGAGAGCGACGCCACTTGATGACTCATGACGAGCACGACGTCCGAGCCTGACACCCGCTACCTTTAAAAACTAGCATCTGCCTTCAGTCAACATAGCGATTACATGGAAGGAACAACGCGCAAAAACACGCCGTGGACCGTGGCAGAGGTGGAGACGCTCCTGAGTGTTGTCGCTGAAGACCGCATGCAGAAAGACAGCTAGCCCTGTTTATGTGTCGCGTGGATAAGTACGTACTGATGACAACTCGTCCACGTTGATGACGACCCGCCGACGTTGAAGAGATACTTATTCTAGATGGAAACGCAACGCGTCTGAAATCAAACCAAGTAGAGCCACACTCAGCCGAGGCGAGGCGAGCTGGTACTGTCGGTGGAAAAATGGCATTGGTTCTCATATTGAAGCCACGGGAAAGTTTTAAACCAGTTCATGTTGAATTTGTAGGTTCTTCCTCCAGTCGGTGGGGCAGCGGGGACAGGGTCTTCGGTAGCCGCCATGGCGACTAACTAACCTACAGTTAGTAGTCATTGTTCGCATCGCATTACAGCATTGGAAAGTACATCACAGAGTAAAGATTTTCTCCTGTGGTTGAATTCATTTTTCAACATCGTAAACTCAAGAATTCCACCAGTCTCATTTGACACACCTTCTTTCTAGTTGAGTCTGAGCTCTGGCGGTGGGTTTTCCCAAACGCGCAGCATCCGTTGTCATTAATGATGAGAATATACAGGGAGAGCCCCTGACATAATACAACTGAGTGATAATGATACCATGAAAACCACCTGTGATTTTTTTTCCCTTTGATTCCATCTCAAGAAGCCCAACATATTGACATGAGTGTCGTAGGTGATACACGCGCAGACGTTTACGTACATTTGAGTGACATCCGAAGGTTTCTGTAAGTCTGCCGGCAGCATAAGGGCTTGAAGTATGTAGGTTACATGCAAGGTGTGATGAGCCGTTTTTTAAACTCCTCTTAAAAGTCAAACATGCTGGGTCAAAATAATCAGCTGTGGATGGACAATTACATGAGATTTTCTCAAGAGCAAATCCTGAAGTGGACACTGGATGTAGTGCTGAAAGAAATAAACACAGCTAAGAAAAACTACTGCAAACACTGCTGGTTGTGTTTACAGTGATATACTGGTGGGGCAAATCATATTTTTCCCAGGATGCCCTCCCTGCAGAAGAAGTCATTTTTTGATCCAGATTCAAATGTGCCATGAATTACAGATGATTTCTTTCCAATTTTTAAAAGATATTTTTTTCAATTTGAGAAAGTCGCAGTTTGTCATAAAACTAATGAAATATAAGACTGTGAAAATAAAGACTACACAGCATTAGTTAGTTTAACAGTCACCAAAACCCCGTAATTTAAATAATGTAGATTTGATGTAGTGTATATTAGCAGCTCACAGAACTGATGAACTCTCCTTTTACATAACTGCAGTTGTCAGTGTGACCAGATTTATTTTGATTTTCATCTGTTTTAGTAACTCTTCTGTGCCGAGTTGGCGGCCACGTTGGTGTTGAGCGAAGCGATGTAGTTCACTGAGCGGTGTAACACAAAACTAGATGATATCTTACTTTGATTACAACAAACTGTGACTTTCTTGACCTGAAAAATTATCTTTTAAAGTGACAAACATCATATGTGTGATTCATGGCACAATTATTTGTCTCTCCTTTTTGACTACTGTACAATTTATTTCTGAAAATAAGGTCCCATGAAGGAAACCCGAAGGAAACCCGAAGGAAACCCGAAGGAAACCCGAAGTGGCGTGACTTCCTGTTCCATCTGTTTTGACAAACAAGCTTTCAGTTGTTGTGCCGCCCCCCGTCAGCCACTATGTGGTCGTTTAGACCCGCTGGGTGTGACTAGCTAACTGTCATTCATTCTTCTAATTATTCATTCTTAACTCTCCTTTTCTCTAGAGTTACCTTGCATCACCACAGCGTTGTATTACCAAACAGTGCTAATTTACTTGAATTCAACAACATTTGATAAGTTATCAATGATAGGATAACTTATAACTTGAGGATCTTCAGTGAATTCTGTCTAAATAATCATTAATATCTGTCAGAGAATCTCTCAAGTGGTGCTTGTGGTTTTAATTGTTGCGCTGACATATTCTCCCCACGCAAAAATAAAAGATTTTTGCGTATTTCTAATGAAATATCATTCAGAAAGGAAAGAAGAGAAGAAGAAAAAGCAGAAAAGTGTAGGTTAAATTAGAGGGAAGTAATATGGAAATAACAAATCATAACACATCATAGAAGTCTGTTTAGATGAGGCATAACTAGAGAATAAGTTGATGCCAAGGCTGATGTTATGCTGTCATACAGTATGTGGGAGTATGAATACACTGGAAATTCAAATGTAGATGTAAGAAATAAACTTGATGTGGTCCCCAACCTGAAATGTGACTACATATTGGTAGTTCTGTTGGTTTTGGTGGTTTGACCTCTTTTCTGGGAGATAACACGTTCAAAATTACCTCATTTCCAGAAAGTGGTTTTCTTTCCACATTGAATAAAAGTGATGTCAGCTTGTTAAATTAATTTGCCACCTTGTTATTTCACTGATTATTGAGGAAACTCAGAAAATGTGTCACAAGGTTACATTAAAATAATTCTTTAATTTATGGCTCCTTCCATTTGAACAAACCTCAGCCTAAACATCAATTACAAATTAACTTAAATATTAACATATATAAGAACAACATGGTTTTAGTTTATTTTATAGATAAAGTTTAAACTATAAAAATACAAACCTTTTACCCTTTATACTGGTTGGACCAATTACAATGTCAGTAAACTCTGGGTACAAAATCCTCGCATCACACGCTTACATACAATTTAATTCAAACAGATGGGTTGGAGATCTCGGCCCTGAGCGCACATACGCAGGTTTTTCTTAAATCCTTAGATGTGTTTTGGTCTTTACACACACGTGTTTTATTTCACTGAAAACTTTTGGAAAAAAATACCCCTTCCAGGGTGAAGATATTCAGAAACTCAAAGTTTATCAGTGTTTGTGGCATCATTGGCAAATGAGAACTTGGTGCATGTGTAAAATCTCCGTTTCATTTTGCTGCTCTCTGTCTCCTCAGCTCGGATGATGGCTGGAGCAGTAGCGCCCGCAGCGGCTACGACCGCGACTATGACGACCGCAGGCGGCGCGACTATTCCCCGGAAGATCGGCGGAGAGGAGACAGAGGGACCCCCAGTGGCCTCCAAGGGAGACGCAGCCGCAGCCGTGATGATCTGATGGACATGGAGAGGGATCGCCGCGGCGGTGGCGGCAGGGGCGGGCGGGATGATTATGATGACAGCTTCCTGCGAGAAGCCATGGAGAGGAAGAAGATGGGTGAGCAGCAGAGGGCCCGCAGCCGGGAGCGACTGGACAGCGAGAGCGACCGCTCGGATCGGGGGAGGGCACCACGCGGGCCCCCGCCACTCCCTCAGATGCCCCCCTCTGGATACCCCGGCCGCCGAGATGACTATCCACCTCCTCCGCCTCCACCGTACAGTGACAATGAAAGTGTCTCATCTTCAAAGAAAAGCAACCTCCGCAAGGTGAGTCACTGCAAAACTGTCCGTTAGTAGGCCTAATAGTTCACCTCACTGCCTGCTGACTTACAACTGCCACATTACTGTTCACACCTGTACTACGTGTGCTCTTCCCTTACATATTTACACCACCGTCCATCCCTCACACTGTTCACATGAATTGAGATTTTAGATAATCGATTACTCATTTTAGTCATTGTGCAAGAACGTCAAAACATGTGCTGGTTCCAGCCTCTTAGATGTCCGTATTTGCTGATATTCTTTGTCAGTTATGTCACTAAATGAAAAACTTTTGCAATTCAGAGATTCTGTTTTTTGAAAAATGAAAGAGAAAGACAGACAGCTGATCATAGGCAGTCTAAGCCTATAACAAGATAACTATGCACAAGACTGTGCCAGAGTCCTCGCGGTGGTGCTTTAGGTCAGGTAATGTCATCCAGAGTATCCATGTAAATAAGAGTGTCAGACATAAAATAGTGCAGAGGTTAAACTAAATCAGTAAAATATAATATAGTAGTGATAGTATTGATGAAATACTGTCGTCTGAATTACTTAATCAGAAAGTTTGTTTCTCTTGTGGTGCAGAATGGAGCTGTGAGTCGGGAGAGCCTGGTGGTGTGAAACCGACCGTGACGTGAGCAAACCCGTCCAACACAAGCAGCTTTCATCCATCGGAAAATCGGTTTCTAAGACTGTAAATATTTGTCACACTGCTAATCTGCTGTGCTGATTTTTTTTTTTTATATGTTGCATCAATTACAGTAAACTTAAGTTGAATGTGTTTGAATACATTTTTTTTTTAACAGGGATGAGGTACACAGATGAAATGTTATGTGCCTTTTCATGTATAAAACTTTGTGGCTGCCACAAGTGCCTTAGTGTGTACAGAATTTAACTTGTTGACGTGAAAGTCAAGTTGAGAAGTAAATTCCGATTGGTTTCACCTCTGTTAACTTTTTTAAACATTTATGTGGTTTAATTTAGCTGATACTGATGTAGATTTGTAGGGGTCTATAGAGCTTTCTGTTTTTTTTTTACTCGTGAAAAATGGAGTGTTATTTCAAGAAAAACTGTACATTTAAAGAATTTGATTTTACTTTGCTTTTAGTCGTGAGAGTGTGCTCAATGTGTTAAGAAAACCTGGTGAACAAAATAGTCTTGGGTAGAATTTGTGTTTGAGTTCTTACATTTTTATTTTGTTTTCACTTTTTTTACAGAAAAGTTCAGGTTTAACCTGCAGTATGTTGTACAGCCGACCAGTAATAACCACACAAATGAAAATGCAAATGTTTATTGTAATGTGATGAAACTTAATTTTACAATAAAGGTCTCTATTGTCAGGCCATTTGTTTGACTTGTAGTTTTGCCACTAGATGGCAACATCACGTCAGTCTCTGATTTGATGGTAGATTGTAGCTGCAGTGTTGTGGACTTATGTTTGTGTTTCTCTTGATTTTGAGACAAATTAATCTCAACGACTGTTGCAACACTATAATAAGCATCATTACGTCATGGTTAATTCAAATATATTTAAACTTTAGCTTATAGTTGTTTGACAGTTAACAAAATGAGAAAATGTTGATGTAGTGCTGTATTGTAGGTGACTGGTATTGTTTCAGTTTCTTGAAGACGTTTCACCTCTCATCCAAGAGTCTTCTTCAGCTCTGACTAACTGCAGGGGAGAAGCCACTCACACCTGAGCTCAACTCGCAAGTAGCCCGAATGACTCTAAAACTCAGAGCTCACACGTGTCCTTTACAACTCTGTAGGGACGCTTCCACACAGAGTTTAAAAGCCTGCAACTCCCCTCCAGTTAGAACTGAAGTGTCTCGATGCAGCAATTTATAAACCATTTATTAAGCAATTGTAAAGGTTTGTAAACATCTGTTTATAAATCATAAAGCGGCTTCATTTCATTGGCTGACATTTATAGTTTCTCGTCCAGTGTATATATATATATATATACTACAAAGTGAGTATTTTGTAGGCTATTTTCTCACATTTTTGCCAACTCAGCCTGTGTGTCTCTGCCGTAGATTTCCCAAAGAGAGAGATTTTTTGTCTGGCAGTTGTCTGGTCTTGTCATTATTCAAAGCTGAACACTGTCAGAAGGGTGCTAATGTGAGACTGCTTGACTGCTGGAGTGAAAACAGCTCAGGGTGTTAGTGGCTGTTTGCACCAGTGAACCAACAAGTGGGTGTTTGTTGCACCGTGATCACAGACTGGAATAACAGTGTTGGATAATTATGTAAAAACCCCGGATTATTTTCAGTAACAATGTTTTTGTGTGTATCGATTGAGCAATTATTGTGGTGTTAAGTTTATTGTTACAGGTAATAAAAACACTGACGCTGAATGCAGATCTGTATGGTTGGAATATGCCAGTCTCTTGGTTACATGGCACCACTGAGATCTTTAAAGGAGATCTATTGTCCTTCAGTCCTTTCCCTCAGTGTTTTTTTTTTCTTCTGCATGTAAAAGGGCTTGAAAGATTAAAAGGTACACCAGAAACTCCTCTCTCCCACAGAAAACCCTGCTCATGAAACGTCTCGTACGTAGTCCCGCCTTTAATTCCATACTTTGTGACATCACACTACATCACCATGTAACACATTTGCATAATTTAAAGCAGCTAGTTTGGCACGGAAGAATTGATTTAGCACTTCTGCTCTGTTGTTGTTGGCATCACTGGGTCAGGCATGTGTGAGCTGACCAATCAGAGCAGACTGGGTATTCAGGAGGCGGGGCCTTAAAGAGACAGGAGCTAAAACAAAGACTGTTTTAGAGCATGAAAGGATGTAAACCTATTCTTGTAGTAATCCAAAATCAAATTATGAACCTGAAAATGAGCATTATATTTCTCCTTTAAAAAACAGCAACTTCGATCTGCTAAATTTGACCATGCAAGATATAAACTCATAGATTATACGTGACTATGCCCTCATTCATACCTTATCGGGCCGAACCTTTATACAGGGTACTGTACGACATCTTACCCTGTGGGGCCAGATTTTTCTCCCACGATGATGTTGCTGTGTTCCCAGATCTCAGTTACTGTGGTGAGTACTCGTGCTTATATCGATATTATACCATTACTGTGTTTTGAGACTATATATCATCTTAGATTTTGGATGTTGTTGTATCGTGACAGAACATAAGTTTTGTCTTTTCCTGGTTTAAAAGGCTGTTACAGTAAAGTGATGTCATTTCCTGAACTTACCAGACTGTTCTACTTGTTCTAGTACTTAATGATGCCAATACTTAAGTCCTTGTATCTATATTAATGATATTTATTGATCAAAAGCCTCAATGTGTCAATCTGTAAAAGTGCCAGTAGTCATCCCACAATACTGCCACAATATTGATATAGAGGTGTTTGGTCAAAAATATTTTGATATTTGATTTTTTGCAACCATTTATGAAGTGCTTCTGGTGAGAATTCAAAATATTGAGATATATTTATATATATATATTACATTATTTTAAGTCCATATCTCCCAGACATAGTGAGTAGAGTGTTATCATAATAGAAATGATGTCCAAAACTATTAAAATGAGACTGTAGTTGTAAAAAAAAAAAAAAAAAAGAATTATCCTTTAATTAAATAAATGATGTGTGAATATAAAACCTGAAATCCCCCCCAGCACCACCATCACCACTACCACCACAGGTTGTGTATGCCAAAGACCCAATCTGCTGACAGAGAGGAAGAGGAGGGAGGAGGGAGAGCAGGAGAGAAAGCGAAGGAGAGAAGACGACTCTGAGCTCCTCACTGGCTTCAGATCAGCTGATAAGGTAAGAGCTCGGCTTCTCTCTGGTCCACTATTTTTTAAAATCTCAGTTTTACCTCCATGTCTGTTTTCCTCCTCTATGTTTAAATTTCTGATATTTAATTCAGTTTCTTGGTAACGGTATGACAGGGAGTTCAATGTTGTGGTCAGATATGTGACAGGAGAGTGGTGTGTGTCTGGAGTTAACTGCTCCTGTGCACATTGTTTTGTTTTTATCAGCATTTAATGCTGCAACACAGGTTCTGTGATTACAGCTGAGGACGATGCACAGAACACAATTCATGTGCTGCTTTTTGTTATTTTTAATAATCATGCATTATCTGTTTGTTGGGAGACCGATGACTCCACGAGCTCTTAAGAAAACATGTATTGGGTTTTTCAAAATCGGTCTCACCATGACAAAGTATCACCAAATCATTATGTTCGACATTTTTTTGCCCTCACTGTCATTTTGTGCAAATATGTGGCAGTCTTTGCTCTCATTGGTGTCTGGCTCACTGTTTTTCGGTCATTAGAATAACAGAAACAACTTTTAAAGACAAACACTTTCTGCTAATCTTAAATTTTATCAGAGAAAATGCTAAAAATAAATAAGTAAATAATGACCTGCTTATCAACGCAATCCAATCAAAGCAGCACAATGACAGTTGGAGCACAGTATGGGTCCCAAATAGGACACATTTGAGATTAGTTGCACCTTTGGGAATAAAAATCCCATGTTACTCAGGGACCGCAGCATGTCAGTGTTGTGGATATAAAGCCCTGAACTGGGTCAATAATCCCTCATTGACATATACATTGGTACACCACATGGTGAACACGATGAGCGAGTAGAAATCATTTTTTTTTAGTCTGATAGGCAAGAAATGACAAGTTGAAAGTTTCACTGAGTGACAAATGTAATCTGCGTCCTTCTGTGTTTGGTAAAGATAAATATTTGAATGTTGGCTTTGGAGTTTTAACTGTTTTCCTTCTTTGTCAGAGAAAAAATAGAAAAAAAACTTGTTAAATATCTGATTAGATTAGTAGGTTTTCAGTCTGTTGTTAGCAAATTGTTTGCTTCTATTTCCGCCTGTCCAATCAATGGCCAAAATGTAAAACGATGTAGGTGAACACCTTCGACTGTAGGTCGAGCAATCGAACACATAAAATGCAATCATTTCTTGCTGTTCTGCAAATGGCAGCCATTCATCGCTGAGACAGAGGGACAATGGGTCCATTCTGACTGTGTTGTTCTGTCACCGTCTCTGTCCAGTACAATCCCAACAACCCCCTCACACACCCACACACCCCGTCTCCACACACCCGCCACGTCTACGCCATAAAACTGTGATGGCATTTACTCCTAATGCAGAATTTAGAAACAAGAATAGCTGCCAACTGTTGGAGAAGTTGGAAAGGGTTTCTGTAACTCGGTCGACCCAGAAGACACAAAAGTCAACTAAATTCTCAGTTGTAGTCCCTTCGTGTTTTCTGCTTTTTATCCTGCGACTTTGTGTTTGAAATAGTAGCAGGCAGATGTTTCTCCACCTGTCACAATAAACTGAGAAGACCTGTGTTAAGCTGCTTGACCATGCATACCTGAGATATTTCATTGTGGATTTGAATGGTCTGCAGATAAACACATTCGAAGGTCCAGTGTGTAGGATTCAGCAGCCAAGTCACCAGAATAAAATGTTAGCAGTTAACGTTTCTGCAAGCCGTAGATCCGTGCATATTTGTGCGTGTCATCGGCTCCACAAAACAAAACGTGTCACATCAGGTTACATGTTCATTACCTGACTTTCACATTTGTAAATGTGACACCACTGGATATTTTAAGGGGACCTCTGGACGATTACCAGCCATGTTTGTGGCGCCCAAAACTGATGTTTTTAACAAGACGTTGGGAAAAATCCCCAACCGTGTTTGTAGCAACAAAAACAGGTATTTAAAACCAAAAATGAAATGATGTTTGTCCAACTCTAAACGAGTGGATTTTGTGCCTAAACCTAACCAGAGTGTAAGCACGGTGCTTTGACAAGAGAAAAATTCAAATTAAAGAGATGTACATTTTTTTATTTATCTGTATTCTTGTGATTGGGTTGAGATTTAGTGGCACCTGGTGGTGGTGTTGCAGATTGCAACCAATTGAATACCTCCCCATCTCTTTTTCTTGGGCAAGTTGAGTCCTGAGTTTAAGCAAGTCAAGTCAGTCTTATCTGCAGTATCTGGACTTTATGAAGGGGAAAGACAAGGTATCAGTGCCTGTCTGATAATATAATGACCTCCACCAGCAAGGGTATAGGTATGACTTCTGCTGGGTCTGTTGGCTTATTTGTTAGTTGGTTTGTTTCTCAGCAGGATTAAGGTCTGACAACCCCTGTTTCAAACAGATTAGCTTTCACAATTGCCTTAATGTTTTCCTTCATTCTTTTATCTCCAACATCCAACTCATAATACTCAGCAATTTTCACTAACTGTTCCCGTGAGCAGCGCTCCAACAACTCCTCTGATGGAGCTCGCAAAAAAATCCTCCACACTAGCCATCGCTCAGCTTCTCTTACCCAACAGAATTACTTACTAGACGCAACACCACAAGTTCAACTCCTGCAGCACACTACACTCACCATAGCCCCAGCACAACCAAAACTTTACCGTGGTCTTGTCCCTCTAACTGCCTAATCAAAAGTAGCTAACTCCCCCCTAGTCTTCAGGCATTTTTGCGGTGGGTATTTATGCACTGAATCCCGCAAGCCCGGCGGAGCAACCAGTAAATGGCGACCCCATGAGCAGTTTCGGACGTGCCCCCGAGACTACTGCGCCAACCACATTAAACACCACACTACAAAACCCCCCAGCAATCTTCCAAGGGAAGTTGCTCTTCAGCCTAATAGGGACAAAACAACGGCAACTTTAATGATCACACATCGGACAGAGCACAGAAAACACTACATGCAGCACAATTTCCTCCTGTTACAGCCACTTAAATTAATCAAAACAAAATGGCTTACTTACTTACCACTCTAGTTCAAGTCTCCCGCGTCAACAGAACGTGAAACCAATCACCAATCACTGAACTTAACAGGCTACAACCGCTCACTGACGTCGCACAGCCCATTTCATTCACACCTAGCAGATTTTACCAACTACAATAATACAACCCAGGTCAACAAGAAAAGCGACGAGCCCCCATTTGTCACAGCCCGGCTCTTAACTGTGGCAAAGATGGGAGACCAGACTGTAGAGTGAAATTATCTCAAACATTTATTCACAACTCAAAATTATAAACAACAGAAAATGTATATAAATGTCAGTAGTGTAAGCATGTGTGTGAGTGTGTGGCAAACAAATAGAACAAAAGCAATGGCTGCAGCGGCAAGAGCAAGAGGGAGATCTGCAGAAGAGTGAGCCTTATATAGATGCCACACCAGCCCAGGTGTCTCATCAAGAAGATGACCCTCCCACGACCTGGATCCTGCAAAGGGCGAGCAAAAGAGCAAAGCAGCAGAAAACACAGAGGCACCTAGTGGAGTGGTGGGGTCGTCACATAAGACAAAAGCTACTTAATGGATTTCCACAAAACACGGATGGAGGCTGGTTCCCGGCCCAGAATAGACCCTGTTAACTTTTGGTGTGGCTCCGGATAAAGGACCAAATCCAGGAATCACTTTCACTCACCTTCTTTAACATTTTTTTTAGACAGTTTCATTAATTTCTCTGGGAATAATGCATGAATCTTGACGGAAAAATCTGGCGTATTTACATGTGGGTGGCTGGTATCTATGAGTGGGTCTAAAAAGGGGACTGTTGGGCGTTTGTGGAGGTATACGCTCTCCTGAGTGCCCTTCTTAGTTGGCCATTTTAACTGACCTGTTCAAACGAATTATTTCTTAATTTATTCGCAATCAAACATTTTTCCTTCCCCATCATTTTCTCTTTAACTCAGTGAAATACTGACAGCCAGACTCAATAAAACTGAAAACAAAACAAACAGAAAACAGAAAATGAGCACAGAGTTTTAACGTCACAAGTCTTGAAAGTGCCTACGAGGAATTTTTAAGTGTTTATGAAAAAATCTTGTGATTCCTCCGATGATTAGAAATGACCTGTAATAACAAACAGGTCGGTGAAAAGACTGCTGTTTTCATATAGTTATTATTAAAGCCTGAGCTCCGGTACGATCACATATATCACATATAAATACTGGTGTTGCATTGCTTCTGTCAGAAGGGGCCACTGGAATCAACAAAAACTGAAGGTTCCTTGTAGTCACTCTAAATTCCAAGTCAAAATTTAGTCTCAAGTCATTTATGTTTTGCCGAGTCAAGTTGCAAGTCAACAGAACAATGACTCGAGTCGAGTCCAAGTCACAAAGACTTGAGTCCACATCTCTGACCTGTATTACGAACTTGATTAAACAATTGAGAATCATATTAGTCTGGTTATATATTAATCAATGAATGTTATTATATATTCAGTCAGCTTGATGATTAATCAGTAAATTTTGTGCATTTGAGTTGTAGATGAACACATTTTATTAGTTTTAACATTTGAAATAGATTTAGTAACAGCAGTCTGACCCAGAGTCCCCTCGTCCTCCATCATGTTTCCATCAGAACAGCCTGAGCTCACAGGCTCGATGTGACCGGTCGAAACTCGCTAAAAGCCACAAGAGTTACAACCAAGAGAGAAAAGGTTGAACAAGAGACAGAAACAATCGAGCGAGGCCAGAGAAAAGGGGATTGTTGTGATTAAAAGACAATTATCTGTGCACATCGACTTCCCAGTGTTGTGCGGTGTCAGGCTCGAGCTGAGCTGTTCTGTCCCAGAAGGCCTCGGGAGACAATGGCTCCTGTGTCAGGACGGTGGGGGGGTGTGTTAACTAGTCCTGGGGTTTCATGACACTGTCACTGCACCATGCAACTGTGTGAACACACTTAATGCCACATTTAGGCTTCATAATGTGTTTTCATGGGACGGATGAGTTGGCTGGTTTGATACAAGCGAACTGTATTTCCTAAAGTGACGTACAGTCGACTTAAAACCACAGGAGACATTTAAAACAGCAGAAAAATCACAAGATCATGACTTCAATCACCCAGATCATCTATAGATCACTGTCGATGTTGAACACGAGGAGGCTGAAAAGTTACAAAGTGGAACTATTGCACGGACGGTAGAAAACGAAAACCAAATCAATGTGATTAATTGAAGATTCAGAGTGACCTCAGTTCACTGTGTGCTTCAAGGACATCAAGGAGGAGTCTGTAACGTCTTCGATCAGAGAGGCAGCGGAGAGGTTTCTCGTACACAATGCTTTGTGCGCCGCCCAGCTTTATAATCCAGTGTCACGAAGCTCCAGATACATCAGTGCAAAGGTCAAAAGTATCCTGAGATAAAATTAGAGTGTTGTGTTTAATCATGTAGATTTGCACTTTTGGATTGTGGACTTCTGATCTATTTCTGACTATTTGGTCCGTTTAATGAAACTGATGCATGAAGTTCAGCATTAATCCCGACAAGCACAGAGGTCTGCGTTATCAGAGATGACATCACTCTCAATCAAGTTCTGGCCTGATACTGCAGAATAGCCAATAACCAAAGATTTTTTTTCTTTTAAAGTAACTGCTGTTACACAACTACCCACAGAATGATCAGTTTCAGAGAGAGATCAGAGAGTTTCTCAGAACTTGTGTAGCTTTACAAACTGATTTCAGGGATGTCATGAGTCAGTTTCTCATGAATGTGTCAAAACTGACGTGAAAACTCAGATGAACATCGGCCACTGACATAAGTGAATGTTCCCTTATTTTCTGATATATCGATGGTAGGCCGTGCTCAGGTCATACTCTGAGTTTCCATCTTAAAGCATAAACAATACATTTTTTTACATTTTCCTCCTAGTGTTTCACAGCGAGGAGGTTCCACTGTGGGCAGGGCCTCCGTTCTCTGCGAGGAGGCATTTGCCTGTTCCCCTGTGCTTGTCAGCTTTCCTCCGGGTACTGCGTTTTCCCCCACCATCAAAACATGCACACTAGGTTCATTTTCCAGTTAGTGCCCATGACCAAGGCACTGGCTCAGATCTGGAGACGGTCCCTGGGTCCCAGAGTACCGGTTGAATGTTGGTGCTGCTGTTTACAAGTGTGACTTAGTGTAAAGAACCCCTTCTTTTTTTATAAATTACATATACTTTACTGAGTCCTGCCTTTCAATATTGGCATTGCAAAGTGTTTAAGTTGTTTCTATCAGTCTACTTGCTTTCGACTTGTTTCTTGTCTTCCATCGAATGTGGACCAGATTTTTAAGCTCCAACCACATTTCAGTTTCACTACCACACGGCTGTTATCTGACTTTGACAGCGGCTCGCCCTTTCTCACGCGACTTTCAAGTTGATTTTTTCTTGGGGTCGTGAAATGATCGCCTGACTGATGGGTGGGAAAACACACCTTTATCATATCAACCACAAATCCCTGAAAGGCGGATCTCGTGGTCACTGGGGTAAAACATGCAGAAGGACTGTTCTGACTCTTCAGATTCTTTATTCTGTGAATCACTGACTTGTGAAAAACAAAACACACACACACACACACAAGCATCCACGCCTCATTGTCTGTATCACCCCCTCCCAAACTCACTTCCTGCCTTCTGTTACACTGACCTCAAAAACAAAACAAAACAAAAAAAAAAACTGTGGATGTGCTCTCCATCTCCATCTATCCAAAATCATGAAATATGCTCAGTTCCGTCCAGTGGATAGAAGGGCCTCGGAGCTCAAAGCCTCACCCATATTTGCTGGGACGAGGGGGAACAGTGTGGCCCTTTGTGGCCCCCGTTTGTATTTATGAATGGCCGAGCCTCGGGGCGAAGCCTCAGAACAATGCTGCTACACTGAAGGGCTGATTTTCATATGGGAGGGGTTGATGGTGATGATGGTGGCAGCAGTGGTGGCGATGGTGGCGGGGAGGGCGGTTTATTCCACACCGTTGGGGCTTGGTACAGAGAGTGGCGAGAGGTCTTGCTGGCAGCGGGCTGGTGTGACGCTTCGCATGTGAGTGTCAGAGGGACGGCTGCTGGAGCTGCTCACACAGGAGCTGCTGGGGGTCGGCCACGGTCACCTACACAGGTGAGCAGCAGCACTTTGACTCTGATTTTCAAGGGTTTTATTGGACTTTGGAGCTTTTGGGATTGGAGATTTTTTGGGAGGAAGAGGCAAGAGGACGTATCTATCTATCTATCTATCTATCTATCTATCTATCTATCTATCTATCTATCTATCTATCTATCTATCTATCTATCTATCTATCTATCTATCTATCTATCTATCTATCTATCTATCTAATCTTGTTATTTTTGTTCTTTAAGGTCAAACACCTACAGTCAGGGTGAGTGTTGCGTGAGCGTTCAAACATGAGCGTGAAAAGATTGAGAGTCAGATGAGTCACAAGTTAGACCTAGTTAGGTAATGAGTAAGTGTGCGTGTGTGCGTGTGTGTGTGTGTGTGTGTGTGTGTGACTGGGTGAACGTGTTTGTGATGATGTGTAAGCGTGCACAGATGAGTGAGCGAGTGTGTTTTCTGTGAGGGTGTGAGTGTGTGTGTGTGAGTGTGTGTGTGTGTGTTGTGTTAGCAGGGGTTGCTAAAAGCCCTGCCAATAATTTACTGGATTTCGCTGCCTGTGCCGTCAGCGCCGAGCCGTTCCTGTAACTGTCACATCCAGGCGGGTACCTGATGCCTCCGATCACACAGCCGGCCAGAACAGTTTTACAAGTGATTCAACACGGGCTGCGTTATTCAGACGAGGCGAAGATGTGTTTTTCTTCAATGAAGCGTTTCACCACATCAGCAAGCAGTTTTCAAAATGCAAACATTAATGTTTCCTTAAAATCTGAGTGGTGGTGGAGGAGCAGTGTTAGTTATACGGCTGAATCACATCTGTGCTGACGCGTTTAAGTTTCAGATTTTGACTTTTGACACTTAGCTTCCACTATGCAGTTTTAATGAACAAACTCTCGGTTTTCATGACTGAATGCACTGAAAAAACACAACTGACCTTAAAGGACAACTCAGTTTCATACTGTTTTATTTTGTTTATATGTGGCGGACCCTGCCAGTGTTCTGTTGAGCTTATTTCCGTCTGAGAGCAGCTTGTTTATTCAGTTATGGAAAAAAAAATCCAAGTTTTGTATTATTACCTCATTAATATTAGTAAATATTAAAATTTGAGTTTCGATTTCTTCCCCAAAATGACACGGTGCCTCTTTTTAAGCCATTTAAAGCCAGTATTTTGTCAGAATTGGCGGATGTGTGTCGCAAGTTTTGTAACAGAAATTAGCATTTTGTGCGATTTGGCGCCCCGCACAGTTTCAAAGTGCAACACCACTGTTGCAAATACAAACCCCAGACGTAATGTAGGAGCCAACTACAAACAAAACTCGTTACGTCATAACAATGTTATGTGCTGAAAACTTGTATGTGATCCGACCCTCTCACTGAAGTTACATAGCGCAGAAACAAGAGTACAGAGTACGAACAAAATGATCTTGAAGCTGTTGTTTTAAGGTTACACATAAACAATAGATTTTGCGTTATCTATGGACGGACAGAGGTTGGCAGATTAAAACTTGCTGTCCCGGTTGGGGACATCGAGTCAAGCGGAGTGTTTCAGGGAGCCTCTCTGAGACGGGTCCACACTCCATTTGTCTGGGTGGTTGTTGAACAGGTGACAGCTCTGTTTGTCGCCCCCTTTTGTTCAGAGCGGAAGGGAGAGCGCTCCTAATGAGAGAGCAGGCCTGTGGCTCGCCATCTGCCCACTGGGCCGGGGATTGCCAGAGACAACTGGGTTTGCCAGGTAGAAAAGATGGAAATAAGCTATTGGTGCTCAGGTCTCTTGTTCTGCTGGAGATCGGGCCAACTGTGGCCCACTCTGTTGTCACGCTCACCTCGTGTGCTTTTGCTAAAATGGGAAACTATATCTGTGGGAAAAAATGTGCGCCTAAGATCAAACCGAACCAAACAAATGCAGGGAGTGTGAAGTTGAAAATATGCACTGAACATGTGAATGCCTCGAAAAGTGTAGAAGTCACAGTTTGCTTTGAAGAACTCAAATAAAAAAAGGGGAAAAGAGAAAAAACAGATGCATAAAATAGATAAAAGAGACCATAAAACACTAAAATGCTACGTTTATTAAGATACATTTGTGCAGCTTTAATACGCTTCAAAATATCTGCTGCAGGACGAAGGCAGCGATACTTTGATTTCCTCGACTACCTTAAAGTCCAGTCTGAGTCTTTAATTTATGCCAGCACTCTCTGCAGAACCTTGGACAGACTGTGTGACTGATATTGGCATATCTCCGTGTTTATGTTTGTATCTTGTGTGCCTGTGTGTGTGTGTGTGTGTGTGTGTGTGCGCGCGCTGTGCCGTGCTCATCGCTCCATGTGTGGGAGGGGGGAGCAGTCATGTTTTAAGACCATCTGCTCCTCTGAGTATTTTAGTGGGGGCCTTAGCTTGCGGTGGACCAGCGCGCGTCACAGGCAAACAGCAAAGCGCAAGCTGTGAGCGGGCCTGTTCCGGCAAAAAAAAAAAAAAAAAAATTCCTCCAGTTTCTCCCTCGCACAATGGGCAGTGTTCTGTGCACAAGGTTCCCTTTCTCTCGCTCGCCTCGTCCAAGAGTCGCGGCGGAGCTCTTGTACACGGGCCGCAGACGATATTCACAATGAAAATGTTCTTCTTGGCACAGTCGATTGTTTGTGTGAGCCTTTTACGGCTTGTAGGAGCAATTTCAGTAATGTAAAATGACTCATAAAAGGTGTCGTGGCCTGATTTAGCAGGGATGATTGTTCAGATGGCATCTGTATCCCCGAAGCGTGATGTGGAATAAGTAATTATGCTGAGTTTTTGATTAGATCGTAGAAGAGCAGGTTCTGATGATGAAGATACATGTGCACGGATGTGCTTTGGGAATACCTTTGTCACCTTTTCAACCTGCTGGGTCTTCTTTTCTTTTGTACCGAAACATGACGTGATCGTGTTCGCTCACTCCGCCTGCTCTTGCACATTTAATGCACACATATACAGTGACTACAGTCCCCGCAGGACAATGGAGCAGCCTGAGCTTACAACCGGCACATACGCTTTTGCAGAGGAAGGTCACATAGCTGCACACCCCACACTGAGGAGTGTGTTGGCATGCCTTATGCTGCCTGTGTGGTGGTGTGTGGAGGGGGGGGGAGTATGGCATGCTGCGTATTCGTTTATAGACGGCTTCAGAGCGTCAAAGCAGCATTCTCTTCTTCAGCTCCTCTCCAGACTGTTTACGGAGGGATTCCCTTGAGGTTATCCGTGGCTCGGACGATGCCATCTCTTGGCTGCTGGCCTAACGGCTTTTGGACGCAGTGACTCACCCTACATGTAACAATGAGAGCGGGGAAAAAAAAGTGCCACTTGGATAGACAAGTTGCCTTTGTTGCATTAATATGTAAACTAGTGCTTGTTCATGCTTGCGCTCCCGGCCCACACACATTCCTCACCAGGGAAAATATTAGATCTGCACACGTCTGGAAAGATCAATGATCGTGACCCGAGGCCTCAAATTCAGATTCGTCCAGACGTGGCTTCGGATTCACTTTCTTCAGTTTAATTGTCTAATTCAGGCTCTTTTGGGTGGCTACTTTAAACAAACGGACCTTTCTAAGATCCAAATCTGCATCAAACTAACGTAAATGTCTAATTTACATAACCATATTCATGTCACAAATTCTATGTTCCTCCTACTCCCCGCATGTTGCTCTAACACAGTCTTTTTCAAAGTGATACTGAGTCATCGTTCCTCCACCACGCAGTGGTTGCCCTCGTGTTTTGTGCACCACTGGCATTAAAAAGGTTCACCTAATGTCAACATGTTTAGGGACGTGTGGTCAAGGCCCGTAGTTGGAGGCATTGAGACACATGGGACGGCTCGGGGAAGGAATTCTGAGTGGGCCAAAGATCGGCTCCAGAAATGCCTGAACGCATATTCAGAGCTGCCCACGACACATGTAAACCAGCGCTCACACAGACTCCCTCTCTTTCCCTTTCCCTTGTCTCCTGCTCACATCTCTCTTTATCTCCCTGTTCTGTCCTTTCCTGTTGAATCTGACATCTAGGATTCAGAGCAAGGCGACCAACTCAGGGAGAACAACAACGGGAAGAAGAAGAAGAAGAAGAAGTGAGGACTGAGAGGGAGCAGGAGCCTGGTGCTGAGGCTGGTATGAGGCAAGTGTTTTGTGTGCGTGTCGCGTGTGTGTGTGTGCTTAAGTGTGCACACGTATGCCGTGTGCTCTGTGCCAGCCGTTTGTCTGCCCCGTCAATGAGGCCGTTGTTGTTGGGCTCGATGTTGGTGGTGTCAGTGGCCCTGCCCGGCTGCTCGGCTCTGTTCTCTCCTGCCGTTGCCGCTGCACGGCCTCTCTGCCTGGACACGCTCGCCCAGCTCTTGGCCTTTTGTTGCCGTGCAGATGGTGAAGCTTGACGCAACGCCGGAGAAAAGTTAGGACTGTCACAGCCAACAGTGTGGCATTATGGGCCAAGACGTCTCGAGATGTGACCCACTTTCAGTCTGAGATGTTGATTTGGTCACGCTTTACAGCAAGGTACACAAGTAGTTACTGAGGAGCGAGTAAGGAATGAATCAGAAACCAACCTGATGGTTAATGAATCGTTGATGAGTAATTCCTGAATAACTGTGATTTGAGGACTTTATAGTAGATAATGATGAGTTACTGGAGAACTGACTGGGAGATACTACATTAATGAATCATTACATAATGATTAGTTCATTAATATCTGGGAATCAACATACTCCTTTCTTCATGAGGTGTTCTTAATTATTTATCAACCAGTTGCTGAGTGGCATGAACTAGTGACGACCTAGTTATTCCTAATTACTTAATCATTAGTTACTCTTAGTTAGTTACTCTTAGTTACCTATCATACTAAGTAGTTACGAAAATAGATTAATTAGTTACTTATTACTTCATCAGCAGTTACTCTTTTTGTGTGCTTCATGTAAAGTGAAACCTCATACTGAGTAGTTACAATACAGACTCATTAGTTACTAATTACTTACTCATTAGTTACTCTTTTTGTTTACCTACAAGTGAGACATTGTACTGAGTAGTTACCAATATAGACTCATTAGTTACTAATCAATTAAATCAAGTCATTTCTGATTCATTCCTTACTCGTTCCTCATTTTTCTGTACCTTATTATCAAGTGTTACTATTTTCATAATAAGAGTGTCTCAAATAATAACATGAAAATGTTTGTTTAGCTGTTTGGCCTGTTCCCTGTAACCTCTCTCATAGCATTGTTTTCAGCTTTCAGTATATTTCATACCGACTACAGACTACTTTCTTTACATTCAAATGTCTATAATCAATATTTTCACTCATAGTCATAACTCTACAGAGAGTTTCAGTAGTGTATGTTTTGGCTCTCAGTGTAGTTTTTGGTTGAAGCACACTCTTGTTTTCAGTAAAACAGCGTTAGAGACTAGCTGGTGATCACAGTCGAGTGTTTAGCAGCTTACGAGTCAGATATTTCCCTTAGGAGTTGACCAAAAACAGAGCAAAAAAGAGTAAATATTGGAGTGAAATTCAGCAGGTGGACACAAACATGACTCCAGATGATTGACAGTGTTGTGTCACTAAGCAGCTTCTCGCTAACAGGGTCAGCATATCAACTTAAGAGGTGCAAAGTGCTGTGTAATCACTTGAGAAAGGTCTTGGCTCATTATCGTCACGGGTGGCATTAAACCCAGGGTGCAGCGACAGTGCCCCTTCAAAACAGTGTCACATGCACATGGAGAGGCGATTGAAACAGCTACATTCTGGCAAAAGAAAAGGTTATAACTTGCAACTTTTTTTTAGGTTTGTACCAATTGCAGTTTGATGTTGTTGTCTTGGAGGTTGCTGTTGTTTCAGGTAGTGACAGGGATTTTGAAAACAGTAGCACACACATAACATTAGGGAGGAGAATGCTACCTGAAATAGGCAGACTGATAGATCTGTTGAGTCAGATTACTTCTAAGATGATGATATGACAGTCCACAACTTGTCTCTGCTGCCTCCAAGTGGCCAAAAAAATAGTTTAAGGAATTATTCCCCCTCTGTCTTAAAAGCTCTGATTTGGCTCCTGTCTCTTTAAGAACCCCCTCCTCCACCCAGTGTGCTCTGATTGGACAGCTCACACATGCCTGAGCCAGCATCGCGTGACATGGTGACGTAGTGTGATGTCACAAAGTCACGGAATTAAAGGCGGGAATACTGATGAGGCGTTTCAGGAGCAGTGTTTTCTGTGGGAGAGCGGAGCGTCTGTTGGTGCGGACCTGAAACTATATAAAACCCTGAAGGAAAGGAAAACCTAATATCTCTCCGTTATTGCTAATAAAAAGTAGAAGGTAGCTGAAAGAGCAAGTACATTTCCTTTGAGTGCTCAAAAATACATGATGAGCAGCAGGACAGACCCCACGGCCTCTTGCCCTGTCGAACCAACATCATTTCTCACTTCTCTCCATCAACGAGGCTAATATTGGTCGTGGATTCTCCGGGGGATGTTGTGATGTGTTAATCACGAAGCTTCAGAACACAATCCACTCTTAGGCCTGCCATCTGCACACACCGGCTGCTGCAGCATGAAGCTAAATCCTCTGCTTCTACTTCTGTGCGTATTAATTCTACATCACAAGTAACAACCAATCGTGAAAACAGTATTCATTTTATTTATATCGCAGTTAAACGGCTACATATTTCTTAAAAAAACATGTAAAGTAAAAGCAACGACCAGCTAGAATGTTGTAGATGTAGATATCAACTAAACAAATATAAAATAATAGATGAAACGACGACATGACCTCACACTGGTGTTGGATTATTGTTACCTGTACTAGACTGCAGAGTGGAGAGAAGCACTTTCATTCTGCTTAACTGCTACAATGTGAGAAGACAATGCAGATTGTATGACTAAAAGAAACAATTAAAGATCAGTTGGAAGGTGACGATTGTGCTCCGTGTTGAAACAGATTCTCAGCACAGAGTGTAATTAATTCAGGAATTAGTCAGAGCGAGCACAGACGTTAAATTTGCCTGAAGAGCTGCGTGTTGATCCAAATCCTGTTATCATCATTATTGGCTGGAGTTTATTTCAAAGATTCTAAATGTAACATGTCACGTATCAATAAATGGGGGTTAAAGATCCAGAACATAACTTGTTCCGTAAAGGCTTCTCTCGATCGAAGCTTGATGAGTTGTGAAGTAGCGTAGTAGCAGTGTTAATGATGAAATCTATCTGACGTGACTCAGCCATAAAGGTTCCTAGACGATGTAATGTCTTAAAGTTTATTTCACGATACGCTTGGTCACGTTCACCAGCTTCCTTCCTCACTGTCTGCCGCATCATCTTACATTTTCCAAGCAGTTATAGCGACAGGCGGCCAAATGAAACCCACAGCGCTCTTGACTAACATAATGATTTTTCTGAGTTTGAGTTTTTTTTCAACAAAGGTCAAGTTGTTTAATGCAGAAATGTTGCCTATTTTGTCTTTGATCAGGAGCCGACATGGTTAGATTTTCATTTCATAGTGACTCAATAAGCGAAGCTACTGTAGATGTTTTCTTTTTTTTTTTGTTCAACTTATGTGACAAAAATAAGAAGTTGTGATGACCATGTAAAGCCACTAAAACAACCTTTTTTCCTGAAACAGCAGCACACAGTATTTACACAAAATTATTTGCATTTTAATTTATTACGATTTGGCGCCCCCCACAGTTTCTGAGTGCAACACCACTGATGTAAATACAAATCCCAGGTCTGTAACAGTTTGATAGATGTCACGTGGGTGCTAACTACAAACAAAACTCATCACAGATAACACAGAGAAGTATTTGGATCCAAAACTGAGAGCTTATATTCTCGACCAGGGACCAGTACCGGGTCTTGGGGTCATTCAGCACCGGCCCGAGAAAAACCCAATAGGATGTAAAGGGGCAGATGTAATTGCTATATTCTGTATGTAGGCTACTGCATTTGGTTTTTGTTATTTATTCAGCTTGAAATGCATTACAATTAATGAATTGAATCATTACACACCACAAGGCAGATTATTTCCATTTAACACGAAAATATTCAAGTTCTTTTTAACGAGGACTGTTGGAAAAGGCCCACAGACAGTGAGGATAACGGAGACACTAAGCAGAACAAAAGATAAACTCAAGTGCCGATATGACGACAGCTACATAAAATTCAGTTTCACGAGGACTGTAAATGCTCCAAATCCCTTGTGTGTGTGTGGTGTGATGGTAGCTCCTATGTGGTCTATGTGCCAGAAGAATTGGGAACCCCTGTTGTAAACCATGAAGAGTAGAGAAAAAAACAACAAAAACAAACATGAAACTAAAGGTTTTCTCAATTTAAAGGGAGAAAAACCATCTATAGTGACATTTTTGGAACAAAATGTGCTGACACTTCATTATTCACGTGCAGCTTCTTTTTAAATACAGTGGCATTTGTTTACATATGTCGTCATCACCGTCATGAGTGCAGCACAGATAGTGTCAGTAATCCGCTGATGACATGATGTGTGGTGACTGGAGTTTGTGTCAGAGCTCGGACAACAGCGGCAGTCATTCATTGGACGAGCTTACGTATGGCGGCTGCGGGGGGCGGCGAGCAGGTGCTGACTGACGCTGAGTTTGTGTGACTTTACTACGGCTCTGTGTGAGTCGGGGGACTGTGAGTGATGTCATCGCCTGATGACGCTGATGTAACTGGTAATTTATTTTTATTTTTTCCACAGAGAAGAAGGCTGTCGAGCTGTCAGGGTGTGAGCGAACACCCTCTAGTGGAGCTGCTGACCAGCTGTCCTGCAGAGCTTCTGTCTGTTTCTAACCATCAGCATTTCAAGGTAAAACCACCGTCACAGATTTATAAAAGATACATTTTCAAATTAGTTTTTTCTTTTTCTTTTGCTGCTGAACTCAGCTGTGTCCTGAACTCAGTTTGGATTTGAATCATTTTGTCATTTTGTCTCTAGATCCAGTTATTTAGAATATAATGTGTGTTTTCCAAAGAGCTGCTGAGTGAAATACATGTATAATTTCAAGCATTTCTCATTCTGTTAATAATAACAAAGTAAGAAAAGAAATGACCGACATAACATCATGTGTCTCATCCTTTTCTACCTGTAGTGTGGGTTACCGCTGGGAGAAAACAACGCTTCATGTAGTTTTTGTAGATGAATATGTTATTTCTGGGGTATCAGACATAATCTGATACAGGGACGTCTGTGATGAGTGATGAAGTCATGAAGTTGGAATTGGAAAAAAATTATATTTTGAGCAAACATCAATTTGGGTGATCATTGAGTCAGTAAAAATGATTTTTAAACACTGTTAAAGGTGCACTTTGCAGTTTTAATCAGAAGATAATATAGATATTCATAAGCATAATCATTATGCCTAAACAAACTAAATAAACAAACTCTCTTTGTTTTCATGGCTGAATAAAATGAATAAACCACCTGATCTTGAATGATATATGTGGCGGACCCTGCCACTATTCTAGCTTCACACAGAGTTCTGCGGACCTTATTTTCCTCTGAGAACAGCTTGTTTATTCAGTTATGGAAGTTATATTTAAAATATCAGAGTTTTAACTGCTTCTCCAAAACCACACAGTTCCCCTTTACCCTTAAAAAATAGAATAAGTTCAAAACTGCATTGCATTTCTTTGTGGTTTTCAGATCGAGGCACCGCGCTGCGCTCAGAGCCCAGAAACTAAACTGTTAAATCTCAATAACATTTGGATTATTTGTGTCATTCTCTGAGGTAAACGCAGCGTCTGAGTCATCAGCAGCACCCGTGCTGTAAACAAGACGGTTCCGGTTATTTTTTCTCTCGATGATGATGCATGTGCTGTAGCTGACAGGATGTGTTGTGTTCCAGAGGTCTATGGTCCAGCGCTGAGCAGAGACCATGTGGTGTTTGGAGCTGCTCTTACCACTGCTGTTGATCATCAATGGTAATACATTTCTGTACCTCTCTGCTGTCTGATGGTACATAAAGAAGACATGCAATACTAATACTTCATTTACTAATTTATCTTAGTATCTTCTAGGTACTACTGAGGTGATCATTTACTTTTTTTTGTACACTTTATCATATAAAAATCCAAAGAAAACTCCAAGGCTCTCTCTTTTAAACTATTAAAATGCCATTAGTGTCACAGCATGGTCATATTAGACCTTAACAGAGACATTTTATGTTCATTTTCTGTCTGAAACCATCTGTTTTAGCTCATGTCTCTTTAAAGCCCCTCCTCCTGAATACCCAGTCTGACTCTTTGATGTAGTGTGATGTCACAAAGTCACAGAATTAAAGGCGGGGACTACTGACGAGGCGTTTCAGGAGCAGTGTCTTCTGTGGGACAGAGCAGCTTCTGTTGGTGCGGATTTTGACCTTTTTAACTTTCAAGATCTTTTACATGCACAAGGTCCGATATAAAACACTGAATGAAAGGAAATGCAAATGAAAAAGCACAACTCTCCTTTAAAAACAAACTGAGACGTGTCTGAACATGACCATGCTGTGAGAATAAAGACATTTTAATAGTTTAAAAGAGAGAGTGTTGGAGTTGGAGTATCTCTATCCAAAGAGCATCTTTAATAAACTCGATCTGAGTCGAGAAAACACTCACTACGCTCCCATTATTAATTTAGTTCCATGACTATACTTATTTTATTCTTATGTTACTGTAAGAATTTCTTATCCTAATGTCTGTCTCTGATCTTCTCTCAGATGCCAGTTGCCAGTGGAACGTTTGGGTCCCTCGGGACATCTCGGCCATGACGAACTCCTGCGTGGTCATCCCGTGCACCTTCATGTACCCGTCCGGTATCAGGCCGTACCGCGGCGTTCACGGTATCTGGTACTTTGGCCAGCCGTACCCTCAGCTCTTCCCTCCCGTCGTCTTCAAAACACGCACGGACATCGTGCACGAGAGCTACAAGGGCCGCACCAAGCTGCTGGGCGACCTGCACCAGAGGAACTGCACTCTGCTCATCAACAACATCGGCTCCGAGCACTCAGGGAGATACTACTTTCGTGCTGATCTCGGCGGAGCCAACATGTATACGTTCCCGGACTTCTCTGAGCTCAAGGTTCTGGGTAAGTCACTGATCAGAGTGAAATATACATGAAACTGTGACCAGTAAACCAGAAATATAAAAAAGGGGTTTATAGCTAATGGTAAAGTAACTATTTAATGTATTAAATATAAGAGTTTCATCCATCTAGATAAGATAAAATGCTGCTTTACAATTACATTTCTTTATTATTATTATTATACATTAAGGAATCCAGTAATATCTTTTCATTCATGTCCACCAGACCAACCCAACATCGACGTCCCAGAGGAGATCGTCAGCGACGAGAGTCTGGAGCTGACATGCTACGCTCCGGACAACTGCCCCGACATGACTCCAGAGATCCAGTGGATGTACACCGACTACCTGCCCGACCCGGAGTTCAGCTCTGACTACCTGGAGGAGAGCAACACGGCGGTGCTCTCCAGCACCCTCACCTTCACACCCAGGCCCATGCACAACGGGCAGCTGCTGGGCTGCAGGGTCTACTACCCCAACACCACTCTGGTCTATGAGAGGCTCATCTCTCTGGACATCAAGTGTAAGTTGAAAAGCACTTTTCCACCTCTATCTACAGCCTCAAATGGACTGTTTGTCTTCGCTCAACATCACTGTAAATGACGGCCAGCCTTCAGTGGTTTTGGAGTTTAAATACAGGCGGATAATAATAATAATGTTGTGTCTGACATGCCACACTAGAGTCCCAAAGGCAATTATGAATCCCACTCAAGCAAATTTCTTCTTCCTTGAGTGGCTTCCAGGCAATGACTCATGATGGTTTAGTGTTTGTGTCGTGCGTCGTCCATCATTTAAGTTCCAAAAAGTAGTTTACACCAAACTTCAAAAAACAAAACTCCATACATATCGCTGCCTTTTGGACATTCAATTCTCCGCCTTACTTCCTCTCCCAGACGCCCCGCGCTCCGTTTGGGTGAACGTGTCCTCGGAGGTGATGGAGGGCAGCTCTGTGATGCTGCACTGCGAGGTGGACAGCAACCCCCCTCCCAAGATCTTCTGGATGTTCGGAGACCAGGAGCTGCTGTGGGACACGGCGTCCAACATCTCCCTCGCTCTGGACGACGTGACGCCGGCGCAGGAGGGAATCTACACCTGCGTCGGGGACAACGGCTACGGCATCATGAACACTTCTCTGTACCTCGCTGTCAAGTGTAAGTCCCTGAGACGGCAGCTGTGTCCCAATTCCAACATATATGTATATTGTAAATACTATATAGCATTAGCATGTAGTAGGTAAGAGGGACACGGCAGGTTACGTTGGATTTATGAGGAGTTTAGGTGAAGATTTAAAGTCAGTAACAATAGAGGAACTAGTTTGAATTCTTACATCAGAAACAATAAAGACAAAGTCATAGGCAGGTGTTGCCAGCCTGGATTTACTGGATAACTACAAATGACAGAAAACAAATAAAAAAGCCTCATAACATTCACAGAAACCTCTCGCATCAAGAACCCAGCTGTTGTTGATCCGTATGCTCAGTATTTTCTAACCTGTCCTTGCTCTGCCAATTAATCAATATGCGCCGCGGAGCTTCGGAGCCACGGAGAGGAAACGGCAGAACAATAAAAAACAAAGTGTATTGGATGAGCGGAGCTGTGTCCCAAATCCACACAGCACACTAATGCTATCACAAATCAATTTCCTTTTTTTGCTTCAAACAAACACAGAGCGCCGCAGAAACAATCAAACTGTGACCCGAGAAGGCCACTGACAATTTAACTTCATCACAAGAAGCAAAACAAGAATCCAAAGATTTAATATTTTCTGTGTTCTGAGATCTCCCTGAAACTAAATCACCACATTCTCTTTGTAGCTTTCAGTTTCTTTGTGCCTTTCATCGTCAGACAGTGTTGATAAAAATCACACGTTAAAAAAAAAACATATATATATTTTTCCTTTGGAGCTCACAACATACTCAAGAAAGAGAAGTTTGGAGGACATGTTCGTTTTAAGATAGAATCACTGGACATTTGCATCGACTGAAACATACATACAGCTTATTTTATACTGAGAGGCTCATTATTACAGTTCGTGACATTATCAAATTTATTTTGTGAGTTGAATAATACAACATAGAATAAAAAGTATGTGTTCATACGGAATACACACTTGTTATTAGGATTCAATAAAGTCGTCTTATAGATCTTAACAGGTAATTAGTAACTGTATCGAATGCATTTTTAAAGTAACCCTCCCGACCCTGGTGAGAACTGTGTGAAACAGGTCGCTTACACTGATGAACACTCACAGAATTATCACAGTCCAGATGATCCCTCAGCTTTATGGAGCTTTATAGTGAGTTTCAGCTCCTTGTTAACCCGACTGACTCTCAACTTTACTTCTTTTTGCTTGCACTCACTGCTCTGTGTCGTTTTTGGCCGCAGCAGGCATCTGTTTTCAGTAAAACGCTCAAAAACAAAACACTGTAACAGCAGGGAGACACAGTTAGAGACTTGTGAACATGTAACAGCTTAAGAGCCAGTGTTTTCCTCAGGAGTCGGTCTAAATGAATGATGACATTGCTGGATGTCCGCTGCTCAAAGTGGCCAAAAAAACAAATCACTCACTGCAGATTTAACTAAATATTGAATCTTGAAATTAAAGCCAGTAACCTAAACTCAAACCCTGAATATCTCTACATTGTGCTGCAGACCCTCCCCGCGAGCCCGTGGTGAACGACTCCATGACGGTACAAGAGGGAACCTCACTGGCCCTGCACTGTAGCACCCAGGGCAGCCCGGCCCCCACCCTCACCTGGCTGAAGGACGGGGAGCTGGTGGGCACCATCACCGCTGACGAGCTGTCAGTGCTGGAGATCATTGAGATCACACCGCAGGGAGACGGACAGTACCGCTGCCTGGCCGAGAACGAGCACGGAAGAGCCAGCAGCTCCCTGAACATCACTGTTGAGTGTGAGTGCCTCAGTAGGACATAGAATAAAAAATAATCTGTAATGAGCGTCTCTGAAGCTGCTGTTACAACCTTTTTAAATACCCTCAACAGATGCCCCGGTCTTTCTGGAGGAGTCCAAGTGCACGGTGGTGAGGGAGGGCGTCCAGTGTGTCTGCATGGCCACAGGAAACCCTGAACCCACCATCGAGTTCTACCTGCCCGACCTGAACGTCACCATCAACGAAACGGACGGGCGGTACAACTTCTACACGCACACAGACGGACACACCTCCACCGGTATGATCAAGCTGAGGGAGAAGGGCGAGCGGATCGACAACGGCCCCGCCGTCAACGTTCACTGCAGCATGTACAACATGTACGGAAGAGAGAGCGTACACCTGGAGCTGCAGCAGGAGAGTGAGTAGAGACAAACTGACCACTGAAACTGATGATTCACTTTTGATTCTTGTTGTGATGTTTGATTAAATCATACGGGAATGTCCTCTTTTTCATCATCTTTCTTTTAGCATTCTTTAAAGGAGACATATAATGCACATTTTCAGGTTCATTATTTTATTTTGGGTTACTTCTAGAACAGGTTTACATGCTTCAATGCTCAAAAACACGTCAGTTTTCTCATACTGTCCAGTGCTGCGGCTCTGTATTCCCCCTCTGTCTGAATCGCTCAGTTTTAGCTCCTGTCTCTTTAAGGCCCCTCCTCTTCTGAATACCCAGTCTGCTCTGATTGGTCAGGTTACACACACCTGAGCAAGCGACGCTAACAGCCACAAAGCAGCTGTGCTAAATTAAATCTGATGTGCCACTGTAGCCACTGGGCCTAAATTATGAAAGTGTGTGACATGGACGCAGTGTGATGTCACAAAGTCACAGATTTAAAGGCGGGACGACTGATGAGGCGTTTCAGGAGCAGTGTTTTCTGTGGGAGAGAGGAGCTTCCATGAGTGCACACAAGAACATATAAAACAACACTGATAGACAGGAAAACAATGATTAAAGCATTATAGGTCTTCCTGAAAGAATAAGCCTGTTGATATTCTGTTTTTTTCTTTTTTGTCAACAAATCCTATGAAAAAACAACAACAATTGATCTCACTGAGAAGGTACTGTCAGTGTTGCCAAAGCCTGATCTATCTTATATTACACGTTCCTTCATTCCCCTGACCGGCGGCACTGTGTTGAGTCGATCCCATGGCTGAACACACAGGTGTTGAACCAATCAGTGTCCTTTAAGAAACTGCTGTCAGCCAGAGATTGCACGTTGTTTAAGTGTGACGACGAGCGAGGGATGCGACTGTTGTCGTGTCAGAACTGTGTAGTATATTTTATTGAAAGAAAAGCAAAGAAGAACGCCACTGAAGGCTTCTTCTCCCTACGGACTTTAATTTACCAACCGGCTTCTGCTGGTTGTAGCGCTCTCCTCCTGTTGATCCGACTGGAAGAGGTTAGCCTGTGATAGACAGATGGTTCATCTCCTGAAATACCTGCCAAGTATTTTTTTTTTTTAAATGTCTGCTCTTTTCGCACAGTGCTTTCCCAGATGGTTCTGCGTGACAAACCATCTGACGCTTCAGGTTTTGTATAATGTTGTCCTACTGCTGTAGATTAAATGTGTACGGATCTGCTGCAGAAAATAGTCAAATGCACTATTTCCTCCTTTTTGAGTGATGTTTCCTAAGAAATACAGTTTCCAGCCTTTTTTAAGAAATCAAACCTATAATGTTTATTTTCAAGTTTGGTTTAAAATATTTACATGTTAGGTGGGAAAGGAGGGAAATGGGTGGCGTGCCTTCAATAGGGCAGTGGAGTATTGAGATACGGACAGCTTTCACACCACAACCTGACATTTTGCAGAAAAAGGCACATACGACTGATTTTTCACTGAATTAAGGCAGCAACATTTTGACTTGTAACTTTAGCGACGAGTGGTGAAAAAGTTAGAAATCCCCAAGCCAACTCTGTTCTCTGATCCAGCCAGGACTTAAGTCAAAAATCTCGAGCATGGCATAAATATCAGCGAGGACTGGGACACCAGGCTTGAGAATAAATACTGTGATTATTTAGGCTTCCTTCCAGTGTACTCCATAGCACCGCGGTCAGCTGCTTCGTAAGGATTAAGTGCTTCTTTCCTTTTTGCCCGTAACTCATGGAAATTGTTTGCTCTTGTGGGATTGCTCAGAATCAAACACAACACGTTGTTGGTTTTGGTCTCTTCGTTGGATTCATGGGACAATAAGACAAAAAGAAAAATATAGAATAATGTCAGCTTTTTCCTGACGATACTGTCATCTCTGTAAAAGTACATGACGGACATCATAAATTATGTATTTTCTCCTCCTTCTTTTCCTAACTTGATGTATTTGTGTTGCGATTAAGTGAACAATCCCCCTTTTTTTTATTATTTCTATTTAATTATCTCTTTGACTAGGTGCACCATTTTTCTGTGTGTAAATTAAAGGGGCACTACGTAGTTTTGGAGATGAAATCCACACTCAATATTGACAATATTAGTGAGGGAATAATAGAGACTCTACCCGACTGAATCAACAAGCTGTTCTCAGAGGAAAATAAGGTCCCCAAACACAGTTTGAAGCTAGGGTGGCAGGGTCCGCCACATATAAACAGTATGAAATTGTGTTGTCCTTTAAGGTAAGTTTGTTTATTTAGTTTGTTAAGGCATAAAAAAAAACAGTCAATGAAGATCTTTTCTCTTCTGATTCAAATTTCTGCCCCAAAACTACATAGTGCTCCTAATTAAGTCGTATGTCCTCATATTTAACTTCGATCACCTTTGTTTTCAGAAAAGTACATGATGGCGGTCATAGTTGGCACCATTGGAGGAGTGGCGGTCATAGCCTTCATCATCGCAGCAGTGAGATACGTTGGCCACAACAACAAGAAGTGAGTATCCATGACAAACTAATGGAGAGGCCGATGCGAGGCAGAAGTAGTCGTTTTCCTCACTAAGCATTTTCTGACATCCAAGGAGACACTTAAGCCTTGTCATCCATTCTAAAACGCACACACATTGTATATGAGTGAATGTGGGACTGATGTGGACGTGAGAACCATTTCTCCAGAGCAATTTCAGTTTATTTGCCAGGACAAGTCCCAGTTGAAATCCTTGGAGATCCACATTGGCTGCCTTGTGGAGTGGGTTAGAAAGCTGGACTAACCTTATATTTTGCAGGCACAATTCCCTGCTCTGACACCGCTTCTGTATCCTTGACCTGCTACGCTAAATACAACCCAGGTAGCCCTCTTAACCAAGGTGCTTTATTCTAGCCTCAAGGCATATTTGGACCCCCAAATTTGCAAGCTTTCTCTGGCAAATCACCCCTGAAGTGGGTGTGAGCTCAGCGACTAAACCCATGAAATAACCACGTCACTCACAGCCACAGTTGGCCTCCAGCATAACCTCACAGAGCTTGTTGTTTTAAAATGGATGCCCAGGCTTGGCGTGTCACCCTGCGTTAGTCGCAGTCGAGACCGAGTCTGATTATGTGACTCCGTCCCCCAGAGAGAATGGCAACCCTAGGCAGGACGTGGTCCTGGAGAACCCAGCTTTGTACTACAGCGCAGTCAAGAAGGACAAACAAAATCTGAGGAAGAAAGTGGTGAGACATGCTGATGTCAATGATTATGATTATGATGGAGGATGGGTTGGGTGACCATTCTCAGACTGTTTGGGGTTGTAGTTTTGTGTAACAAGTTGTAAAAAAAAATAATATGACACCCCATTTTGACCTCTGAAAATGAGGTAATAAAGGAATCTCTCCCACCAGCAGTCCAGTAGCTCCAACCATGACCTTTCCAAACACTGTTTTCTCTTGCTTTCATCGCTTCTCTGCGTTTTTTCTGTCTGTTTTTCTCTCCCCTAACTCTTGCACAGCTTAAGACAGAGCTGTTGGGCTCAAAGTTTAACTCCATTCTAGAGGAGACTACGGTAAGGTTCCTAAACGAATCCCCATTAAAAAAAAAACAAACTCAAGCCTCAGTGACAGATGCATCTCCTCGCATATCAGCTTCTGTGTCCTGTACACTGCCGTTTGTTTCCGAAACTGCCTTCTGCATGGCTGCCTCATCGCTAACACAAACTGCCGAACCTAACAGGAAACATCTCAATCTCCCTGTCAGTTGTCGACCAGTAACCCCTAACATCTTTTCTTTATGGTGTCTGTCGCACTCGTCTGTCATCCGAGGTGTCGCCGGCACCTCGCCAGTTATTTTCCGCCGCTGATTCGTGCTTCTGTCTGCAGGGAGAAGACGGGGATTATCAACCTGTGGGCTCTATGGCAGGACTGGAGAGGCAAGAGCTGAATTACGCTGCTCTGGAGTTTATCGGGGCCAGGCCCAGGGAGGGGGCCTCAGGGAGGGGGGATGACGGCAGCAACTACACGGAGATCAAAGCCAAATGAATCGCGATCCTTCCCTGATCCCTCGGCTACGCGAGACGCAGTGGCGACCCCAACACATCTCCTGCCCCGTAAACTGTGTAATAACCCGCCTCCCTCTACTGGATTTCACCCTGCACACGATGACTCCTTGTCACTCCTTTCCTCAGATTTGTCACATATAATGCACCGCTCCATGCCAGTACTCCCCCCTCACACTGGCCCTCCTCCATGGGACGCCCCTTCACACGCCATCATTTGGGAAAACTGGTACTTTTCTGGGTCAGAGCATGACCCACTGGACAATGTCAAAGAAATTATTTGAATTTCTAGCCTCAGTTGTAGTACGTGGGCTCTAAAACATGCAGTGTTAGCCAGCGACCATGTTTTGTGTTGCTTTCATTGTGGTTTGACGCAGTTTTGCTCGTCATCTGCTCTCCATCCGTCTCCTGTAACCGTCACTGTGTCTGCTGCCGGTCGAAGCATCAGGGCAAGGAGTAACTGCGCTTTTTGTCCTCTTTTATTTATGTGTGTCTGTCAGATGAGAGCAAACCTCCTCTCCTCTCTTTCTCTTTGGTTAATTACTTCCCAAGAATATCCCCCTTTCGACCAAAGCGGATCGAGTGCTGGTTCCGGGCTGGTGCTAAGTGCTGGTTCAGAGTTGGTTCGACCTGAAAAACTTTAAAAAAACCAGTTTGCCTTTCCACGGGCATGAGAGCCGCTGTCGAGTCACATCATCCACTCGCTGTTTACATCTCCAGTTTCCTAGCATTGACTTTTTACAAGTGTTGCTCCGGGCTTTGCATGGCTACATTGGCATCCAAACAAGACCGGTCCTTGGACCACTGCTGCTTCGATTTGGTGTCCAGAAGGATAATTTTTTGTTTATTCTACTGAGTCAGAACACACTACATTAGCTCTGGTTTTTAAAAATGGCAGTCGTAAGTGGTTTTAGTGGGTCCTTGGTCACGATAGCTTCCGACATAAGCGGGTCAAAGTGTTGGTGCCACCCTGGCTTCTTCCAGAGTCGGCACCGGTTCCGAACCAGCACCCGAACCACCTCGGTCGAAAAGGGGTAGAAGATAACCCACTGAGGCTGAGAGATGCAAACGCATCTCAGCATCTTGTTTCCACATAATTGTATGTAATGTGTGATGCGACTCGGTGGCCCCTCTTAATACATGAACACAAAAGTCACCATCGTTTTTGATAATAACTGAAGAGGATTTGTAAATTCAACACTGTCCAGTCACAGCTTCTTTTCAGCATTTTCCAACTAGAACGTGTTGAGGTTTTTCGGGGGGGAACTTCCTGCACTGTGGTCGACGCGAAATGTCCGTCTCATCTCCGACGTCTTCTCCCTTTAGTGTGGCTTCCAGCTCTCTGACTGTTCTGGAAAAGTACAGACCTAAAGCACAACATATTTGCGAGCGAGCGGCCAAAGTGTTATCTCTTTTCGACAATGTGTGTGTGTGTATGTGTGTGTGTATGCGTGTTGGTGTGTGTGTGTTCAAATCGTGCTGAAAAGATCACAGGACACTGATCACTGAAGTCTTTGGGAAGTCCGAGCATCGCTTCACTTTTGATGCTTTGTTCTCACTGTGTTGCATCAGATGTTTGAATGAGAAAAAGTGATGCTGACTAGCCAGTTGGTTGTGCTATTCAAAGACATTTGATGAACCTGTGATGTAATATCAAAGCACACTAATAGTCTAACTTGATAATGATGGTGTCAATAATATATATTAATAAGATGTATATTGATGGGGAAAGGGATTCCAGTATGTACAGTAAATACCCTGCATGACTGTTTTGCCAGCAGGCTCACGTAAAAGCGTTAAATTATGGATAAAAGCCAGTGTGAGAAGTGAAAAACAGTCTTTTCACACATCTTTCAAATGTTTTTGACCGAACACTGTCTTAATATGAGCTTAATAACAAAAGTGTACACCAGTCAAAGCGTTTACATGCAGGGAGAAACCTTTTTGTGGTTGATTGAACGCTTAAAACCTGATTTCTATTATTAATTAAAAAAAATAAAAACATAAAATCACTTTTCAGTTCACTTCCATCAAACGGAAATTTGAAAAAGAATCGTCAAATTCAAAGCAGCAGAGGCCGATTTGATTTGAAAATGATTTGCCTAAAACAGTAAAGTATTTGAATTTTTCATCTAATTTGATTTAATAAGATGAATAAAAAGTTTTTCTACCGTGATGAGTCAATGTGAATATATTAAAAACAACTAAATTGAATGAACATAATGTGTATTTCAACAGGTCTAGTTTGTTAATGTATTCATGTATGTTTTGTTATTTACAACCTTTTTATTACATATCACGAGGCAAATTATTTAACTTTAAAATATTCAGGAAACTGTTTTTACTTAACACTTGACACACATGAAAACACTTTACTGGTTACATTACGTGTGACCCTTCAGGGGTCAGCTGACAAAACCCTGATGAAACATCAGACTTTACAATGTTTCTGCAGAACTGTGACGCAAGAGGACATTATACAACTGTTTTCACAGGCTGGACACCTGAGTTCCTCTTTTATACGCAGGGCATCAATCCACTAATGAAAACCCATCTGTGCATCTGTCCACATCACCACATCTAACTAAGGTCATACGCGAACACCTCAGTTTCCTCTGCAAGAAATAATCTCTAAAACACTGAGAGTTAAACATGAAATATGCAACTCGTCTACTAAGTTTCTTCTCATAATCATACACTGTTACACTGTGCCGATGTTGATAGACGCCTCAAGCGGAAAGTAACGTCTGGTTAGAGATGTGCAATGATCTCTTCTTGGCAAATGACAAATGTATGTCACGAAACAAATTCACAATGCGATGAAGTGATGGATTAAGTTCATCTCTGTGTGCACAGAACACAGCAAAGGCCTCTGACTGCTAACTGTTAACTCCACATACGAGTAGACTGATCACTGGAAGCGATATAAAAACAACAAAATGACACTATGAGGAGTGCTTCAGTTTACATTAACCCAAATAAATCTCTCTGTCCGCCAAAACTACGGTTAAATAAATCATGTTGATGCCGCTCACACAGGGGAGAGAAAGATGATAAAGAAAAAAGGTGTGTAGGATGTTTTTATCTGACATCAAATCATGCCCACAAGGCTGTGATGTGACGAAATATAGTCTTGCTCAAGAGATGCTAACCGATTTTGATGTCAATGTATTACAAAATCATGTGTCGTTGCGGCATGTTTTCAGTTCTTAAACTTCTTCAGAAAGAGCTCCTTTGCCTAACAGTATGTTTAAAGTATGCAGAGAAACGTGTCGAGTGCAGATAAATGAGCAAACTTTAAAAACTTTAAATGATGCATTGGTGCGTAATACAAAAAGAGCTTTGTATCAGGGGTTCTGAGCGCTATCTACACACCCCAAGTTAAAAATGAAGTTCTCCGTGCATGTAAACCAGCTACTCTTACTCACGTTATCCTTTTATTAAGACATTGTTCTGTCAACGTAATGATGGAGGGTTCCTGATATGCTGGCTAGCATTCATAAATTGCCTGTATGCACAAAGTCAATAACTTGTTCATGTCTTTGAACGCCTCATCGGGTGGGTTTATTTTTTATTTAATTTTTTTTTTTAAGTAGAAATATCAAATATGTCTTACCTAATCTTTTGTCACGGTGTGTTGTAAAGCAAAATTTGTATGTCCTATACTTTGTGGTGATCATAATTATCATGATGGAGATTTTGTTTTCTACATATATGATTGACACAATAATTCAGATCAGGGTTTTGCAATCTCTCTGCAAATTAGCACTGTTACCTAATGAAAGCAGGATTTTCTGAAATGATGTCGTTTGCTTGCTCTTTTTATTTTAAACAAGTCTTTTCACGCCTCAAGCAAATTCATCTGTCTTCAGTTCCACGCAAACATAAATAAAATAAAAACAACACGAAATGCAAACAGGTGATTATTGATAGAAAACAAGCTGTCTGTTTGTCATGCTGTCTCGTCTTTGTTGGGAAAAACAACATCACCATGGTGAAACTGTCACGCTCCACTTACTTATTGGTGTTGCTTCTTTGAAGATAGATAGATAGATAGATAGATAGATAGATAGATAGATAGATAGATAGATAGATAGATAGATAGATAGATAGATAGATGTGCAGTTTAACATGATCAAGCTAGAGCACCAACTTTCACAAACAAGGCTTCACTTTTAACACAACTTTTGAGGTCATTTTAGAAACGGTTTTGTTTGTAGGTGAATACAAGTAAGAATATCAATAAAACACATACAGAACTTTGTTTAAAGCGTTAAACATTAGCTGATTTTTTTATCAGCACCTGAGGACCTGAGGATCGGTCACTGTTAGAATTAAAGGTCATATTAATGACATTTATAGGTAGACAAATCTTTTTTTTTTTTAAATGATACATCGACAGAGCTTGTAGGTGCAGACTAGAAGTATCCCTTTTCTTTAAAAACATGATTATGATTGTGAATCAATCATTTTTTAAATGTTTGTCGAGTCCAATATTATTGTTGTGTCAGAATTTGTACGTCAACCGCGATCAACAGTCTTGGTAGTTGCCACTTTGTGTTAAAAAACATAAAAATGCTTCTACATAATGCACCCAGCGTACTCTACTGTCCTAATGTTAGCTGGCTAGCTTTAGCGGCGTTAACATTGGCTAGCGTGAGCGATGTTAATGCTTGCTCGCTAGTTTTAGCAACCTCAGGAGCCATTTGCTAGCTAAGTTAAGCAACGTTACCTAGCGTTAGGAACCTTAGCTAGCGCACATACGTGCAACCACCTGAAGGGGCATATGATTCGAACAACAGGATGAGATAGAAAGACACATTTAGTGGCTGAATGTTACCAATAACACCTTTATACCTACAACCTGCCAATAACAAGATAGCTTTAGCCTGCTAGCTGCATGGCTGTGGGGATGGCAGTGTTGGTGTGCCGTTGGCCAATCCACCATTTAGATATCTCAACCATTGGATAGATGGTCATGAAATTGTTCTACACCTGAATTCCATCTAACATCATCACGAGATTGACATTTTGGGGGGTTTAGGTTATTCAGACCCTCCAAACAAACTAAGTGCGACATTATAAAACTGATGAATGCATCTCCGACTGGATCATTAACAAGATAAGGTTTGTTTAAGATCACTCATCTTCTGTACTCCCCATTTCTTTGTAATGATATAAAATATAAAACACACAAAAACATACGTTGTGTTGATGCTGACCACAAACAAAGCAGAAGCAGAAAAGGAAAAGGAAGAGAAAGAGAGAGAGCGTCGGTGACTGTGTGGCGAGTCACTCAGAAGAGATCACTGCGCAGAGAGGAGAGGAAAAGAGGCAGAGGTAAAACACAACTTTTAGCTCTCGTTGAGTTGTTTTAATGGTAATTGAATTCAGGTTTATTATAGCACCTTATTGGAACAGATGTTAACACAACTCTTAGTGTAGCCACAACCCTGAGGGAGACAGACAGCGAGGTAGAGTTGACTGGAGATTCCTCAAAGCTGTTGACCATATTTTATCATTATATCACAAATCTGTGCTGTCACCTGTGGAGTTTCCTGTTTCATCAACTGAACTTCATGTTTGTCTTTTATCCTCTTCATATGAAGTGCTTTCGCTTCTGAAACGGTCTCGGTCATCACGTCAGGATGTTTGTTCTTATCTGGGCGACTCTGCTGCTCCTTGTCAGATGCAGCAATACTGACACAGGTATGCATCTTGATTGTACCCTCGTTACCCCCTTTTTTTCAAATAGAAGAATGAATTATGAATAATAAGTGTCCCTTTACATGTTTACAGCTACAAACATTTGGTTTTTCCACCTTGAATTAAGCAGAACTTTAACTGAATGATGCAAAACACCCAGTCACTTGGAAACTCTGCAATAGATGCCAAAGACATTAAAGGTGCACTATGTAGGTTTAAGGGAAAATGTTTAATCAAAAAACTAAATAAACAGTAAACTGAATAAACAAACTGACCTTAAAGGACAACACAGATCCATACTTTGTTTATATTTGGCGGACCCTGCCACCTTTCTAGCCTCAAACAGTTTTCTGGGGACCTTTTTTCCCTCTGAGAGCAGCTCGTTTATTCAGTTGTAAAGGAATTTTATTTCTGAGTTTGTTTTATTACCTCATTCATATTCTAAATATTACAATTACAAAAGTTTGAATTTCCTCACCAAAACTACATAATGCCCCTTCAACCTTGATTAATATGCAATACGTTAGAATTACGTTATGCTGTCTGGCCATTGCTGCTGAAAACACCGATTGAGCAGACCTGTGAAGTAGAGTGATATTTATCAGTGATTAGATATTTTGGTGTGTCTAAATATCTTCTAGAATAATGTATTTTCTGTTTGTCTCTTTAACAGGAGAAAACTGTCAAAGTGGATACTGTATCACTCTTAATAAAGGAGAAATAACAGCACAGGCCGGACTCTGTGTTGTGATACCGTGTTCTTTTACTACTGGTGATGGCTTCACATCTGAACATATGGTTTGGTACAAATGTGAGCCGTCTCAAAAAAGATGTGCCGATTCAGATGTGATATTCCACACTGAGGACGTCGGAAAAGTTCAGCCTGGGTTTAAAGGACGAGTGTCGCTGTTGGCGTCTAACGTGAGTCAGAACAACTGCAGCATCATCATCAATGACCTCACTGTGTCAGACTCTGGATCATATCAGCTCAGAGTTAATGGTTTCATAACCAGGCTGGCAGTTATTGTGAATCCGGACGGATATACATTCCCTGTAAAAGCAACTGTCTCTGTTAAAGGTATGTACATCTACGGCATTTTTGTTTTGTTTTGTTTTGTTTATTTGACAGGGACAGTGCACAGCTTATTAGCTGTACCGGAGTTGGCTATATGCTAATTTACATCTGCCGATAATATCTCTGTTAAGAAAATAAACATTACTGTAAAGTTACAGGACAACACATAATAAGGATACAAAAACATCAGCAATGTCAACTATCAACAACATGATTTCAAGACATTAAGACACGACAACAATATTACCCAGTGAAGATGTTCATTGTTGACTATGAACTGCACCAACATATTGTACATGTATAGTCCTTGTTCAGCATTTGTCGACCACTGTGGGCAACCAGTCGAATTTGTAGCAGATTTAACTGCTCCTTCTTGCCCTTTTGAAAGTAAATGATGAGCTTCAGGCTGCTCGTCTGATTCTACTAATGGACTTTCTCTCCCATTAGATCTGATCCAGAAGCCCACAGTGATGATTCGTTCTCTTAAAGATGGACAGCAGACCACACTGACCTGCACTGCTCCTGGTCTCTGCTCTGGATCTGATCCTACGATCACCTGGATGTGGAGAGGAAGTGGATCGAACGACTCTCACATCACAGGAAACACCACTACTTTAAAGATGGAGCGTGTGACTGGTGTCACACAGAGGCACAGCTCAACTCTGACCTTCAACCCTTCAGCAATCCAACATCATGGCAGCAGTGTTACCTGTAAGGTCCGCTTCATTAACAACATCGCCACAGAGGAGACAGTGACTCTGAATGTGACCTGTGAGTATAAATGTGCTCTATCCGTGCTCACGGCTTATGTTCAGAGAAACGTCTGACATTATGCAGCTTCAATAATCAGGTAGAACTAAGGTTTTATGTAGGTAGGCTATAATATTCAAAGTGTTTTTCTCACAATATCTAAGGCCTTCCTCGCCTAACATCTTGTTCATGAATGGGATGAGAAGCCTTGTCAAGTACAATGAAAACATTAGATGACAAATGGGAATATATCCCCTGTGCATCACATATTTAATCTCCACGTCTGTTCATTATGTGTTTTTTTTTCATGTGTGTTTTTTAGGAACTTAGCAAATGGAGCAAATTCTCACTTGGCCCTTTAGGCTTTCCGTAGTTCCTGCAATCTAATTCTGTAAATCCAAGTAACTACAATTAGTTTCTCTCTTTATTTTCATTCAGCAAAAGTCTCACCCAGTTTTTCAAATTTGGGTGGGCACTAATAACTTTCATGACTTAAAGGTGCACTATGTTATTTCGGGGAATAAATATTAAAATTCTGAATGTCTACTCCAAAATTACATAGTGCCTCTTTAAAGACCAGTTAATAAAAGGTGACACAGAATTATTTGTTGTTCAAATTGTGTCTAAAAGTAAATTAGAATCATTAAAATGACTTGTAAAAACACTTTTTCCTAAAACTCTCCTTGTGTGTTGACAGTGTTTCCGAGGATCTTAAAAAACTCTGGATGTAGAGTTCAGTCTGAGGTCTTGACCTGTGTGTGTATCAGTCAGGGGTTTCCTTTACCCACCATCAAATGGCCGCTGTTGAAGGATCACACTGAGTACTCCGTCATCACCACCGTCTCAAAGCACACAGTGAACTGCACGGTCACCCTGACTGTCAAGGACCACAGCAACACCGCTGTTGAGTGTGTCAGCAGCAATGAAGACGGGGAAGTAAAACAAAAATTCACCATCCAAGTAGACATGTCAGCGCAAGAAGGTACGTGATCTTCGCTAAAACACTTCTGCTACTGTGGACCACTGCTTTGTGACCTTTTCAGTATTAACACACTAATGTATAATATTTTCCTCTTTGAAACCACGACTTGTTCATTGCTAATTTGTATGTAATTTATTCTAAGTCATGACTTTTTATCTGGATCCTATGTGTATAAAAGTGACAATTGGTTGAGAATTTCACACTTGAACAGTTTTACAATCTTAGTTATGTCATTTCTAACAGCAGATCAGCCTGGACCAGGTGCAGTGCTCCCCTGGGTCATCGCGGCTGTGTCTCTCATTGTGAATGTCATCTTCATAATCTGCCTGGTGTTCCTTTGGTACGTTATTATATTATATTATATTATTATCAGTATTTGGTTTGAAGTCAGTGTGAATGTAGTGGAGACTTTTAGAAAAACACTTCATGTCTCACTGTTTCTTCTCTCCAAAGGAACACAAGAAAAAAGGTGAAACCGAACCAAGAGGACAGAATCTACATGTCGCTGAGGAAAAATGATCTCTCACCAGAGTATGATGTCATCGGACAACGTCTCAACTGACCGAACCACCTTACGAGTCAGACTTTAGCTGAGTGTAGTGGAAGACTTCATACTCTGATCCGGTACATCATGTTTTCAGCATGTCTAAGATTTTACATTGACGGCATATCTTAAAGTTATTTGTATTGAACTGTTACATTTTGCTCGTACTGTATTCTTTTGTCAGTTTTTCATGTCATGAACCTTTATTGACTCATGGGAAGTTAACTGAGCTCACATCATTCGCAATAATGTGTTCACATTGGCACACCACACACCTTCACACCTTTGTGTAATACACACCAGAGTGATCACAGTCATCTACTGTAACCAGGATTGAAGTGCTTTGCAGATTTCCCAACTAGTCTGATCGTCTGAAACAGTAACATGCAAATCGTGTTAGTTAGTATTTAAAATTTGATTGTGAAAATGTTTGAGTTGTGTGTTTGGAATACACTCTGTAGAGTCTGCCTTAAAACGAGGATATTATCTTTGAAGTAGGATGTCACCATTTGTGACAACAAAGGCCATTTTGAGTTGTTGACTTGTAGAGATATCCTTTGCCACAAAAGAATAAACATGAAAAGTGATTATGGCTACAAAGACCTGCAAAGAGAATTTGGCACAAGCCTGATACTCAGACCAGTCGGCACATTTGTTCCCACAAATTGGCCACAGACAGACCAAGGGGTATTTTTATAGGTTAAAGGAACTGAGATATGATGCTGGGTTTATCTGTTTATATCCTCAGAGATGTTTTACAAAAAGCTGTGTGCTTCGCACTGTGTGGAACTGAGTAAGAGACGCCACTGGGTGTCACTGGAGTGAATGTCTGTCCAATATCCCACCTGAAACCTAACTTCACCTGGGTGCCAAATATTCATGGAGCCCACAGACTACAAGTCCAGTGGAGCTTAATTTTACGTGGTTGATGGTCATTTTGCCAACATGACAGACAGGTAGCGGTTCTTCAGTGTTCAAACTGAGAAACTCCTCCTCTCCTCTGGCTGCATTCTGGCTTTCCTGATCGTCAAATAATAAGCCTCTCCTGTCTGTAACATTACATTTTTGCAATAGTTGATGTCGTAAAATACTTAAGTAAAAGCATTTTTGTAAAGTAACTTGGTACTTTTATTCATGTCTTGTACATTTGAGTTGTACTTTTCCTCATCATTTCCTTTTCATGACACTTCTACTTACACTCCACTACCTTTCAGAGAGGACAACGTCATAGCCTGTTTTTCCTTTACTTCAATTATTTGACAGCTTTATTTATCCTAGCAGTTACAAATTGAGATTTGACATACAGCACACATGAAAAACTTTATAAACATATTTCATTGTATTTAATAGAGATAGATTATCTGCCTGGAAGATTACTGGCACTGATATTCACCATTTTTCTGATTATCTGTAATCGTGATCAATGGAACAGTCATCAAAGTCGGAATTCCAAGTCAGAAACTCTACCAAGATCCACGTAGCCTGAATTCACTGACATAAAAACACATGACATCGCAGCAGTATGGTGGTACACACAGCGAACAGTTACTTTGTGACGTCTTCATCCCGTTGTTTGTTTTGCAAAACGTGCAGTGAATACATCTTTGTAGTTGTCATTTTCACTTTCATTCAGTTAAGGGAGAAGCATAATAATGTGAGGTGAGCTTCAGCTCAAATCTCTGTGAAATCACCTCTCTGTCAGTTACCACTACCAGCTAAGTTACCATCACCATGGCAACCTTTAATTTCAGCTGTGGAGCTGAGACAGATTTATCAATGAGTGCAGCTTAAAACACACGTACAAATACAGTCAGAAATGCATGCACACAAGAACACACACATACACAAACAAATAGAAACAAAAACGGTTATAATAATATTTGAACAGTGGCGGCTGCTGGTCTTTCAAGGAGGGGAAGCTCATTTTTCCGGCCTACATCATAAATGTGTTTGTTTATTTATTATATATATTATTATTATTCAGGACACCTGAAAAGACCTGTTACTTTTCCCCACCTTTTGCACTAAATCAATCTTAGGAGCTGACCTGCCCTGCTGTTTAACTCTAACAACATTCATATTATCTGCCATGATGTGCAGCTTGCTAATGCTAGCAGCTGGAGCTGCTGCGCCAGGCTACTGTGAAGTGTGACCGCCTGTGAGTGTGAGTGATCGTGACAAAGTCGCTGGGGATCGGTAAAGTCTCCGGATCAGTTCAGAACAACGGAATGAAAAACTTGGAAAATGCTCCGGTGGATGTTTATTCTTCAAGGTCGCTGATTCGCTCATTTAGCTGTCAATCAAAAAAGGATTCCGCCTTAGACAGCTCATCCAATCATCATGCAGAAGCCGAGCGTCCGGGCCAGCCCACTGCCCCATAGACCCCCAGAGACGCTGAGCGTCCGATGGGCGGGACAAAGCCCAGCATTTATCCAATGACCGTCTGGTTTCGCTGCAGTGGAACAACCCGCTCTACGCTTCCCCATTGAAGTCAGTAGAAGCTGAGCGTCCGACTGTGGAAAGCGCTGTGGCGCTGCGGGGATGAATGAGAAGGAAGTTGCGCCGGTTACCTGTGATAAGTAGCTGATTCTGAACAAAAGATGAAGGCTTTCTAGCGCGTATTTAGTCAATGAAATGTACACACAGCAGTATATATTTCACCACTTTTTTTTTTTTTTTTTTTGGTGACATTTTAGGGGAAGCTGAGCTTCCCTTGCAGTCTTAGAGCAATCGCCACTGTATTTGAATGCCACAACTTATGTGTTACAACTCTGAATAATCTAAATCTGCAAAGTAACTCGAAATGCCAATTATCAATACATACAAAAGAGTGAAGTATAAAGTACCAGAAAAGGGAAATACTCAAGTAAAGTGCCTCAAAAATGTTCTTAAGAACAGTGATTGAGTGTTCATTCTATCACAGGTTTTTCTAAAATTAACTTTAAGATATTTGTTTTTACTGCAAATAAAATAACAGTTCTAAATATCTGTTATCAATCTCCTTGATTTCTCATAATTGGTAGTAACGACCAAACAGTACATACAATTTATTTTTATTTTTTATTAAGTTTAAAAAAAAATTATGAACGTCAATTTTCAGTGACCTAAAACTGCACTTGCGTGTGTATGAAAGGTCAAACACATAGAAACAGTTATGTTGTAGGACCTTAATCAATGATAATTTGACCATCATCACTCAACAGTCACACAACAACATATACTGTATGTGGGGCATTGTTGAAGTGATTGAGGAGCCACAGTGTGTATGTCATACAGTCATTTAATATTGATACTGAAACAAACAGACACATTTTTTTAAAACACCTTAGGAGAAGTCACAGGGCTGGTGTACTGGTTTGTCAGTTTGTCAAGGTAAAAATAATATCACACCTTTCGATACTTCCCTTTTCAAAAAGTTTTGCACGACTTCACTGTCACGGAGAGGCAAAAAAAAACAAAAAAAAACCTGAATAGTATGAACAAACAATTTCTCCTCATACTTCTATGTTAAAAGTCGAAATAAGATACACAAGCTGGTATCATGAGATTGTGAGTATAAATAATTGGAAAATACAAATAAAAAAGCTTATTACTGTTTGGGGAAACTTCCTCAAATCTTGTTTCGCACAGAGTTAAGAAATAGAAAAGTGAAGAGAGAAGGGGACAGTTCAGTGCAGAAACACTGTGGAGAGGAAGCGACGGGCAAACAAGGCATAAAGAGGTAAAACACAACATTTCAGTTTTAAATGTGTTGGTGTATTTAGTAAATGATTTTGGGAGCACAACACTGTAATTGTTTTATTTGTTGTATAGTTCATTTACAATATTGAACAGAACAGAGCTCACAAAGTTCTTTACTTGAGCTGCACAATTTGAAAAAAGTGTCATATTGCGATGTTTTGACAGATATTTTGATTTCCTTTTGGTCAGTTCCTCTTTGTTTACTTCACTTTCACTGTAAAATGTGTCCTTTAGAAGGAGAGACTCACTGTGTCGATCATCGAATCAGGATGTTTTTTCTCATCTGGGCGGCTCTGCTTTTCTCTGTGACAGGCAGCAGTGCTGACACAGGTATGCATCTTCTCATTAAATAGTAATCTCATAGATAATCTCATTATGATGCAAATGTTAAAGATATGAATACAATTGTTAGCAGTAATTTTCCAAGATAAATGTCCTCATAATTGTTTTCCTTACATGCTTCCAAATTACAAGTATTTAATTTCCCACCTTGAATTTATCAGCTCATTAGTCACCTCCCTTGCAGCATCTACTGTATTTACTGACTTACTTGGAAATTCTGGGATAAATATTTATTTAAATGACTTTTTTGGTTACCAAAGACATTATTAATAAAGAAATATGTTAATGGAATGAGTTAAATGAAATTCTGTCATCTGCTCAACACTGCTGATTTGCAGTTAGGTAAAACAAAAACAGTATATGTGTTATCCGTCAGCGGAAGTAGGTTTTCTTTATTATTAAATGTGGTGTGTTGTCAAAATTGAAACCCTCTGTTGTTGTGTTTCTCTTGTCACAGGTGGATCAGTGGAACACTGTGACAATGGATTCTGTATCACTCTTAATAAAGGAGAAATAACAGCAGAGGCTGGACTCTGTGTTGTGATACCGTGTTCCTTCAGTACTGGTTCTGGCTTTACACCTGAACATATGGTTTGGTACAAATGTAGACCTGACCGAAGATGTGGTGATTCAGACACGATATTCCACTCTAACAAGAACAACAAAAACGTTCAGCCTCAGTTCCAAGGACGAGTGTCACTGCTGCAGTCTGACGTGAGTCAGAAAAACTGCAGCATCATCATCAATGACCTCACTGTGTCAGACTCTGGATCATATCAGCTCAGAGTTAATGGTTTCCGGTATAAACTGTCAGGTGGTTACAGGTATAAGGACAACTGAGGGATTTACATTCTCTCCAAGACCAACTGTCTCTGTTAAAGGTAATGTAGAGCTACACCAAATATATCCAGTGACATTGTTCATTTTTGTGCCTTTAAACTCCACTAATGTGTATTTATTAGTCCTAGTTTAGCTTTGGTCGATGTTTGTGGGCAACCAGTCTGATCTGTAGCATTAAATGATGTAACTCCTCCTTATTGCCCCATTGAAAGTCTTAACAGATATCTGTGTCTGATTGTTTAAGCCCAAATTTAAGTGAATGATGAGCTTCAGGCTCCTCATCTGATTCTACTCATGGACTTTCTCTCCCATTAGATCTGATCCAGAAACCAACAGTGATGATTCCTCCTCTGACAGAGGGACAGCAGACCACACTGACCTGCACTGCTCCTGGTCATTGCTCTGGATCTGATCCTACAATCACCTGGATGTGGAAAGGGACAGTAGCGAACAACTCTCACATCACAGGAAACATCACTGCTGAGAATCACAGCTCAACTTTGACCTTTAACCCTTTAGCTGAACTCCACGGCACCAATGTTACCTGTAAGGTCAGCTTCACAGGTGACACAACTACAGAGGAGACAGTGACTCTGAATGTAACCTGTGAGTAAATTACTTTCATGACTTAAAAGTGAATAATGTAGTTTGGGGGAATAAATATTGATTCTGAGTTTGAATGTCTACTCCAAAAATGATACAGTGCCCCTTTAAAGACCAGTTAATAAAAGGTGACACATGATTCTCTCTAGTAAAAGTGTCAAATATATGAATTAATATGAATATTAATGATTGAACACATACTTGTTTTCACAAAACTCTGCTTGTGTGTTGACAGCGTTTTCGAGGATCTTAAAAAACTCTGAATGTACTGATCAGCCTGGACCAGGTGCAGTGCTCCCCTGGGTCATTGCTGCTGTGTCTCTCATTGTGAATGTCATCTGCCTGGTGTTGCTTTGGTATGTTTGATATCAGCATTTATATCATATCATATATTATTATTATTATTATTATTATTATTATTATTATTATTATTATTATTATTATTATTACTACTACCAGTATATAGTTTGAAGTCAGTGTGAATGTAGTGGAGACTTTTAGAAAAACACTTAATGTCTCACTGTTTCTTCTCTCCAAAGGAACACAAGGAAAAAGATGAAACCGAACCAAGAGGACAGAACCTACATGTCGCTGAGGAAAAATGATCTCTCACCAGAGTATGATGTCATCGGACAACCTGACCGAACCTAACGAGTCAGCTTTAGCTGAGTGTAGGAGAAGACTTCATACTCTGATCCGTTACATGATTTTACATTGATGGCATATCTTAAAGTTATTTGTATTGAGCTGTTACATTTTGCTCGTACTGTATTCTTTTGTCAGATTTTCATGTCATGAACCTTAATGGACTCATGGGAAGTCAACTGAGCTTGCATCAATAATGTGTTCACATTGTCACACCACACAACTTCCCACTTTTGTGTAATACACACCAGAGTGATCACAGTCATCTACTGTAACCAGGATTGAAGTGCTTTGGGTGGGTCATCTTTTTAGGTAAAAGGAGCGGAGATACGGAGCTGGGTTTTTCTGTTCATATTCTCAGACAGATGTCTTACAACAAGGGCATGTGTGCTATGCATGAATGTAACCGCCATTATTTGAGTCTTTAAATGAGACCTCAGGAGACACAAAATTAAATAAGAACCAGAGTTGGGAAGTAATGAAGTACAAACACTTTTTCAGGTATCTGTACTTTAATTGAGTATTTATTTTCTTACAACTTTCTACTTTTCCTCCTGACATTTGAACACAAATATTTGTACTTTCTACTCCCATTTTACAAACATTCTGGTTACTTGAGTTTTCATGCATTTGAGGAGAATTATCAATTATATTTAATTTGCAAGACGAAACAATGTAAAAGACGTAACAAGATGGAAAAAGACAGAGATGGAGACTCACCTCAGCCTGTACTTTATTGCTTTTACTTAAGTAAAGAAGTTGTGATCAGTACTTTTAAGTTTGTCTGTCATTTTTACACAAGTATCTGTACTTCTTCTTGAGTAAAGAATGTGTGTACTTTTGTCACCTCTGGTAAGAAGGAAGACTTTTTTAACTGTTACACAAATTAACACAGTCATAAAAAAAGTTTCAAGCAAGCATACAAAATATGTTTTTGTCTTTCATTCCCAATAAGATATGATCCACGATGAGATATAGTGTATAAAGGACAGTGATGGGATGTAACTTATAATTAACTTACTGTACTTGTACATGGTGTGCAATTTCGAGGTACTTGTACTATACTCAAAAAATTCCATTTCTGCAACAGTATATTTCCACTTCACTACATTTAGAGGCAAATATGGTACTTTTACTTGATTTATCTGATAAATATACTAGTTACTTTCACAGATTATGCTGCTGCAATCTGATAAAGAACAAAGAAAAATAAAGGGAAGAAACAGTGAATCAAATAATTACAAAAATGCTGAATGTCAGATTTAATAATCGACCAAGTCGATGATTGGTCAACTCTTGGTATACAGTGTTTACATATCTCTAAATATCTGAAATATATCTTGATCTTTTGATTTTGATTTGCCAGAACACAACTTTTGATACTTAGGTACAGTTAATATCAGATATTTTTACTGTATGTTAAGTATGACTTTTAGCTACTTTATACAGCTCTGACAAATGACACATCATCTATGTGTCAGTCTCAGAGGAGGAGAAATATATCATCATATCTGCGCAGGGAAACTTCCTGAATCCTTGTTGTTGCACAAAAAGGAAGAGTCAGAGCAGTGAAGAGAGGAACAGAAGTCACTGTGGAGAGAAGAGAGCAGGGGATAAAAAAAATAGGTAAAACATTTACCTTATTTTATTAACATCTTTTTGAATTATAAATTGAATTTAAGTGACGGATTCTTCCTCAAAAAATGTAAAGGAATGTCCTGGTAATGCTGTTGCTGACGGTGTAGTTGGGCATCAATGATTCAGGACCTTTATCATATAAGAGCTGTTGTTTAGCTGTTTTAACTATCATTATTCCTACAGCACCTTTCTAGAGCCAATTTAACAAGCCGCTTTACCATAAAAGTATTTAAGACACACCCTGGGTGAAGTGTTTTGCCAAATTTAATTCAGCAACTATGGCATTACGCATTGTGTTACATCCTGTTTTAAGATCTCATAATGTCTACAGTGGAACTTCCTTTGTTTCATCAGCTGAACTATTTCTTCTTTGTTGCACTTTGTAGTGAAAATGTTGTCCTGTTACGGAAGAAACTGAATGTCTATCAAAAACTTAGGATGTTTGTTGTAATCTGGGCAACTCTGCTTGTCTCTGTGGGAGGCAGCGATGCTGACCCAGGTATGCATTTTTATTAGTAGCCTTTCCTCATCATTCGTTAAATACGATGAGGTGTCATCAAAATCTAAATTCTGCCCCTGTTTTTGTCTCCTTAACTAAACAGATGGATTTATTCTGAAAAGACAGGACTGTCGAAGAGGAATCTGTGTCACTCTCAGTGAAGCAGAAATAACAGCAGAGGCTGGACTCTGTGTTGTGATTCCATGTTTCTTCACTACCGATCGTGGTTTTACACCACAAAATATAGTTTGGTACAAGTGTGAACCAGTTAAACAAAGATGTGGTGATTCAGACATAATATTCGACACCAACGGAAACGTTCAGTCTGGGTTCAACGGAAGAGTGTCGCTGTTGGACCCCGACCTGGGTCAAGGGAACTGCAGCATTATCATCTGTGATCTTGTCGAGTCCGATTCTGGATCATATCAACTCGGATTTGGTGGTTTCATGTTTGGGATTAAACCGATTAAACCGTCTACGTTTTCTCCAAGAACAACTGTTTCTGTCAAGGGTATGAAAACTAGATAAAACCAGCAAAAAGAGGATGTTGATTTCTGAAGCTGTAATCTGGTTGTCATAACAGTAAAATGTCAGTATTAGAACATTACTGTAGTTTCTGTTCTTCATTCTGAGGCAGCTGTAAATGTGTGACAAATTCACCTTTAATGTAAGATGGCTTCATCACACGGTTTGTTCCCTTTACATTTAAATCTATGACTTTAGGACTTAAAGGAGACTTTGCAACAGAGACTTTGAAAAGTTATTCTGAGATCTGGGGCTTAGTCGGGTGCCACAGTAAATAAAATAAGTATATTGTGTGTAGACATTCACAGAGCTAAGTTCATGTGTCATAATGACATGATCATATATAATTCTGTTAGACATTATTTAGAGTATTTACAGTTCTTAGAATTGTGTGTCCATTTCCCCCTGTCCTTTAGATCCATACTATTTGACTATACTTTGTGAATATTAACAAGTCTCTCACTCCCTAAATGGAGTTATATATGACTATAAAATGGACATTATACAGCATCATATTTGAGAAATAATCTAATCTACATTGTGTCATGTCCTCGGTAGGTCCTGTCCAGCACGGTGGACCTCACAGCGTAGTGCTTCCCTGGGCCGTTGCTGGTGTATCGCTAAGTATGAATGTCGTCTTCACTATCTACGTGATAGTCCTTTGGTACGCTGCAACAGCTGCATTTTATGTTTTAAAGGCTCAGCTAATGCATTGACTGTTAGGCAACGAATCATGGCTTACTTACTTACTTACTTTTTTTTTTTATCTCCAAAGGAAAGCAAGAAAGAAGAAAGAAAATCAAGCAGACAGAACTTACATGTCACTGCAGAAAACAGACAGATCACCAGAGTATGATGTTATTGGCCAGCCTCAGACCTGATAAATGTCAGCTTCGATTGGATTTACAAGCTTCATGAAAGACATTTTTCCTGAAGGATTTTCGGCACAGAAATTGTGGACTAAAACTGTTGCCGAGGCTTCTTTACCAACATTCAGCTTGTATAGGTGTTTGCTTCAGAACTTTGACTCGAACAAATGGGCTGTTCAGACCTGGTATCAACATCTGTCCTGAGCAAACATGTCAAAACCTACAATTTAGAGTTAACAGGAACCAATAAAGGCAGTTTCTTTGATGCTTGTCAAGAAAATCCCCATGCTCTCTTAAACAAAGGCTCACTCTTCTGGGTTTTTAAGTTTGGGGAAACTCCATAAACATTGTAAAAAAAAGCTGTTACAACAAACTTGTTGCAAATTCAGCGAATGTTATACAATAAGTTGTCTTCCTTGTGTAAAAAACATTGTGTCCGTTTGGCCCATTCAGGAGGGATAATAACAGGTTTGAATTCCCTCAAAGATTAATCTTCACAGAGCTGGGAAGCTAAAAGTTAATGACAGGACAATCAGCATGTAGGATAGCTGCATGAACAATCAATAACTCAAAATAACAGAAAAAGAAGTACCATTTACAATAAAAGTACTACTTGTCAAGGAAATCCATTCTGTAATAGTAAGTTTAATTGTAATTAAAAGATACAATAGATACAGTAAGAATATTAAAGCGTGTATAATTATGTTTTCATTACTGAATGACAAAACGTGGTCTATATTTTTTTGTTCAAACACATTGACTCACCTGTTTAGATTGAATTAATATATTTCTGAAATCTACATGTTTTCTTCACTAAGATTTATAATTTGGATTGAACAGCTGCTTCTTGTTTTATATCAATAACATAATTCATGCAGGGAGGACTGTAGCCTACTTTCTCCAAATAAAAGCACACACCTGGTTTGTTTCTACGAGTTTCTTAAAATAAGTGAAACAGCGCCCCTCTGGATTCCTATGGCCGGTAAGCGTTTGTCAGTGTGTGCGGTGAAAGAGGGAATTGCACTGCTGTGGAGGCAATCAATCACGTCAAGTGCTCTGCAAGTTGATAGTCGTTGAGTAGTGACTTCAGTCGCCGCGGTGAATGTTCAGGACTCCGGAGAAAACTTTGAAGCGAGGCAGTTTGTGTTTTTATCATAAGTTAGAACTCGTTGAAAGACAGCAACAAGTTTAAAATCAAACGGTCAGGAGAGTTACCAAAATTACAGTATCACCAACGTCGCCAGCTGCTGTTTTCGTAAGACGAGCTAACGTTACTGTAGCTAGGTTAGCTAGTAGCGACAGCCTTGATGCTAACCTGGACCCGGGAATGAAAAAGCGGACGGAGCTGGAACCCAAACGTGGACTGAAGAAAGTTGCACACTTGGAGAAGTTAGCCACACAAATAATGGAGAATCTGTGTTGGAAGGCTACAAGTCCAGGGGAGCTCAATTTTACGTGGTTGATGATGGCCATTTTGCCAACATGACAGGCGGGTAAGGGTTCGTCATTGGCGTTCAAACAGTAAAACTCATCCACTCCTCCTGGCTTCCTCCTGGCTGGTAACTTGGCACATTTATTTATGTCTTGTACATAAGTAGATTGACACATTGAGTTACTTTCCCTCATCATTTCCTTTTCATGACACTTCTACTTACGCTCCACTACCTTTCAGGGAGGGCAATATCATAGCCTGTTCTTTACTTCATTTATCCTAGCAGTTACTTTACAAATTGAGATTTGACATGCAACACACATGAAAAACTTTATTAATATTTTTCGTTGTATTAAATAGGGATAGATTATCTGCCTTGAAGATTACTGGCACTGATATTTGCCATTTTTCTGATTATTCATATTGTCAGCAATGGAATTCTAGCAAGATCCAAGTAGCCCAAATTTACCGACATAAACACCGCAGTGAAGTTAGTTTTAAGTTGGATATTAGACAGACATTCGCTCCGGGTACACTGCGATCCGAGCAAGCCGCTCCAACATTTCAAGTGCACCCATATTGCAGACTTTACAGTAAACACACGGCGATAGAAGACGGCTACAGCGTGTACCGACTTCCTGTTTTCAAAATAAAAATGTGGGCTATTTAAAGCAGAGATATTGTGTTTAAAGCTATTGAGAAGCTATTGAGCTAAAATGTTAATATTTGCATATAAAAATTAATTTAAAAATATTTAGAGATTTAAAATGCAAAAACAAGAGGTATGTCTCATGCAGCCAGTGGAGTACTATGATCCCACACTGATTTTGAGTCAATTGATCACATGACCTGGAAGCTATTGAGCTAAAATGCTAATATTTACATATAAAAAATGATTAAAAATATGAACAGATCTAAAATGTGAAAACAAAAGGTGTATCTCATGCAGCCAGTGGAGTACTATGATCACACACTGATTTTGAGTCAATTGATCACATGACCCGGAAGCTATTTAGCTAAAATGCTAATATTTATATATAAAAATTAATTTAAAATATTTAGAGATTTAAAATGTAAAAATAAGAGGTGTATCTCATGCAGCCAGTGGATTACTATGATCACACACTGATTTTGAGTCAATTGATCACATGACCCGGAAGCTATTGAGCGAAAATGCTAATAAAATGCGAATATTTACATATAAAAAATGATTAAAAATATGATTAGATCTAAAATGTAAAAACAAGAGGTGTATCTCATGCAGCCAGTGGAGTACTATGATCACGCACTGATTTTGAGTCAATTAATCACATGACCTGGAAGCTATTGAGCTAAAATGCTAATGAAATGCTAATATTTACATATAAAAAATGATTAAAAATATGATTAGATATAAAATGTAAAAACAAGAGGTGTATCTCATGCAGCCAGTGGAGTACTATGATCACACATTGATTTTGAGTCAATTGATCACATGACCTGGAAGCTATTGAGCTAAAATGCTAATATTTATATATAAAAATTAGAGCGGCTTGCTCGGATCGCAGTGTACCTGGAGCGAAGAAGAGGTTTAACCGGAGCGAATGTCTGTCGAATATCCAACTTAAAACTAACTTCACTGCGGTGACATAAACACACATGACATCGCAGCAGTACGGTGGTATACATAGCGAACAATTACTTTTTACCTCTTAATCACTTTTTACTTTATATATTGTTTGTTTTGCATAATGTGCAGTAAATACAACTTTGTAGTTGTCATTTTCACTTTCATTCAGTTGTTCAGTGTATATATTAGGAGCCTACTTCTCCTGTCTCTTTTTAAGTTCCCTTAGTGTTAATTCAGGTGCTGTAGTTGGAAAATTATCTAGAGGCATGTAAACGTATCAACTTTTCTTAACTGCTCCACTAGCCACATTTGGACTATACACACAGAATGTGCTCAGTAGGCTTTTATAGTTTCTACCATATCATCATTTAAGTTACCACTACCAACTAAGTTACCATCACAATGGCAACCTTTGATTTCAACTTGGGAACTGAGACAGATTTATGATTGTGTGCAGTTTAGAAACACACAGTGGCAAATACACGAATAAAAAAAAGTACAAATTCAGTCAAAAATGCGTTGCAGAATCAGCAAAGTAACTGGAAACTCAATTTATAAGATAAATACAGAGGGGTGAAGTATAAGGTAGCAGAAAAAGGAAATACTCAAGTTAAGTTACCTCAAAAATGTTCTTAAGAACATTTAAAATCTGACTTTAAAGTAAAGTTTAAAGTAATAATCTCGAAGATTTTCCTGTAAATAAATATCTGTTAACTTTCTATTGCCGAATGAGGTAACACAAAGATGATTGAGCCTGGCTCACTGATGAAAGCCCTTGCATTTGCTGTCATACCAAAGTTGTACACTAGGGCGATTGCGACTTTCCCACAAAAATATCACAAGTGGCGCACAGTTAGTGACGTGTTCACCCAGCAGTTGTTGGTTGGCCATGGTAGGGGGTTCGCATCATAATGACTCGAGTAAGTTAGCCTCATGTTAGAAAATGAATAAATGAATACAGTACAAAAAGTTACTTTTTATAGCAACCATTTTTGATTCAGTAAATAGTGAGTGTTATAATTACCATCTCAGAAGACATCATTCTCTTTTTTGCTTTCATGTGGTGTTGTTATGGAGGTGTGGCAGAGAAAAAAATGATATTGTTACCCCCTGTATTTAACGACCCAATAGTATATAAATTATTTTTTTTTAAATGGAAGTTTTCAAAAAAATGAATTCCTGCCCATCTATGCGTAAAATCTGAAAATCTTGTCATCAGTTTTCAGTGACTTAAAATGGCACTTTCATGTTTATGAAAGGTCAAACACATAGAAGCAGCTATGGTTTAGGAAATATATGTGACCATCATCACTCAACAGTCACACTTACAGCATAAACTGTAAAGATTTCGATTGAGAAGATATATGACATACAATCGATAATAATACTGAAACAAACACACAAAAACAATTAAAAACAAATTAGGAGAAGTGTGCAGTGCTTGTACTGGTTTGTTAGTTTCTCAAGATAACAAAAAATCACACATTTCCATACTTCCCTTTTCAAAAAGTTTTGCATTTCTTCACTGTTAGTGAATGACTCCACTGGAGAGGCTCTAAAAAATGGTATGAGCAAACAATGTTTTCTACATAGTTCTATGTGAAAGGTCCAAATTAGATATACATGGTGGTATCATGAGATCAGTATAAATAATTGGAGAAAAACCTGCCAGGCTCAAGAAAAGACAAATAAAGTTTAGGACCGTTTGGGGAAACTTCCCCAAACGTTGTTGTTGCACAAAGTGTTAAGAAATAGAAAAGTGAAGAGAGGAAGGGACAGTTCAGTGCAGAAAGACTGTGGAGAGGAAGCGACGGGCAAACAAGGCATAAAGAGGTAAAACACAACATTTAATTTATGATTAAAATGTCTTCCTGAGCTGTAAATGGAAGTTAGTTAAGTGATTTTTTTCTGCTTTTTCAACATTGTTGATTTGATGGTAATGACAGGGTGTAAGGATTTTGGGAGCACGACCCTAGTCGTTAAATGTATTTGTTGTATAGTTCATTTGCAATATAAAACAGAATAGAGCTCACAAAGTTCTTTACTCGGGCTGCACAATATAAAAAAAAGTCATATCGTGATTATTTTAACAGATATTGTGACTGCGATGTGGTTCCTGATTAGTGGGAATGGTTATTTTATATCACATATGCCACATGCCATATCACATTTTTCATTTTCATAGTAAAAATTATTAAAATCATGATGATAGCACTTAATGGGGTCTGTACCGAACAAAAAAGACTTGTAATCCAGTGCGTCTCTGCAACACTACAGTACATCATTATAATGCTGTTTTTTTTTTTTTTTACACATATAACCTTTATCAATAAATTGTAGTTTCTTGCATATATATGCAATATTTCGATTATATAGCGATTGATTATGCAGCCATATTCTTTACCATTAAAAATATAAGGGTAGTCACACCCCTGGGTGAAGTGTTCTAATCTTGTAACTATGGAATAACTCATTGTGCAACATCCTCTGTAAGATCTGTGATGTCAGCTGTGGAATTTCCTTTTGGTCAGTTCCTCTTTGTTTACTTCACTTTCACTGTGAAATGTGTCCTTTAGAAGGAGAGACTCACTGTGTCGATCATCGAATCAGGATGGTTTTTCTCATCTGGGTGGCTCTGCTTTTCTCTGTGAGGGGCAGCAGTGCTGACACAGGTATGCATCTTTATGATAATCTCATTATGATGCAAACATTGAAGATATGAATACAATTGTTAGCAGTCATTTTTCAAGATAAATGTCTTCATAATTGTTTTCCTTACATGCTTCCAAATTACAAGTATTTAATTTCCCACCTTGAATTTATCAGCTCATTAGTCACCTCCCTTGCAGCATCTACTGTATTTACTGACTTACTTGGAAATTCTGTGATAAATATTTATTTAAATGACTTTCTTGTAGGGTTGTCACGATACTAAAATTTTCAACTCGATACCGATACTCAGGAAAATATTCGATACTCGATACCATTTTCGATACCACAAGGATAAAAACAAAGACCCCCAAATTTAACAGAAATATTTTTATTAACAAGAAAAATGCAACATGTAAAAATTAACAGAACCACAGGTTAAATATTTATGATAAAAAAAAAACAGTTGTGCAAAAAGAAACTGCAACTATGATAACAAGTTTCAGGTCTGAGGTAGTGCAAAAAATAAACGGATGGTAGAGTCGGCTGTGTGTGTTGCTTTTTGGTTGCAGGTCGACTTTTCTCTGCTTCATTCTGGGTCTTCAAGAGAGAAAATAACACTTTTCAGTCACCAACATTTACGTAAACTTATCAACTCTATGCTTATTTATACTGACACTATGTCAATTAACGTAATATGGGCATACTACGTGCCTGATTTATTTATTTATTTACGTTGTTTATAATCATTAATGTGACGTCAGCCTTTAATTGCTAGCTGCGGCTAATGGCTAATCATAACACGGCCAACATTAATGCGGGCCACAGGCCACGATAACATCAGTAATAGGTAAGTTTGAAACAAAAGACACTAACCTGTCGAAATCCACTGTAAAGGCCAGGCTGTCGGTCCTTAAGATGTTTCACCAAGTTTGAAGTAGCCTGCTGCTTGACTTGGTCACCACCGCCTTGTAGCAGTGTTTGCACACAGGCCTGTCCGCGTCCTTCGGCTTTCCGTGCACGTCAGGCTCGAAGGCAAAATACCTCCAAACAACACTTTTCCCTTTTTCATTTTCAACCAAAACTGGTTGGTTTGGACCTCCTGCAGCAGCACCGGCCATCATGCTCTGTTGTTATTGTGCACGTCACAGTGAGGGGGAGGAGCCTGCTGCTGTGTGTGTGTGTGTGAAGGCAGAACGTGAGAAGGACGCAGCGTCGGCAGCTCGGCGTCGGGGGGGGGGGGGGGGGGGTGGGGGCTGGGGGTTATCGATACTTTTGAAAATGAGTATCGTATCCGGATCCAACGTTTTAGTATCGATACTTTTTTGAGTATCGATACTTTTGACAACCCTACTTTCTTGATTACCAAAGACATGATTGATAAAGAAATATGTTAATGGAATGAGTTAAATGAAATTCTATCATCTGCTCAACACTGCTGATTTGCAGTGAGGTAAAACAAAAACAGTATATGTGTTATCCGTCAGCGGAAGTAGGTTTTCTTTATTATTAAATGTGGTGTGTTGTCAAAATTGAAACCCTCTGTTGTTGTGTTTCTCTTGTCACAGGTGGATCAGTGGAACACTGTAACAGTGGATTCTGTATCACTCTTAATGAAGGAGAAATAACAGCAGAGGCTGGACTCTGTGTTGTGATACCGTGTTCCTTCAGTACTGGTTCTGGCTTTATACCTGAACTTATGGTTTGGTACAAATGTGAATCTTACCGAAGATGTGGTGATTCAGACACGATATTCCACTCTAACAAGAACAACAAAAAAGTTCAGCCTCAGTTCCAAGGACGAGTGTCACTGCTGCAGCCTGACGTGAGTCAGAAAAACTGCAGCATCATCATCAATGACCTCACTGTGTCAGACTCTGGATCATATCAGCTCAGAGTTAATGGTTTCCGGTGGAACTGGTCAGGTGGTTACAGGTATAAGACAACTGAGGGATTTACATTCTCTTCAAGACCAACTGTCTCTGTTAAAGGTAACGTAGAGATGCAACAAATATAACCAGTGACATTGTTCATTTTTGTGCCTTTAAACTCCACTAATGTGTATTTATGGTCCTTTTTTAGCTTTGGTCCATGTTTGTGGGCAACCAGTCTGATCTGTAGCATTAAATGATGTAACTCCTCCTTATTGCCCCATTGAAAGTCTTAACAAATATCTGTATCTGATTGTTTTAGCCCAAATTTAAGTGAATGATGAGCTTCAGGCTCCTCATCTGATTCTACTCATGGACTTTCTCTCCCATTAGATCTGATCCAGAAACCAACAGTGATGATTCCTCCTCTGACAGAGGGACAGCAGACCACACTGACCTGCACTGCTCCTGGTCATTGCTCTGGATCTGATCCTACAATCACCTGGATGTGGAAAGGGACAGTAGCGAACAACTCTCACATCACAAGAAACATCACTGCTGAGAATCACAGCTCAACTTTGACCTTTAACCCTTTAGCTGAACTCCACGGCACCAATGTTACCTGTAAGGTCAGCTTCACAGGTGACACAACTACAGAGGAGACAGTGACTCTGAATGTAACCTGTGAGTAGAACATCCTGTCCTTTATTCTCACACATCACTTTTTTATCTTAAATGTTTGCTAAGAGATCTGGTCAGTCATCCCTGGTGGTTTTCTGAACTGTGTTGAATTTTACATCATTAACAGTGCACTTGCAGGAATTGTTGGGAATGTATGGGCACTATAACATTGTATATAATGCAGTATATCATTTGTGTCATAGATGTGAAGGAAATCAAAATCACTGGAAATACAAGTGTGACAGAGGGTGAGACTCTGAATCTGACCTGCAGCGTTGAAAGTTTCCCTCCATCTCGCATCACATGGACTAAATTATCTGAAAAAAACTTGCAAAATGGTACAGAAATTTATCTGCAAAACAAGACTTTAACTTATCTGCGGAACAATACTGAAACCTACTTGCAGGAGGAAAGTGGGATGAGCACTTTGTCCATCTACAACATGACAGTGGAAGATTCTGGAGCGTACATCTGTACAGCAAAACATCTAAACAACACCATGATGAAAAAAGTTGATGTAACAGTGAAATGTAAGTACACTGTATAATTGTTCTAAGATAGAGCACTTCTGTAGTAGTTTAATCATCTGCATGTGCTGTCTGTTAAAACCACCATGTAGAGTTTGAACCATTATACTGTGTCGCCCTCCAGTGGTAGCAACAAATGACACTATACATAAATGCAATGCTTTACTATTCTGTGCATGAATACAAAAACTTGTACACACTGAGTTTACTTTGTATTATGTATAATATGAATTATATACTACATCACATTGCTGTAGATTTTAACATATTTGTTTGCATGTTATATATATTTAGACACCAATATATTTATATTTATGCAGTCTTAGGGAAACCACATGCACTAAGAATGCCTCTTTCTATTTTATTTGGACTCTTTAAATGTTTATTATCTCAAGAAGTCTAATGCAACTGGACCAATTATATTTTAATGCATGTATATATTAGACAGACGTTCCCTCAATTTATGTATATGTTTGATAAATATTGCGAGGTATTGTAATGGAATGTATATAATGACTTTGGGTTATAAATATTAACAAGTTTTTTAATTTGACAAATCTTCTTGCTGCCATCTTCAATGTATTTTGTGTAAAATTTGCTTCACAGATATGAAGAAACCTGTAATCACTGGTGATACAACTGTCGAGGTGGGACGAGCTCTGAATCTGACCTGCAGTGTTGAAAGTTTTCCCCCATCTCATATTACATGGACTAAACTTGGTTCCAACACAGACCTGCACAATGAGCCCCTGCAGGACGACGCTGGCTCTGCAACAACACTTGTCATCCATAGTGTGACGGCAGAACATTCTGGACAGTACATCTGTACAGCAAAACACCTGGAAACAACTGTGACTGTACATGCTGATGTAACTGTGATGTGTAAGTAGACTGTACTAATCTTGTTGAAAAGAAGCTTTATGCTCATATTTTACACAACCAGCATTTTCTTAGTATGTTGTGATTCTGCTTGTGTGTTTACAGCTTTTCCAAAGATCTTAAACTCTGAATGTAAGGTTCAAGCCGAGGTGCTGACCTGTGTGTGTATCAGCGACGGGCTTCCTTTACCCACGATTAAATGGCCACTGTTGAGGAACTACACTGACTACACTGTTATTACCACCGTCTCAAACCACACAGTGAACTGCACGGTCACCCTAACTGTTAAAGACCATAGCAACACTGCCGTTGAGTGTGTCAGCAGCAATGAAAACGGGGAAGTAAAAAAAAACTTCACCATCCAAAAAGTTGTGCCAAAACCAAAAACAGAAGGTACGTGTTTGCAGCTAAAGCACTTCTGCTACTGTGCACCACTTCATGATATTTTAAGTACCTCTTTTTTTTAATACTGTGACCTCTGCATTTGGACATTGGTCAAGCTGTTTAAAGGAAGTAAGCTATAATTTCTTTTTAAGTGCTGAGAAGAACATTAACATTTTTGTTCTCCTTGATTGCAGAACGGTTGGAGGGCCTATTTAAAACTGTGTCATGGCTGCAAGTCATACTTGCCTTTTTGATTGGGGTACTTCTTTCAGCTGTCATTTGCTGTTTGGCAATAAAGTGTCGGAGGTACTCCATGTATTTTAGTAATTGACTCCTGGTATTGTTTGTGGATAATCTTCATGCATGTATTTTAATCTGTGACAATTTGTTTTTCCCAGAAGAAAACAGAAGAGTTCTGGAAAACTGGATGAAACGCTGGAGATGGTGACCAGTCAGGAGGATCCACTGGTAATATAACTAATATTATATACATTAGTTCAGCCTTTCCCAAACTTAAGAATGATGAAGTCCAATTTGTCACTGGAAAATCTTGTGGGGCCCACTCAAACTTTTAATTTGCAACTCTAGTCCGGTCATTGACTTGACAAAGAATACATTTTTATTTATTTATCGTAAATTAACTCTGCAGTACCTTCAGGGCCCACCAGGGGCTACGTCCCCCACTTTGGGAATCACTGCATTAATTGAAACACCAGTTTTCTTCAGAATTGTCCCTAATTTTGTAATTAGCACTTGAATATGCAAATAAAGCAAATGGCTACACTGTTAGATCTGGCATAAAATATTCTGCTATTTTAAGGAAACTCTCAAAGAATCCGAGCAGCAACAACGAGACTGCTAACAAACACATGCATGGTAGCCACAATAATTTAGCCACCAATGGTGAATTATGAATGCAGCTGTTGTTTTAAGTAAATTTAAGCTTATGCTTATATAGCCAGGCCCTTTTTTTATTACCTTGCAGTGCAGTTGCACTACATGTAACATTACCACATATAACAATGTACACGAGATGCACGTTGTGATCGATAACAGTATCTGAAACAAGTTTCAAATCTTGCATCAAGCTGTTTTATTTTAAACTGTACATTAATGGAAACTACAACTTTAAAAGATGAAAGATGGTATAACTTAGTATTACTTGGCTGTAATCTAGGTACGCCAGATAGTATTCATTCAAATTTGGAACTTGTTGGAGCTGAATGAATCATATAATTTGCATTGTATCCAACAGATAGATGCTGGTCAAGCAGCGGAAGATGATCAGACCTATTACCAAGAAGGAGCTGAAGAAGGAGAAGCTGTGGCAGCAGAGAATGCAGCCCTTGATCTTAATGGTGGACCGAAAGATGTTGAGTATGCCAGCATTGATTTCTCCGTGTTGAAAAGAAAGAGCCCCAGGAAGGCAGAAAGGACGCACGAGACCACGGAGACGGAGTATGCTGAAATCATGAAAAAAGCTAAAGAGGAAAGAGAAGATAATGGTGAAGAAGACGGTAAAGTGTTGGAGGGCAAAGAGGAGGAGGAGGAAATGGTAGAGGAAGATGGGGAGACGAAATATAGTGTCCCGGAGGAGGAGGAAGGAGAGGATGTGGAAGTGTACTCCAATGTGAAGGATATAATGGGTGAGAATTAAGGACTATGTAACATTCTGGAGCTGCTTGAGGAAGAATTTTCTTTCTTCATCAGATGTGACGGCTTGAAGTAATGGACTGATGATGGATATTCTGTTCAATGACTAACGGACCTGTTTACCACAGAGCTGTGATCTTCAAACTCCAAATTCAGCCTGTGGTCAACTTAAATGACTTAGACACTTTACTACATGTTGGGAGATGAACAGATCCATTAACTCTACTCAGGATGGACTGGAAACTGGACATATTTCCTTATTCAAGCTTTATTGAGCTTCAATGTCTTTTACTTTTCATGAGTTTACCACTTATATTACCTACGTCCATGTAAGAGTTGACACCACTATTAGGGCGCTGGGTTGCAAAATCAGGGGTCAGAAGGGCAACCGCCTGCATCCTCTCTGCTCTGAGAGCCTGAGGCCCCGTCCACACGAAAACGCTGTTTTGTGTAAACGCACATGATTTGCATCGTTTTGGCCGGTTGTCCACACGGATCCTGTAAACACAGCGCCTGTAAAAGCACTTTTTTGAAAATGGGACTCAGGGTGGAGAAATTCGAAAACGCAGCCCCTGTGTTTTCGTGTGGACGGCAAATCCGCATACTTTTCGTTTCGATGACATCATCGCCCCACCCCTTGACCTCTCGCCTTCGACCTCTGAACCCCGCGACGTCTCATTACAACAACAACAATGGTGGACTCGTGCTGCAGACGATATCGAGCATATTAGGGTTACTAGGGCAAAATATTATGCTCCTCTGCCACTACGCTGAGCAAAAAAGGATTATGGACCACCGACTAGCCATTTACGTCGTCTTCTTGTTATGTTCGGTTTCTCCTTAGTGTTTCTCACTAAAGCTGTATGCGCATGCTCCATCTCTTGTTCTTCTCCGTTTTTGGTAAATTTCCAGCGCCACCTATAGGCCTGGCATATGAACTACAGCGTATTGAGTCGTTTACAATGGATCCGTGTGGACGCAAATATTCTTGAAACGATGTCAAGGAAGACGGGGAGGAAAAAGATCGTTTTGGTACATGTGGACGGGGCCTAAGTGTGTTTTTGTTTGATACCTTTATGATAAGCATCTTCCCTGATTGGTATTCCTGGACAGTCCAAAGCGCTTCTGAATGGCCCACATTCCGCGATAAATAACGTTCACGGTTGTTTATGGATGAGGGGTCTCTTTTTCAGCGTGGCTGTAGGGATTGCAGCAGTGGTCCATCCTTTGGTCGGTTGGTCAGATCACTGGTCCATCTGAAACATCTAACAGTGTACTATCTAGTAGCTATTGGATGGATTCTCAATTTTGTACAGCCATTTGGGGTCCCCAGAGGATGTATCTCAGTGACTTTGTTCGTCCAGTAACTTTTCCTGTCCCTCCACCATAAGTTTGGCATTTGTTTTGAGTGAAATGTCTTAACAAATATTGGATGGATTCCCATGAAATCATCAGACATTTACATCCACCTCAGGTTGATTAGTAACTGTTTTTACTGATTTTATCACGTCTTCTTATTCCTGTTATTATTATTTTTATTGTTATTATCATCAGTAGTCGTAGGCTTAGTAGTAGCAGCTGTAGTAGTAGTTACGATGACCCTTCGAGGAATGAAAACAAGGATTCTTTGGACGAATTAAAGCTCAATTATAACCTTATGTATATATATAATATTATGTGCTGACAGAAATAAAACTTAATATGAACTTGAAATGTTTTTTTTTAATACCAGTAATATTGTAGATTTAAACACTGTAAAAAAGAAAATATACACGGTACGATTCATACAATGGTATACGTTTAAAACGGTAACGCCTCTCTATCAATGAAGACCAATCCATACAATATACAATGGCGAGTACCAATATTTATGATCAAAAACGTGCTAAATTACTTATATTCCTTCAGCTTCACTATTTGCTTAAACTAAGATGGTGAACATAATAAACATTGCACGTAGTAAAAATCAGCATGTTGGTGTCATTGTGAGCCTGTGACAACATTAACAGTTTGCTCAAAGCACAGCGGCGGTTTCACAGAGCCGCTGGTATGTGTGACTTCTCATAGTCTTGTTCCTTTTTCATTTACCGTGTCAAGTTTTTGTCAGTACAGTTATCACATGGCCATTTGTATACTGAAAGAGTTAGATCCCTTCTTGAAGTAGTTTGGATGGGCGATGGGGGACAAAATTTACAGCCCAAACTGCATTCTAAAGATCAGCCGAAGCTACTAAGAGGCTTTAGACTAATCAACTGCATATCTTCCAAAGTTACAGTTTGTGTAGTATGAAATTCTCTCCTTGTGTTTCGATGGACAGGGTTTTGGTGGGGCAGTAGCAGAAAGAACAAAAGCTTCATATTAGCTTCAGCTTAACTTCAGGTATATATTATCACACAATGAGGATGGTTACAGTGAAAATTGCATTCGAATGGGATCTCTTCAGGGCCAATATGTAAAAGAGGAACAACTGAAGCAGCCAGTTTTGATGTACATTAAACCACTGTGAATTAGCATTTTCATATGAAATCATAAGAATGAATAGGTTTTTTAAAACTGATAAAACATTTGGCCAGATTTGTCTCTAAAGGCCTGTTAAAGGTCTTGTTTAACAAGTCATAGATTACTTCCCTTTTTAATGTGCAGCAGGAATCGAACTGACTCGGTGCTCATTTACTGTCATTGTAACAGGAAACACACTTGTTTGTGTGTCCGTTACAACAAAGCCTTTCTTTCTTTAGGTACATCCTGCAATGTTTGCCGGTTCTGTAGTGAGTGTCCGATATGCAGACACATAGTAACTTGTAAGGACGTCGTTGTTGCTGGTTTGTAGATAAAAATAGTTCTAATCTAGCACAATAAAGTGTGAACAGGAAATTATTAGGAATAATAGAGTTTAAGCATTTGAGACAATGTCTCACAGAATGATACAGGGATGTTTCTGAGAAGACTGCATGTAGCCAAAATTTAAAACTAGGATTAAAACAAAGACTTTATTTTTCAATCTGCAGGTATTAAATGTACTTGCACTTGTCTTTTGCATACATAAATAAACTGATCCTTCAACTAATAGCTATCTCTGACCAATATTATTTATCTGGCAATGATTATATGAACAAATGACACAGACTGTTCACAATCATACACTTCTCAGTATACACAGAATGTGTTACGCATTGCAAAATTTTAAAGCTAGTAGATAGAATAGTTATTTCCATGAGATGACATTTTTCTCTTTTTAAGACACATACCGTACTTCCCCTTTCTCAAGGTTTCTCAGTTTCACAGTCCTGAAGATAATCTAAAAAAAAATCAAGACTTGTTGGATTTTATTATTCAGTGTTAAAGCTGCACGTGTCAACTTGATTTATTGTATGATATGAGGACACTTTAGCTCCAAATTTGGCAGTTTAAGGAGGGCCAGCAGATAAACGTCCTGTAAGCTTGTTGTAGTGCAAAGAGGTACAAAGAAGAAGTACAAAAAGAGAAGAGAGGAAGGGTCAGTTCAGAGCAGAGACACTCAGCAGAGATCACTGAGGTGAGAAGAGAGCAGGAGGACGAGACACGAAGAGGTAAAACTTCAACTCATTTTTCAAATGTCTTTTGAAACTATTACTTTAAATGTAGAATTCATTCTTACTTAATTAATGCCATTAAGCACTATTTAAAATTCTTGGATTTACTTGTAATAAGGTGTGCAGTAAATTGTGAAAAGTTTGAGGTTGTGGGACAACCGGGAACATTCCAGGGGACATGAACATGTTGGCACCATTGAATAATGTGACTACAGAAAAGGTGCAACTTCAGTGTGCGACTGTCAACAACGGAGGCGTTTCTGATCCCTAAACCAAAACCTTTTAATGTAAAATATGTCTGTGCCTCTGAAAGGAAATCTTGGTCCTGTGCAGCACGGACATCGACTGTCTCAAACGCCGAATCAGGATGTTTGTTCTCATCTGGGCGGCTCTGCTCTTCTCTGTTAGAGGCAAAGGTACTGGCACAGGTATGCATCTTTATTTCAGTGGTGTGATAATGTAATGATGTTAAAATATCAACAGAATACAAAGCAATAATTTGCCATGATAAATGTCCTTAAAAATGTTTTCCTGACATGCTTCCTTGAATTTACAAGCTCATTTGTGGTATTCTTCACCTCTTAACTTTCTATCTTTAAAATTCTGGGATAGTTATTTAAATCTAATTCATTTTTTCCAAAGATATTTTAGATAAATAAGAATGTTATTGTAATTGTATAATTCTGTTGCTTCAACTATTACCACAGTTGACATTCGTAGTTATATCAAACTGTATACATATTGTCTCTCAGGATTACAGCCTTTCATCATTTATCAAATATGGTGTATTGTCAAATTAAAATATTCTCTGTTGCTGTGTTTCTGTCATTGTTTGCATTAACAGGTCATCAGCCATCATCAGGAGACAAACTCTGTCAAAAAGGATCCTGTTTCGTTCTCAATGAAGGAGAAACACCAGCAGAGGCCGGACTCTGTGTTGTGATACCGTGTTCTTTGAACCTGAAGTCTGACTATAAAACCCAAAATATGACTTGGTTCAAATGTAATCCATCTAAACCAAAGTGTGATTCAGACGTGATATTCCACACTAATGAGAACAAAACAGTTCAGCCTGAGTTTAAAGGACGAGTGTCACTGTTGGAGCCTGATTTGAGGCAGAACAACTGCAGCATCATCATCAATGACCTCACTGAATCAGACTCTGGATCATATCAGATCAGAGTTGAAGGTTCAGTGAATAAAAAACCAAAGGGATTTACAAGTCAAAAAGTGAAAGTCTCTGTTAAAGGTATGAAACGCTACAACAAATATTTACAATGAAGATGTTCATTGTTGTGCCTTTGAACTACACTAACACTTGTGGTGTATTTATAGTGTTAAAGAAGCAAAAGTAAATGTTTGCGATCTGTCGACCTCTGTGGGCAGACAGGAGGAACTGCAGCAGCTCCTGATATAACTCCTATTTATTGGCCCATTGAAATGTTATACAGTACTTTTTGTTTATTTTATCCAAAATTTGAGTAAACGATGACCTTTATGCTCCTCACCTGATTCCACTCATGGACTTTCTCCATTTAGATCTGGCCCAGAAGCCCACAGTGACGAATCCTCCGCTCACAAAGGGACGGCAGACCACACTGACCTGCACTGCTCCTGGTCTCTGCTCTGGATCTGATCCTACAATCACCTGGATGTGGAAAGGGGCAGTAGCGAACAACTCTCACATCACAGGAAACATCACTGAGTTCAAGACTGAGAATGTGACTGCTTTCACACAGAGGCACAGCTCAACTTTGACCTTTAACGCTTCAGCTGAACATCATGGCACCAATGTTACCTGTAAGGTCAGCTTCATTAACAACATCACTACAGAGGAGACAGTGACTCTGAATGTGACCTGTGAGTATAGCTCATACCTTACATTATTCTCTTTTTTATTGTTGAGCAAAATGTTGAAAAGTATGCTCTCTTAGCTTACTGTGGATACCCTCAAACGTAACTGTGAATGTCTCAAGTTTCATAACTTGGAAAGTGAGGTGAAACATTCTGCCCGTGTCTTTTAATAGTTCAGAAACAGCTCACCTAGTCCTGAGATTCTTAACGAGTAGAAAGTGAACAGCTTTTCTTAAATTGAGTGTTGTTATGCCACTGTTGAATATTTTGTCTGTGTGTAGAGGTTGGTGGTTTAGTGCGTGATTGCATTTATCTCAAATCTGAATTGGATCTTAAGCTTGAACTTTAAAAAAATGCTTGCATATCTCCTTTCCTGATGAATTTGCATTTCTCTGGTGGCATACTTTCTCTGATGTTAAGGAACAGAAAAGCAGTGCAGTTACAGCTGTGAAGAAGTGGGCTGGTCTGAAATGTACTAGAAAATAAATGTATAGTTCATCATTACTGTGCACCTCCCTAAGTTCAATTCAGTGTGTTTAGTTTGTTATTGAGATTTTCTTTCTATACATATATTTTTTGGGCTTTATGGCTTTATTGATAGTCCAGCTGAAGACATGACAGGAAACAGGATGAGAGAGGGGGGGAGTGACACGCAGCAAAGGGCCCCAGGCCGGGGCCGCTGCAGCGAGGACAAAGCCTCTGTACATGGGACACCTGCTCTACCAACTGAGCTAAACGGCGCCCCTGAGTTTTTTTTTCCTTACATATTGCGGTCTAACCAACATAATCTTTTTATTAAAAAGTCTGTTATTTATTGAGATTTTTCAAGGCTTTTAGCCATTGAATAAATTGTTTTGTATTCTAATAGTTTGTCTAAAATGTTGTGTTTTAAAGCTTTGAGTGGACCTGTAATCACTGGAGTGACGGAAGTTAAAGAGGGTGACGTTCTAAATCTGACCTGCAGCGTTGAAAGTTACCGTCCATCTGTTATCACATGGTCTAAACTTGGTTCCAACAAAAACCTGCAAAGTGAAACCACGATCAACCTGCAGAACGAGACTGGAACAGCCACTCTTGTCATCCTTAATGTGACGGCAGAACATTCTGGACGGTACAGCTGTACGGCAGAACACCAGATCCCTACTACTCCGGCTAAACGTGCTGAAGTAACTGTGACATGTAAGTAGACTGAGCTAATTACTTTGAAAGAAAATCTGTGTTCATATCAGTTTACTGCATGTTTGTTGTGATGTTGGGATTCATTTTGTGTCCCCACAGTTTTTCCAAGGATCTTAGATAGCTCTTCATGTGAGCTTCAGTCAGAGGTCCTGACCTGTGTGTGCATCAGTGAGGGGTTTCCTCCACCCACCATCAAATTCCCGATGTTGGACAATCATGGTGAATACACTGAATACTCTGTCTCTACCAATGTGTCAAGCCACACAGTCAGGGTGACTCTTTCTATAAAACATCACAACTACACCACTGTTGAGTGTGTCAGCAGCAATGGCCAGGAAGCAAAAAAGAACCTCACGGTCAAAATAAAGGAGTCCAAACTAAAGGGTAAGTGTTTTAATGACTAAACCTCTTTTTCAATACACGATCTTGAAAAAAATGTTTTATGTCATAGCAAGAAGCAGCAGGGATCACAACTTTTTGATGGTTTTGTCCAATTTGTTCCTCTCCATTCCAGATCTGTCCGAGGAATTGTTGAAAATTGTTCAACAGCCGCAGGTCATCGTTTCGTTTGTGACTGGGATTCTTCTCTCAGCAACCATCTGCTGTTTGGCCAGAATATGTTGCAGGTATCCTTTAAAATGTATCCTTGTTTTTGACATCCATGCAAACACACTTACATTTCAGGTAATTAGTGTATGATAATCAGTCATTAAGGATCACACCAGCGTTTGAGCATACTTAATCTATTTTACAATAATGCTGGTTATTTTACAAGGAATATCACATTTTGGAATTTGAACCCAGAACATTGGTGCTGTGACGCGACACTGCTGAGCCACTCTGCCACCTAAATGACCTGTCCTATATTGAAACAACAAATTAAAACCAACTGTCGCCTGATACATAGGAAGAACAATTTTAGAAAACAAAGGTAGCCACGATTACCTAATCGGGGCTGAAATGTTAAAAATCACAAGAGCGGTTCATTTAAACCCAATTTTAAAAGTGATTTTAATTCAGTAATCCTTTTTCGTTCATTGTTGTTCATTATTGAAATGTGTTTCCTGTTTAATTATGTTTCTTCCCCAGAAAAAGACAGAAGAGCCCTGAAAGTATGGATGAGATGCTGGAGATGGTGACTGCTCAAGTGATTCCACTGGTATTAATATTTTATTTATTTAAATGCTAATTTCATCTTTGCTAACTTTAGCAGCGTCAGTTCTCTCACTATATATAGACTGCACTGCATGATGACACAACAAGCAACCTTAAACTAGCGATAGACAAGGTTTTTGCTTTAAAGTATTATGTAGTAAATGTTGACTGCGCAATGTGAAGGCTTTAGAATAATGACACCATCGGCTTTTAGACTGATTTCCTGTGTAATCGTGTCTGCAACTGGGCTGACTGTCGATCCGGACAAGCTGGCAGCCTGTCAGGCCAAAATGCTTAGAAAAGCCTAATGAACGTTAATGTACGTGTGGACAGGGCCTGTGTCAAGTCGAGATTTCGGAACCATTAGCTGGGCGCTGTGGGTTGATCCCAAGCAGCCATCGGGCTCAAAGGGAGTTGGCAGATCATCAATGTAGGCAGGAGACTGACCATTCAAGACTTGTAGTAACAAGTAGTAGAATTTCTTAGGATCACTTTAAAACTACAGCTTTAGTCACCTAAATTAAGTGAAATATAATCATTCTGACGCATTACCGACAATATCTTCAAGTTTTTCAAGCTGATTTTCCAACCTTAGGGAATAAAGTAGAGAGCAGTTGCGACCTAGAAGTATACAATATTTTTATGGAATGACTTGGAAATTTGTTGGCAGTGAATGTATGGAATAAATGATTTGTATTAGCGGGCAAATGCTGCAGTGTGTAAAATATTAAATGCCACTGACGGAAAGATTTTGTGCTTAGTTTACATACTGTACAGGTGTCTGGTTTGTATCAGCTGGCAAATGACATATCATTTCTTCGCTGTTCATGACAGATGGATGGTGGTCAATCGATGGAAAATTCTGGGACCCGTGACCAGGAAGCAGCTGAAGATGGACCCGAGGCTGCTGTGCAATCACTCCCTGGCTGTGACGCCGAACCAAAAGAGGTGGAATACTCGGCCATTGACTTCTCCGCATTTAAACAAAAGAGTCCCACTGAGGACACACGGGAGACCACAGAGACAGAGTATGCTGAAATTAAGAAGGAGAATACAGAGGAGAGAAAAGATGATGCTGGGGAGGATGGTGAAATGTTGGTGGGCGACAGAGAGGAGGGGATGATGGGGGAAGAGGAGGGGATGATGGGGGAAGAGGAGGGGATGATGGGGGAAGATGAGGAGCAGAAAAAGTGCATGTCTGAAAAAGAGGAGGAAGGAGAGGACACGGCAGTGTACTCCACTGTAGATGAAGTCATGGCTAAGATTTAAGGACGATGTGACTGGTGTAGTCAATTTCTATTCAATTATATGTAAATTGATCTGATGTGTCAAGTACACAGTTAATTAAGTGTAGTTTTTTTTTTTTTTTAAATTAAAGCCACTGTGTGTTGCTGACTCACGAGGTACTGTAGAGTAGATCAGGGTCATCCAGTAGTTGAAGGGTTTGGCGGTTGAGCCACAGCAACACAGTGAACCTGAAATAGCTCCTGATGGTTAGGTCAGTGCCTTGCACTGTCATTAATGCCATCAGTGGGTCTGAATGGGTGAATGAGAGACAAAGCGCTTCAGATAAATATATACATGCCATATAAATGCAGTCAATTTCTGTAAAAATGTCCAAAGTTGGTGCCTTGCTTTGCGCACAAATAAATGCTAACACTGTGCTCTGAAGAAATGTCCATAGTATTTATTCTGTCTTTTTAAGTTCAGAGAGTCGCTGTACTCACCACTTTTGTGAAGAAACTTTAAAAAATACTAGTGTACTAGTGTATTTTAAAAAAGTAGTGGATTACATGTATATTAGGGATCAACCGGGTGAAAAAAACAGTTTGAAAGACTTCTAAGCCTCATGACACTTTATTTCACCAACACGTTCTGCAGTGTGTTTACCATATGCAGTTGTATGGCCACTAATGTTGACAGAACTGCATGCCATTAGCTTAAGATACTGTCTGATAGTGCAACAGGAAGTTGTCAGTGACACTGGAAGTACTGTACAGGGGTGCTATATAAGGAAATGTGTCTTTGAGTGCTCTGACAGATGACGACACCACCTACAGATATTTCACAACATGAAAATAGAGAAGTGCTTTCAAGAGACTGAAGCTAAAATGGACGAACAGGATGAATGTCAAAATTCTGCAGGTATTTAATACATTCTGTGACTAAAGCAGTTTTTCCACACATTAATATTGTTTTCACACTGCATTAACACAGACCACTCACTGCCGTGCACACTATACTTTGCACAGTATGTATTGTGTGTTATACGTACAAGGAAAACAAAAAGGAAGTATTGGACCAGTAAGATACATTTCAAGCTTACTGAGTCATATAAATGCCTGCACAAAGAAAGTATACCATTGGTTGCTTGCTTTGTTTTCTCAAGATGACCAGAATATTTTGTGCAACTGCCACAAACTTCCCCTTTCTAAATGTTTTGTATTAGTTGATAGTCATGAACGAGGTACAAAAAACAAGCAACAATTCCGTTTCCTTTTACTTCATGAGTGTTGAATGTAGAAATTCGCGAAATGAATACTGTGACACGACTGCATCACATGGAGGCAGTCCAGTAGGAACAACAATACTGAGTCTGCCTTTATTGTTTCTGCACAAAGAAGGAAGAGGTGCATAAGTGATGAGGTGGAGTCAGTTTAAGTTGTAGCCACACGAGAGAGAACACCGTGGAGCACAGAGAGCAGGAGGACAAACAGGTAAAATGCGACGCTTATCTTACTTTCTTTCTCAGTGAAATCTATTGCAGTGAATGATTCTGCCCTGACTCACCTCTGACAGTGTTGTGTCAAGTTATTGGCTTTGTTCGTGCAGTGCGGCCAGCTGTAGAAGGGAAAAGGTCTTGGGCCAGACATGGGCGGAGGCCCTGGGTATGCCACAGACATTTATTGTGCAGAGCAGTTGCTGAGCTTTCATCCAACATGGCACCCTTGGGGAAAGTTGTAGTCAAATGTATTCACAGGGGTACAGAGTATGTGAACATGCAACTTCCTGTATAAACGTCTGTGCTGTCATCTGTGGAGCTGTTTCCCGTCCAGTTTGATCTCATCTTTGTGAATGCTTATTGCCCGTTCTTCAGAGACAAGGTGTCATCCTATGCAGGCAGAGGCCGTCTCAGTCATCGGATCAGGATGTTTCCTCTTATCTGGATGACCCTGCTCTTCACTGAGAGAAGCAGCTTTGCTAACACAGGTATAGTTTAAAGCCTCATTGCAATTGTGTTACCAGACTTTTTTGCACTGATGATCAATGTTTCCTTTCACGCTCCAAAATTGCAGTTATTCCGTGTTTTTTTTTTATCCTTTAAAATGTGCTTTCGCAGCATGTTAAAGCTCTCAGGACCCACAGCCTGTTACTGGTTAACATAAATAATGAACTTAAAATGAAATAATGATTTATGTACCAGAGATAAATCCTGAAAAATGTGTAAAAACCTAAAATGGAATGATTTTGCATGCATTATTTTCTCTTTACTGTTCTGATCAGAGAGGAACTTAACACCATGACTGGCTTAATTATATCAGCCTCGTGCATCAGAGACAGATGAATTGTACACATGTTGCTCCAAATGGCATTGGCCTACCAAAATAGTCTCTCTTCATCAGTAAAAAGATATTCTGTTGTATCATTTTCTGTGCCTAATTTCCTCTTTTTCGCTGTTTGTATCAACAGTCGCATCTCCGGGAGATCCCCCAGAAATATCAGCAGAGGCTGGACTCTGTGTTGTGATACCCTGTACTTTTACTTCTAATCAGAACTTCACTTTGGAAAGTGCAACTTGGTACAAATGTGAACAGAACTGTACGGATTCTGACATAAAACTCAGCTTAAACAACACCAACTCCAATGCTCAGCCTGGGTCTCGAGGACAAGTGTCACTGTTGGAGCCTGATCTGAAGCAGAACAATTGCAGCATCATCATCAATGACCTCACTTTGTCAGACTCTGGATCATATCAGCTCCTAACCCTGAATGAAACAACGCAAGGGATCACATTTATGAGAGCAAATATCACTGTACAAGGTATAAAATGCTGTTGATGATGTTCATTCATAGATCTATGAAAAGGCTGTAAACTCTGGGGGCAATCAGTAGGAACACTCCCATTATACCTCCTACTTATTGCCCCTTTGAAATATTTAACAGAGTAGATTTCTATATTTGTCTATAGTACTTGAAGTGAGTAATAAAGTTCATGTCTGCTCCCCAGATTCTTCTAATTTTCTACTCTACGTTTGCTCCCTCTATAGATCTGACCCAGAAGCCCACGGTGATGAATCCTCCGCTCACAGAGGGACAGCAGACCACACTGACCTGCACTGCTCCTGGTCTCTGTGCTGGATCTGATCCTACGATCACCTGGACGTGGAGTGGAAGCAGAAAGAAGGATTCTCACATCACAGGAAACATCACTGCTTTCAAGACTGAGAATGTGACTGCTATCACACAGAGACGCAGCTCAACGCTGACCTTTAAATCTTCAGCTGAACATCACGGCACCAGTGTTACCTGTAAGGTCCGCTTCACTGGCGGCATGACGACGGAGGAGACAGTGACTCTGAATGTGACCTGTGAGTAGCACTTCCTATATTGCATTCTCTTACGACAGAAAATGTTAACATAACAGTTGTGTAAGTACACTGTACATTTAGAAAGTTTTATCAGTGTCAAGTGGTTGAAAAATGTATACTTTTTAATAGAGTGATGTAGTAATGAGTCCTAAACCCAGAAATCAGTCAGCATGTTTGCACTTCCGGTTCCCTCGTCTCAAAGTTTCTTGAACTGGTTTTCAGTTAAATGCCTGAAATAAAGTTTGTGGTCACCACAGGCTAAAGATATTTACATGTTTTGTTCTACGACATAAAATACGTCATTAAATCTCTCACAGTTGAATTATAAAGCGCGTATGTGTCTTAAAAATATCAGTTGCTAACAACAAGTGGCTAAATGAAACGTCATCTTACCAGGACGACTTTAGTCACAAATGAAATAGTCATTTCTGGAAGGCTTGTATTGTAATTGTGTAGTAAGACGCTTAGTGGTGGTGACGTTCAAGTCATGTGACCGCAGTGTAGTCTGTTTATAGCCTAACATTAGCTTCTCACTTCTAGCAATTTGATTTACGTTTCGAAAATCACAAAAGCGTTGTTCATGTGTGAAAGTATCATAAACCTGTGTTTGTCATGGAGCTTATTTTCTACAATGATCCAAAATCCAATTAAAAAAATCCCGAAAGCTTTTTGTCGAGGGAACCTGGGCGATGCAAACTTCCGGGTTAGCCTACAAAAACCTTTCATGGTTTTTCAAGTTGTGACTTCTATACTGCTTACAGAAGAATTTAATTTAATTTGTCATGAAACTACAGTATAGATTAAAAACTACAGATCTTGCGGTCACCAACTTAATCCCTTTTTCACGGCTTTCAACGTCCGAGTGGAGCCTTGAGTCGTGACAAGACTAGACTAGACTAAGCCCCCAGAAAGTGCTACTGTAGTATGCAATATTAAAGCAACATTATGTAGAAATCGGCATTTTGTGTGATTTGTCAGACCTCACAGCATCGCACAGAGCGCAAAACCACTGTCGTAAATTCCAATACCAAGTCTGTGACAATTTATCAGATGTGACGTAGGTGCTACGTACAAAAAAAACCTCATGGTGTCACAACAATGTTATGTGTTAAAAAACTGTTGAAGCAAACATGTGTGTGACACAGTGCAGATACAAGTGTTAGAGACGCCATTCACCCTCTTACAAGAAACTGTACCATCAATATGACTTTGAAGCTGTTATTTTGAGATGAAAAACTTTAAAGATAGATGTTGAAATGTCCAAAGGTTTCTGAGGCTTTTGGAGGATTTAAGCCTCCGATTGAAGCCACATGTTGAGAATGATTACAAATGGCATGATCTAATAAATCCAAATCTTTTGTCTCAAAGACGTCAAGAAACCTGAAATCACTGGAAGGACAACAGTAAAGCAGGGTGATACTCTGAACTTGACCTGCAGCGCTGAAAGTTTCCCTCTCGCATCTGTCATTTGGACTTACGTACCCTCCAACAAAGACTTGCACAAGGGAAATGGAACTGACCTGCTGAACAACGCTGGAACAGCCACACTTGTGTTCCCTAAAGTGACAACAGAACATACCGGACAGTACACCTGCACAGCAAAACACCTGAACACGACTTTGACTGTGTACGCCAATGTAACTGTGACTTCTGCAGTGTATCCAAAGATCCTCAACAGCTCTGGATGCATAAATCATCCAGAGTTTCTGGCCTGTATGTGCATCAGTCAGGGGTTTCCTTTACCCACCATCAAATGGCCGCTGTTGCAGAACCACTCCAAGTACTTTGTCAGTACCACCGTCTCAAACGACACGATCAACAGCACCATCACCCTAACCGTAAAAGAACAAAGTAACACTGGTGTTGAGTGTGTCAGCAGGAATGAAAATGGAGAAGTAAAAGAGAAACTCATCATGACCAAAGTCAAAGAAGAAGAAGAAAAAAAAGAAGGTAACCGCTCACCATTTAATGTCTTTTTCTCTCTAACCACCGATCTTAAGTGCATTTTGTGTTTGTCTCTCATGATTTCAGGTCAAATCAGGAAATTCCTCAGAATCGTGACCAATCTGGAAATTATCATTGCGTTTTCTGTCGGCGCTCTTCTATCTGCAATCACTTGCTGTTTTGTGAGGAAGTGTCACAGGTACACTATGAATTTACTATTTATGTATTGTTATATTGACTTTTTCTTCTTTATCTGAATTGCAGGCTCAGTTTCTTTTAACTGTAGTTTATAAAAACATATGTGAAGTTGTAAAGCATGCTTTGTAAAATGGTTAGCAGTGATGGAAATTGTTTGCCTATTGGAATACGTGGGACAAATCATGCTCAACTTCTAAAATGGTCCTTTCAAAGTGAGATTAAAGGAACCGTGGCCGAAAATTTTAAAAAGGTCAGTCATTACCTACTCACCCCCATGCTGATGGAAAGGGTGAAGTTTCATAAGTGTTGCTTCACACTGACACAGTGATGCAGCATTCTACTCAACAACTGAAGTAGATGGGGATTTGTTTTAAAAGGTCAAAAAAAACAACAGTAAATAAAAACATGAAATGGCTCTATGTGGCTTGTCTCTATAGTCTCTATAAGTCCCAAGATCCCCCAAAATATTGGAAAAGATTTTTACTTGGGATCCGGTGGCTTCTGGAGACATGGATTACACCGGAAGAGCTGGTTGGAGCCATTTAATTTTTCAGTTGTTTATTATGTTTTTAAAGAAGTCCCCTTCCACTTCAGTTGTTTAGGAGAATGCTGCATCCACTGGCTCTGAGTGTGAGCAGGTGATGACTGAATCTAAGTGTTTGGGTGAACTTAGCCTTAAATCATTTTTGCTTGACATTAGTATGTTAACATTTGTCGCTGTGTATGATCATTTCTCCTCAGAAACAAACGGAGGACTTATGGAAATCACGCTGACACTCTGGAGATGGTGACAATTCTCGAGGATCAGATGGTATTTATATCTATACAGCTGGACATATCATCCAATAAATAAAAGACTTTTGTGACACTTAGTGGTAGTAAAGACACTGTAAACAGCAGTGCAGGACTTCATGCTGAAAATAAGACATTTGACATTATTCCGGCATCACATGATCATTTCCAGTTGTTGGTGGTGTTGCAGCAGCTGATGAATGACTCTTGTCATGTTCTGTGTTGTATCTGACAGATACCTGGTCCAGCAGTGGAAGCGGATCAGGCCATCGACCAAGAGACCGCCGAAGCGGGGGAAGCTGGTGCGGTGGGGAAATCAGACGTGGAGTACTCCCGCCTTGATTTCTCCCTGATTAAGAGGCCGACTCCAGCAAAGGCAGGGGCGACACAAGGGAAGGCAGAGACAGAGTACGCTGAAATTAAAAGAGAAAAGGCAGAGGCGAGACAAGATGGAGAGGGCAAAGTGGAAGAGGAGATGGCAGGGAAGGACGAGGAGGCAGAACATGGTGCACGAGATGAGGAGGATAGTGAGGATGTGGCGGTTTATTCTACAGTGAAGGATGTAATGGATCAGATTGACGGTGAAGGGTAGTGTTTCTTAGTTATTAGAGGATGAAGTTGCTTCTTGTTGTGGTGACATGGCTTCTTGCTGTCATGTGTGACTGTCCCACGTACAGTTTCTGCAATGGCTTTCAGCCTCTGGTAAGCCTCAAATGATCGAGACTATGTTTGAACATCATAATGTAGAGCACAAGTTATTTGGTGAATCAGCTCCGTAGCAGCGCTGACCTCTGTACAGTTGTTTATAAAAGGCTGTTTACTTTTTCTTTGCAGGCTAACTAACTAATGCAGATCAACAAAGGTGGCCACATTACATAATATAAAATATAAATCATACATAATGTGCATAGTTGTAAGGGTAACATACTGCGTTACAGCTTGACATTACACAAGATTACATGATGGCCAATCGCGTGAGAAGAAATACCTTCCCATTCCACCAGGTGGAGGTAGCATGTATTCTGTTAATACAGATCCGCAAACCGTTGTTATGATAAAGCAGCATTTTTTTTTCTCTTTCTGACTAAAACAGCAACTTCTAATTAAGAATATGTCTGCTAAAGAGTTGCAAATGGCACTGGTGAAGAGACGAAGGTGAAAAAACAGAGCCACCGCACTAAATGAGTGAAATCATGATTAGTTGAGCGACATGCTCAAGGGGGCTTTCCCTTTCTTCTCGAATTTTTCTTGTGGTGCGGTGATGTGCTGAGCTGCCAACAAGAGTGATTTCTCTTATGCTGGTGACTTCAAACGCTCAATTAGTCAGAGAGTCTCTCTGACAAGGGTTGACTCGTGCCAGGAGTGTGACAGATGTTCAAACTTTATCTTACATTTCCGTCTACAGTATTGCTTTTAGTATGCAGATAGATTTTAATAATGTTAACGCTGGATGTGTGTATACTGCATTATGTTGTATTAACTGCTGTATATTGCAATTACAAGTATTATTTCACTCTGTACATCAGGAAACCAGTAAGTAGAAAGGTGTTTTGAATAGAATTGTATTGTGTCTTTATTTGTATATGATGCACACAATGTAAATACAGTTTTAAAACAATATTAGTTAAATATTTTAGACTAACCGCTTCCTTCCTCAACCACTCGCATGTTAATGCATAAAGTATGGCGCTAAAGCCAGCAGACAGATTAGCTTAGCTTAGCATAAAGGCTGGGAACGGCAGGGGGAAAGCTCGCCGGGCTCTGTGTGAAGTAAAAAAAACAGAAACAAAAGTTCAGCTTGAGGTTTTAGGACTGTGTGATGCAACTGGGTGGAGCCAGCTGGTTGCCTGGCAACCTCACCATGGCAACGAGAGTATTGCAGTTGGTTGCAGTTGAGGAAATCTGAATGCTTGAGTAAAAGTTTTTGTTGTTTTTAAAATGTGTTTTGATGAAACATATACTTGAGAAAACTGATGCATTAAAACTGTAGCTGAGTATCAAAACGGTGCTTTCTTTGCTTCTCCCTTGAATCTGTAAATCCATCAGCGTTACGGAGGAACTGTGCTTGATTTAGTTATTACAGGCAAGGCCAACAAATACTTTTACCACCTTTAGGCAAATTTATAGTTTTCTTTCAAGAGAAATTACTTTTTATTTGGATTGAATCACATATTTATCAGTGCAGACAGAACATAAAACTGTAACTTAGACGGTAAAACTGACAGGAAATCATGGTGCGAGAGGATGTGAGCCTAAAATAACATCTGAAACTTCACCACGTGTCAGATGTTTTTGCATTCTGGGTTCCCCTTCAGAGAAACAACAGCAAAACTCTGCAGTTTGGCTCATGAGGCTCTGATTTACCATGTGCACACCTTCCTCAACATACTTTGTTCCTCTTTACTGGTAATGCCTGTATTATGTCGAAAACTGAAGATTCACACAGCAGCTTTCACGGTACGTGAAAAGAAAATGAAACTCTGGCTGCTGATTGTGTTTTTGGCGTCAACATAACACCCACATCCACACAAAAAAACTAAAATGAAGTCTTCATACCTCAGTTACTATGTAGTGTCATTTAATTTCATACAAATGAGCATTTTCAGACCTGCCACGTTAACGATTTCAAGTATGATTCAGACAACTAATGACACGCTTAGAAATTAATTTATTCATGTCACAACTTTTTGGCACTGTTTGTTTTTGACTGTTGAAGGTGTAAAGAGACAGGAAACATGAAACAACAAAGGTCCCCAGATGACTTTAATTAATTAATTTAATTAATTTATTATGGACAGTGAGGAGAAAGACTTTGTGTTGTTAATAAATATATTTTTCATGTGTTTTGGCCATCTTCTCCTGTCTGGATAGCAGTTGCGCTGGTGTTATTAGTAAAGATTTGCATTGTTATAACACTGTTGTTCCTTAATAATATTACTAATTTAAGCTGTTTTAAAAACAAATGTTAATGTATCGTAAATGATGCATCATTTTAAAACGTGTGCGGCTTCTTGTTGGCTTATGCGTGAATGCAAGACACACGCACGCACACACACACACACACACACACACACACACACACACACACACACAGAGTATGCCTGAATGTGATTTTGGATTAACGGTGAGCTAACGGGATTAGAATGTTCTGCTGGCTGGACGGACGCCTTAAATAGATCAGCCTGACGCTGCTGCTGCTTCGGAGCTGCAGAACAATCAACATTTTACAACTGAGACCAAAATATTTCAACCACAGCTGTGCTTTTCCTCCACATCCGCAGGTGAGTGTGTGCAGCATTTTGTTGAAATGAAACTTTGGTTTGCTAAAAAAAAAAAAGTCAATGTTTGATACGTGTGAGACTGAGACTGTTGATAAGTTATCATACTGATGATATGATAACTGACAGCAATGTATTATTTCATTTGAGGATTTTTATTTAAGCTATTTCTATTATTGGACCTTGTTAAACCTTCAGTTTAGGTGTAAACATAATAAATTATCAGCTAATTTGAAACTTAATTTGCCTCAGAGAAGCTAAGGTTTTTCTTAGGACTATGTCACATTGTTAATATAGCAAAGCTTCCAGTTTTATTTATTTGTATTTATATTTTAAATGTCATTGTGTCTGTTGCTACATTCACCAGAATGGTAAGGGAAGATCAGTTTTAATTATTTGTTTGAAAATAGTATTCATCTTGTATTAAAGGGGCTTTTTTATCTTTATCTTTTCACAGAAATGGCTGATGTTTTCAGAGGCCTGAACCTCCTTGAAACCCTCAAAGAGTCCATAGAGAACAACAAGTTATCAGATGTCAAGGATGCAGTGGAAGATCTTCTGATCAGCAGGATCAACTTAGCCGTAGTGGGAGACCGTGGGGATGAAAAAGCCACCTTCATAAACTCCCTCCGTGGCCTCGGTCCCGGGGACGAAGGAGCTGCTCCGTCTCCGTCCCCTGCCGCTCCGGAGGAAGTGGCAGGCTACCCTAACCCCAAGCACCCCGACTTTCGGCTGTGGGATCTGCCACCTGTCCCATCCAGCTCTCCGTTTGAACCTGAGCGGTACATGGAGAGAGTCAAGTTCTCCCGCTACAATGCCGTCTTCATGGCGTTCACTCAGACACTCCAACCCAACAGTGTGGAGGTGTTCCTGGAGGCCCGCTCACTGCAGCAGCACACAGTTTACTTTATTCTCTTGGCTGTAGCGAAAGACACAGAAAAAAGCCTGGAAGAAAAGAGGAAAGCTAGTGTGGAAGTGCTGACATCACAAGGCGCGGCACAGCCTAAAGTCTACGTGGTGCGACCCTCGACCCTGGAGAAGTTTGACTTCCCCGGCCTGTTGGAGGACATGGTGAGAGACCTTCCAGAGATCCGAGCCCACGCTCTTCTCTTGGCTCTTCCGACGCTGACCTCCACCCTGGTCACTCAGAAAAAAGATGCATTCAAAGCACTTGTATGGGCAGCCGCCTCACTATCTGGTGGGGTGTCGGCTATTCCCGTTCCCTTTGTGGCCTCCATGGTGGACTCAAGTGTAGCAGTGCGGATTCTGACCAAAGCCCAGTTATCTCTGTGCCTGGACAATGAATCAGTCGAGGCACTTGCCCGACAGCGAGGCGTGGAACTCTCTAGACTTAAAGGGCTGCGAACTTGCGTACTGTCAATGGAGGTCACCAAAGGTGAAGTGAAAAAGCGGCTGGCGGCGGCAGAAAAGGACTTGGCGACGGTTTCGTCGAAGCTGGTGGAGATGGCGATCCCCAGACACGCCCGCTCTGTCAGCCGCTCCTTCACTGCCATGCTGCAAGCCTTAAACGGCGCCATCGATGAAATGGCGGCTGATGCAGAGAAGATACTGGCTGCTGCTCTCGGGGAGGGGAAGTGAAGTCAAATGTTTTTCTCTTTGTGTGCTGTTGATGTGTGGTTCATCTTTACTTTTATGTTTTGGGCTGTAAGAGATGCGACTGTTTATTATCCTTTAATAAATCTTTTGATACGTTTCCACTCTATGTGATGAGCCTGAAGTACTCAAAGTCACTGTAAAGACAGTGTAAGCATACATTCTGTCGAGCACTGTGAGGTGCTGTGTGGCTGGTTTGCCCACCCTGAAGAGCAGCTTTCATTTTTGACAAAGCATTGAATAGAGGAAGTGAGAGCGAGCTCATCTGTATACGTGCTGTAGCGGGCCAGTTGAAGAAGGAATTACCATATCAGCTCCATCAGTAAATCTATAAAAGATTCTCTCCTCTGGTTTGCATGATCGGTCATGCAAATGCTTGAAGATTTTGTGTCAACCGTGAAAACTTCCTTTTTTTAAAGTGTTATTTAAGGAGGCATGATTTGTGGAGCGGACTATAATAAACGATTTCTCTGAGGTAAGAACGAGCTTATTTTTGTGTCTTTCAGTCTAAAATGTTTCCTCTATTGTACTTCCTAATTTAAATTAAATAGTCCTCTCTGTCTGTAAAGGTTCATCTCAGTCACTGAGATGTTCTGCTGTCTGTCTAGAGAGGGGTGACTTTTGAGTTCTAAAATAAGACTTCAAACTGCATTAAGTTATTTGTGATTTGGATTCAACTTAAACCAGCAAAAGTGATTTTGTTGTATCCATGAGTTTAAAGTGGTATTTATAGGTCATGTATATCCTGTGAATGGAGCTAAAACAAAAACACAGTACATTTTTTTCGACAATATATGTTTTAGATTTTCGAAGGACAAATGACTAAATCGCTAAATAATGCATCATACTGTTTACAAAAATAAATATAAATACATATATTATATATAGTAAATGTATTGTGTTTAGTGATTATGGGTGCAGTTGCACGGCTGGTGACGCAGACAAAAGGGATGTCAGAAGATGTCAAATAAAAATGATATTCTCCCACGACATATTTAAGGTATTGAAAGTAAATGATTTTAACCTCTAACTGGAAGCCTTAAAATACAATAAATGTGGGCTCTGCAAAGACACAATAATTACGACCACTAAAAAAAAGAAAAGAGAAAAAAATGTAGCCTCAGTATTTTGTTATGACGCATTTTCTTTTACTACAACTCAATGAAAATGGTGCCAGTTGTGAAAAAGATGTCTGTAGTGCCGGAGAATCCCCGACTACCTCAAAATGACGAAGAAAACAGACCAGACAAATGTCAGAAAAAGAAAAAGAGGAAGAAGAAGAAAAAAAATTAATACCGGATGATCTGCATTGCAAAACATCAAACAACCCACCTGGTAACAGATAGTTTACAGTAAATGTGTAAAATGTTGTGTACACATGTTTTATTGGTTGTTTGTTTCAGATTTCTGGCTTTCGTGCCGCATGAAGATGAATGCTCCGACAATCGGGTGGTTCGTGTTTCTGGTCCTGATAAAATGTAAGAATCTTATCACCCCACTATGATAACAGTGTTTGCTTTTCACAACATAAAGTCACAACCATTATCTGACTTTTCCCACTTGTGTTTTCACAGCTACAGATGTTTCTGGTACCGAACCAATTTATTTCAAACTAGAAGGCCGTAACCTGACAGCTCTGGAGGGCTCATGCGCTGAAATCAACTGCACAGTCTATCCTACTGTACATCATTTTCCTGAAGTTGTTTCATCCTGGTTTTGGATGAAGGATAGAAGTTATAATGGTGATATTGGTGACTATAATGCCACAGTCATTTACAGTACGGATAATAAAGCACGCCCTGTCAGTCCAGACTTTGCAGGCAGAGTGACATATAAAGGGTCGCCGTCGAAAACCTGGAAATCTCAATCAAGTCTGAGTCTTGCAGTATTTCAATCTGCAACCTGAACAAAGCTGACAACGGAAACTATTCTCTCAGAGTTTACGGACAGAGTCTGAAATGGGCAACTAATGAAGTTAACCTCACAGTTACAGGTGAGTACAGAAATCAGAACACTGACAGACATAAAACTACAAAGCAATATATGCAGACATTGGGGTCTCCCTAAAAGCTTGGTACTTCACCCGGATGGGCGTGGTTCTGTAGCACGTGGCAGCGCACTCTTCGGCGAGCTCCGTAACCATCTCAGTCCATGCGCTGAGTGCTCGTTATTTTCACCTCACATCTACATGCATGGAAAGTGATAATCAGCCTTGTAACAGCCTTTTTATGAGATTTTGTATTATCTTTATTACACCTCTCTCAGTCAGTGCTGCTGGTTGAATGTGAGTTTTATGCGTGCGGTGAGAGTCGGCATATCACGTGAAAATACGGTTTTGTTTCATGTGCAGTTTGTATTCAAGAAAGATAATGGCATGGATTAAAATATAAGTCAATGTTCACTTGTGGTCTCACATGGGACAAGAACAGCAATTAGGCTTTGGCAATATCCAAAACTTTATATCACTATTTTGATATTTTCCAGTCCATATATCAGGATAGACAATATTTTGTTGTAACATAAAATACAAATATTTTATTTGTAAAGAAAAGACTGAAAGAGAGAGATTCTGCTGTTCACCTCTTTACCTCTCTCTCACTGTAAGTGACAATATTATTGAATAAGAATTAGAATAGCCCACGATATCAGGGGCAGCCAGTCTGTCCAGGTGAGAAATAACACTGTGGTGAATTAAAAATTGAAATACAGTCAGATTAGTTCCTCTCAGGTGAAGAGTCGCACAGCTGGTCGATATCCAATATTTGAAAAAATATTGCATATGACAAATATTGTGATGTTCGATAATATTTAATATCAGCCGCGATCAACAATAAAAATCCTCTCTGCCTGAAGTCTCAATGTGAGACGTGTTGAACATGCATCAGGTGCACATCTCTGTGTGACACAGGATGTAGGGCGGTCTTTAGTGAGGTGAGCTGTTCCGGAAGCAGAAATGATTGAACTGGTTTGAGTCAAGATTGGTTTGTTTATAGAGAAAGTGTTATTATAATCAAGTGGCTATTATGTAAATTCACAATCTCTGCTCATATTTTCATTTTCATAATTTCAGAAAACCCATGCCTGATCACTTTTGAGAAACCACCTGTCGTAAAGGAAAGTGACACAGTAACGCTCAACTGCTCCACTTTGAGTTCATGTCCTTCAACCCCCAAAATTGAAGGCTCGACAGCTTCGTCGGAGATAGGAGGAGATAACAAACTCGACGCTATCGAGTTTAAAGCCGACTGGAGGGATGATGGGAAGACGTTTTCATGCCAAACACGAGATAACAAGGACGAGCATTTGATTCGAAAAGTCTCCCTAACTGTTGAATGTAAGTTCTTGAATGCAGAGTTTATTTATGTCACGTCTACTATTTGATTGACGGGTCGTTTAATACGGAATCTAATACTCGATAATAACTGCAATCTAAACCATCAAAGTTTGGTGATGTTGTAGTATGATTTGTAAACCCAGCAGTAGAAACAGGCCCAAATTTAGAGTTCTGTTGAGTCCAAACTTTAGTGAACAGCGCCAGTAGATGAATCTTCTTTGAAGATCAGAATATGCATTTTAATGGTATTAATAAGATAAGAAAATTCAGCAATTTTTTTTGCAGCTGTTACTTAATCGCTTTATCGCAGCAGCACAGGGTAGCACCAAAGTGTCACGCAACTCAGTGACATCACTTTTATGACACAGTTTCCGCTCTCTATCATTTTTTGACATGTTTTGGTGTGTAAATGATTCATGATAAGCAAATGTTTTGGAATCAGTCAATTAGATCGCCGATTAGATAGCACTGGCTGCATCGCAATCCTTCGGGGCAACGTCAGTCATGTCTGTTAAAAATGCTTAGTTTTGCCTCTGACTGAGGTTGTTATTCTAAGCGTATGGCAACATTACAGAAACAATCCCTGCAGAGACCTTCCTGTTGAATAATACGATCCTTTTTGTTACCAGAAACACGAGTCTCACTCAAAGAGAGGTCTTACTCTGTAATCTTGCAAAGTGAATCGTTAAAGTTTTTGCCTTATCTAGATTGTCAAAATCCCCCGAGCCCCGTGTCAGGCTGTGATGCCAGTCTTTGTTGCGTGATAACATCGTCACCTGACGCACTGTGGCCTTAAATTTAAATATTGTGAAAGAAGCGTCTGTAAAACGGTGGACACATTTTTTCAGCATCATAACCCTCACAAGACGACTCGTTTCACTATCACAGGTTGATCCATTCGGTATAATAACATTTAGAAAGTCTAGAAGAGCTGCATCATTAATCATTTCTTAAACTGGATGTTAGTCGGCTTGGTTGTCTCAATTCTTAAGTGCCCACAATGTGGAAGATCCTTGTAATTTTCATACCCGAGCTTTTTTGGCTTCAAGATCACTGAGCTGCTTTCATAGGAATGATCGGGGTGCCGCCTCCAACGCTGTATCCAGGGTCTCATTAAATGGCCATTGTCAAAATCAATTAAACATTCAACTGGAACTTCGGAAATAAATTCTTGCTGGCAGTCCCTTTAAGTAAACCTCAAACTCCTCTCTCCAACTCCGACTCACAAGACTTCCCCTTGAGACGAGACTTTTGTTCTTGGTAACAAAATGGATCTTTTCGGGCTCTCTCTGTGGGAATCGTTTCCATAATGTTGTCAGACACTGAGAATAACAATCTCAGCCGGTCAGTAGCGACCAAACTGGTTTGAATGGATGTCACTTTGATGGTCGAAGTTGCCATTGCAGCCGTGTCGCGGCTGCCAGATGCGGCGCTCTAGTAAGTCTGGTCAGTATGAATCATTGAATACACACCAAAACATGCAACCATAGAGCCCAGGTTTTAAAAATTGGGTATTCCCATTCAATAATGTCAGAAAATAACACACAGTTACATGTTAAATTTGCTCTAAACTCATACTATTTGTCAGACCTCTTTAGAAAACTCTTTACAGTGACTTACAAACACAGTACGGCTCCATTCTTAGGCCTATTTGATTTTGTGTTAACTGTCTACCCATGTAAACTGTATGAAGACGGATTCCTCCTTACTTGTGTTGTATTTATTGACAGATGCTCCTAAAGAGACCCTGGCTAGAGTTAGCCCTAACATCATCAAGAAGGGAGTAAGATGTGACTCTCAATTGCTCCGCGAAAGGACGTCCTGATCCCAAATTTATTTGGTTTAGATATGAACAAGAAGTGGGGCAAGGGCCAGAATTGAAGATCGACTCAATTGAAGTATCACAGGGTGGGAATTACAGTTGTGTAGCTCGAAACAAACATGGCAACGCCACATCGAATCCAGTGGATGTAGATGTTACATGTGAGTAGTTCCTGAAGTTTACTTGAATTAATTTGGTGATTTGTTTTATTCTTAGCAGTTTTTCCTGCCGACACTGTCGTTCTGTCTTGACACTTTGCTGTAACACTTTCATTTAAAGGTCCCTGTGTGTAAGAATAGTTGATTTTTGAGTCTCATTCCCGACTCATCAAAAACTGTTGCTTTGCCCAAAGCATCAGTGTTTGATGAGTTTGGAACAAGACTCAAGAATCAGCTTTTCTTACAAATAGGATCTTTAACCAACACTGCTGTATTCTTAACTATTCATTTGTGAATGAAACTTAAGAAATATTGAAATCTTTTGTTACAGATGAGCCTCAAGTTGAGGTAACGATGTCTCCACAAGCCTCTGAAGTTAGGGAAGGCACTAAAATAACTTTAACATGTAATGTGATGAAAAGCCACCCACAACCTCACAGCTACACCTGGTACAAAGATGGACAACTGATTCTAGAAAGACAGCAGAAAGTCTTGTCTGTTGAGAGTATCCAGCCTGATAACAGAGGCTCCTACAAATGTATGGCCACTAACACTGCCGGTACCGGAACGTCAGAGCCACGTCAAATTAAGGTCCTTTGTAAGTTTCTCAGCTCCCTGTGCTGCATGTATGTCAGAGTTGATTATGAGGGAAATACGTAATTAAATCAACTGACTATATCACCATAGAAAGCATGCTAAAAGTTATTTCTTCCTTCCAGACAGGCCAACGAATACCAGAATCACCATCGGAGATCGAAAAGAAGTACAAGTCAATACCGCCCTCAAATTCACCTGTCAGACTGATGCCTATCCTGCCCCAAAGAGTTACTCCTGGTACCGTTACAGCGACAATAAGGCATTACAGTGGGAGTCATGTACAACTGATAACAACGAGCTGAATTTGGAGTCTGTACAAAGAACAGATGAAGCATTCTACCAGTGCAACGCAACCAACGACATCGGTACAGGGTGGAGCAGTTCTCCACTATTCATTAAAGTTCTCTGTAAGTAAATCTGTTACACTGAAAATGCTCCGTTTTCTGAACTTCAGCATCAATTTAAGTTTGAAAAAAGTCTGCATTTCATGAGATCAGTACTGCATGAGATCGAACGTGCTCTGATATCTGCACAGTAATCAAAAAAGCTGGAGCCAGCAGCAGGTTAATGTAGCCTAGCATAAGACTGGACGCATCTATCCTGGCTCTGTGCGACTGTAACTAATTCCACCTCCCAGCAACTCTTAAGATTACAGTAGGGTTGTAGTCAAGACCACCTAGACCAAGTCATGACCGAGATGACAAGACCAAGACATTGAGGGATTGAGGCCAAGTCTAAAATCAAGGCAGGACTCGGCAAATGTCAGCAAAGGGGAAAGTCTTGCACCAAATGGAGTGAAAATATGGAAGCGTGTCCCTTGTTCTTGGCACCTGTTACATCCTTTTTCAGCAGGCACTGCTAATACGACCCCTAGCTGCTGTTATCATGTGTCAACTAGCTAATAGCAACTACATTTAGCAGAAGTTAGCGGTTACTCTAGCGAATATTTATATAATAATTTGGAATATGGAGCATTCAAAATCTTACATATTGCATCTTTAAGTGTTTAACCTTAAAGGACAGAAGTTGACTTCCTGTTCATTGACTGCTGCTGCAATATAATGCACCACGATTCAAAATGACTGAATTCTTGTGAAAAAACAAACATGCATCTGTTTCCTCTCTACAGATCCTCCCACCAATCTCAAGCTGTCTATGAAATCTGAGATCACAGAGGGTCGGATCATTACAATCAAATGCACTGTTGATAGTGCCCCAACGTCACGCCTTATCCTGAAACTAAATTCTCAAGATTTTCCAGCTTCTCGTCTCCCTGAATGTTATCCTCCTGGGCCCGCCAACACTCTCTGCTACTCATTTAATGTAACTTCAACCCACGCAGGCAGTTATACCTGCATTGCCTGGAACCGCGTAGGTTCACGCCAAAGTGATGAAAAGAAGTTGGTGGTTAAATGTGAGTACACTATCTTTTTGTTAATCAAACAAATTATATCGAAACCAGAACGTTCCATAAAGTTATTCATTTAACTTAAGTATGAAAAGAAAAACAACTTGATTTCAAATAGCGAAAGTCAATCTTCATCATCTATGTTTTTCTATGTGAATTGATGTGAGTCATTATCAGTTTTTTGGCTGACGGGTGGCTCTGATTGACTCATAATGTACAAAGGGTCGACAAAATGGCTTTAACATAAGCTAAGTAACCATATTGCTTAAGTACTGTACTGTAATTTTGGGGTACTTTAATTGTCTGATCCATTCTCTGCCACTTTATACTTTTATACCAAAACGTCTTGTTAACATATAGTTTAGTAGGTACTCTGAAGATCTAGTGTATTTATACACAACTCAGAAAACATGATGCATGATGCAGGCAAATCAGCTGATTATTAGTGATAAAGGAGACTGATATTTAAAACTGATACACATTTACATGAAGAATAAAAATGTTTGTCTCAAAGTTGAGAATAACCAGTGATGTAATGTCACCAGCTAGAATTTACTCAGTACCGTACCGAGATACAATTTTCAGGTACTTTGCTTCCAAATCTTCATTTTCTGCTACTTAATACTTTCACTCCACTCCATTTATTTGAAAACTTTAGCTACTTGTTACTCTGCAAATTCAGATTATTCCGTTCTGATCGGCTGTTACACTTGAAATCAGATAGTGGGAGAAAGCTGCATCACAGCCAAAGTACTACATTTGTAAATATAGTTATTCTATCAGCAATCAGACACAAAAAAACAGTAAACTGATTCTTGGAAAACTGCTGGATATTGGCCCAGATAACAGTCCAGACCAATTCTACCCTTAGAACAGTGTATAAAGTTTATGAAATTAGAAATATGAAATTGAAAAATATTGCAGTTTCCTGATTAGACTGTTCAATTGCTGAAGTAAAATTCCGAATAAAGTAAGGAGTGTTATATAGTGTAGTATTGTTAATGAGGATTTTCCTAATTCTTCCTACATTGTGTAAAATAAATAGTTGTAGGAACTTTAAAGGTGTTTGTTGCAGTAGCTAATGGTGCTAATTCTAGCTAGCAAACGTAAACATTGCTAACCCTAGCTAACTCTGACGCTGTTTACTCTTGCTGACTGATGTTAACGTTGCTAACACCCAGCTAGCTAATGTCAGGGCAGTACAGTACGGGCCAATACTGTTGAACTCATCCATTTTTACATTTTCCCCCACAAACTGGCTACTAACAAGACTCTTGATGTTGATTCAACAAAGGTATCATGTGATACCAACGTTGTAATACTATTTGCTCACAAATCAGAATGACCATTACATTTTTGTTTTCACACCGTGTGATTTAATTCAGCACCATCACAAATTGTGGCCTCAAAAATGACCAAAACATTTGAATCACCCTCTCTCCAATTTGTAAGACAGTTACACACTGGAATGTACGATATTTAACAGGTGTGCGATTGTATCAACCGACATGTACATGGACAGAGACTTACCTTGAACTTGGCTAATTAAAAGTGTGATTTCTGCAATTATTACTCACAGCGGTTTCTATATATAAATGTTTGACTCTTCTGTTTTTTTTCCCGATATTTTTGGTAAATGCAGATCGTCCCAAAGATGTGACAGTAAAAGCCTCGCCTGCTCTTACAGTGACTGAAAACAGTACTTTGAAACTGGAGTGCAATGCCCATTCCCACCCAGCAATTACATCTTACAAGTGGATGAAGAAAACTGATGAGAAGAATGAAATCATGAATCGTCATCAGGATCAGACCATCACCATAATGTCTGTCAGTCCTTCTGACAGCGGATGTTACAGCTGTGCAGCCAGTAATGAAATCGGGACTGAAGAGTCAAATTCGACTGAGGTTAACGTCAAGTGTGAGTAGACTGATGCACCGATTCCTTCCTTCCTTCCTTCTTGCAGCTGTTAGACTTTACAACTAGCACTGCTCCCAGTAGACCACACACACACACATACACACACACACACACACACACACACACACACACACACATCTTATCTTATCTTATTTGCAGTAGAAAGACAATACACTCAACCCAATCTCCAGAATAAATGTTAGCCATGTACGTTTCTGCTAAACCACAGATAAAGTTTAAACTGGACTTTTCTTTATGTTGCAACTTTCTGTTTCTTTAGGTCTAATTTTCTATTTTATCTTTTGTCAAAAGCTGTATTTATGCTCTGTGAAGGTTTAGGCACAAAAAAACTGCTTGGTTAAGGTTAGCATAGCATCATGGTACGGCTTAAAATACCTGTTTTGGTCACCACGGTCACAGATGGAGATGGTCCGACTTCCAGAGAAGATTAGATTAGCTAGAATGACCCATAAGTTTATAAGTTTACCTTGTACCTTGTAGAAATGTCTCCAGTTGTTCTTGAACATTGGTTAGAAGGTGTGAGTAGTTCATTGCTTTGTCACAGTGCCTTCCTTTAAACAACCACCAGGGATTGTCGTAAGGGAATGTTCAAACTCAACACAGTGAATACAATGTAACTTGGTTTTTTTTTGTGCTGTCATTCATGTAACACACAGCTCATTTTCTTCTGCTTCCCCTTTCTCCTATATTTCCCTGCGCAGATGCTCCAAAATACACAAATGTCACGACAGCAGCAGAGCAGCAGGAGTCTAATGGGAGGAGTTCGGTGTGGCTGACCTGCAGCAGTAACAGCTATCCCTCTGTCAGAAACTATTCATGGTACAGGAAGATGTCAGCAAAGGACAAAAAGGACGAAGAGGTTTCTAGTGGTCCAAGCTACAAAGTGTATTCAGACAAACCGGGATACTACTACTGCGTCGCAGAAAATGAAATAGATAAAAAATCATCTGATCCAGTCCAGCTGTTTGTTTACCGTGAGTGAATTCAGGACCATGTGTCCGCATGTGGAATGTATGTACTATATCGCTTTCATGTGGGAGAGATGTTGAAGACACAAAATACATTTCAATAATACAGACAAAAATACACCTTCACACTGATATTCTGTCTCTTCTCACCACAGGAGGCCTGTTGAGGACCCTGAAGTATGTCTTCTTTTCTCTGATTACCCTGCTTGTTATTTTATTACTTCTCTATCTCTATAGGTAAAGTAAAAAAAGTAAACATTTTCAATCAAAAATAAATACATTTCACAGATGATCATATGTAACTACTGTCGTATACCTTTATGTTTCCAGACATAAGAGGAAGAAATCAATGAATCAAGGAACTACAAGCACACAGCCCTGCTTTGGTTTTCTGGTGATGAATCATTTGTGCAAATCGTTTTTTCTGCTTCTTCATTGAACATATCTGGACAAAAATGACATATCTTCCTGTCAACCCATTCAGGTTCTTTGGAACTGCGCCAGACGGAGGAATCTGATAAGGGAGTCCGTCACAGCAGAGCCTTTCAGGAGCAGAGATGACCTCTTGCCGGACCAGCCATGCCGTCCGAATGCCCAACGACGCCAGCCTCGTCCAGACAACACGTAAGACTGCAGCCGCACACACTGTCCCCACCCAGCACAAGGCACAGTCTGTTGTACGTGGAGCTGCATGCTGCTGCTGCTGCTGCTGCTCAAAGCATCTATTTAAGATCCTTCAGACATGAATGACACAATGAGAGTCTGCCCTGTCATTTATTATACTTGGTCACTGAACGTGCATGCTTTTATTCTTATTGCCAATTGTTGTTCCACAGGCCTGCGTCCAACGGCAACTGTGTTTACTCTACTGTCAATTACTCGGCTGGACAACAGGTGAGACACGCAATGCAAAGAAAGTTTTCACAAAAACTTTATTAAGAGAGCAACAAATGACAACAATTGCATCGGGAGACTTTACAATAATCACAATTTAAGATGGATGATTTCTTACATGGACAGTTCACTACTTTTACACAAGCACATCACAGCGTCTCTCAATATAACGCCTCTATATGACCTACATCAGTAAACGAGACGGTTATTTCTGTATAGCAACTATAGTTCTTCCTACCCGTGTCCGGGTCAGATAAGTACTGAAACCTTGAGGGCAAGTGAAGAATTTTTTATTCTGGTGATCCATTTTATATGTTGTTGTTTTTTGCGGGAGAAAATCTTTTTTTTCTCTCTCTGCCTCTGTTTTCACTAATGGGAAAAAAATGAAGAGAATTTGAATAAGATTATCCTGGCAAAACTTTTTTTTTTTTTTTCAGGAGGAAAAATGTTTGTCATGTGAAAAGAGTGAAAAAAAAATTAAATTTATTTTATTATTATTACTAAGAAAAAAGGAAGAAATTATTTGAAAGGAGGACCTTATTTTTTATTTGTGCAACCAAGTTAAAAAAAAAAAAAAAACAATCCGGAGAAAAAATGTTTTCAGGAAAAAAAAAATTCTTTTCATTTTTTTAATCTTCCTCCTGAATTTTTTGTATTATTTTTTGCTTCTGTTTTTGTGGATTGATAAGAAAAAGTTCTTTTTTTTTTCCAGCTGTGAAAACGTGAAAAAAAAAAAAAAATTGGACGAAAAATAAGAAAATAATGTAATAAGAGGATTATCTTTTTTAATGTGTGAAACCAAGTTAAAAAGATTACAGGAAAAGTTTTTATTTTATTATTATTATAAAAAAAAAAAATTGAAAAAAATGTCATGTAACACCGGGTGAAAAAAAATTATGATTTTTTTATGTATGAAACCAAGTAAAAAAATAAAAAAATGTTATCCTGAGTAAAAATGTTCTTGGGAGAAAATCTCTTTTTTTCTCCTGATTTTTTTTTGTTGCCTCTGTTTTCACTAATGGGAAAAATGAAAAGAATTTGAAAAAGATTATGCTGGCAAAACCTATTTTTTTCACCAGTTCTCAAGTCATAAACGTGAAACAGAGAGAATTTTTTTTTTTTTTCAAATGTGAAACTGGGAAAAAAGGAAGAAATCATTTGAAAAAAAAATCAGATTTCTCTTTTTCAGTGTGAAACCAAGTTTAAAAAAAAACAACATCTTTCTCTTCACTCGCCCCTCTGGGCTTCCATAGGATAAGTCATGAAGTGGTAAGAATGAATTTAGGAGTCTCAGCTTTAAAGTAAAGTACTTTAAGAAAAAAAACTGCTCCAAACTTTTGTCCACAGGGGCCGCCAGAGTCAACTAAAGGAAAGTTCCTTGTAACTGCAAAGGTTACAATTTAAGCAGAAATATTGAATGCTTGTAAAACAATCCTTTTAATCCAATTTAAAAAATAACCAGGGTTAAAATTTTATTTTAAATGACAATAGCAGAACATCCCAACATCTTTTAGTGCAGAAGACACAGGGATCTGAAACACTGCAAAGGATTAACAAAATCATCTACTTTCAGGGCTTCTGGACCTCCATGCAATTTCAGTTTAACATAAACAAAAAATATTAGTGCTCGTAAAACAACTATGCAGACATCTGCAAATCAGTGTGTGTCCAGCTCAAAACAACCGGATGTGTCTTTTCGTGATCCGCGCTCTCCTCACTGTTTGTCACAACACTAATCATTCAGTATTCAGTATTGTGGAACAATGAATCACCAGAAAAAACCCACAGCTTCCATTTTTGAGCATGAATGAGCTGATTCAGTTGCTACTGTACATTCACTGATGTCTCCTGTCTGCATCTGCTCAGGGTCCTTCTGCACAAACGCCAGTCAGACGGCAAGATGGACGCACAGCGGACGAGTCTCTCAACTACGCCTCTGTACACTTTGGAAATGGGAAAAAGTGAGAATTTTTGTTGTGCACACGTACCAGAGTAAGAACGGTGGTACGACATGTCATAATTTCATGATGATGTTTTTTTGTTGTAGGAACAAACAGGATAAAGCAGAAGTGACTGCTGTGTACGCTGTGGTGACCAAGCCACCTAAAAAGGTCAGAAACCTATGAACCACAATGTGTCTTGATTAGTTTATTGCATTATAGCACTGATGGTGTTGCTTAATGTCTAGATCGTACTACCAGTTGATCTGTAATGTGCTAGCGGTTACAGTGCAGCTACTTTTTAAATATAGATAAAGCAGAAGCATTTCCTTTTTAGTACATCTGTGTGCCCACGATACTATAGCGAAGTACAAATACCTTTTTTTTAAGATATCTTCCAACTTTTTACTTTTACTTCCTACATCTTAACACAAATATGAGTTCTTTCTACTTCTTACATTTTACAGGCTTTTTACTTTAGTTTTAATGTACTTGAGGTGAATTATCCATTTGTTTTATCCTGCGTCGTTGCACACCGCCTTCCCAATATCACACGACAGATTTCAGACTATCGAGACAAAATGATGTAGAAGACATAACGGGGTCAAATCAGACAGAGAGGGAGAGTGGACTGGGGAAAAAAAGGCGTGTTGGTGTCTCGTATCTGCAGAGACCCTGCAGCCGTGTGTGTAGCTTTTCATATTTTCTCATGATGTTGCCGCTCGGGACGCTTTACAAACCCAGAATGTGGCGATTTGGGAATGAGACTCGACAATCAGCTATCTTTCTGGTGTGTTTACGAACAGCTCAGGCAAATCCTACTGATTCCACCTTTAAGTTTAACAGTCTTTGAGTTATATTAATATAACGTGAGGTTAGCTTTGAACGGAAATGCTGGTGGAAGTGTCCTTCATTACATTTCGGAGCCTGTACTTTCTAGTTTTTCCTTGAGTCTTTTTTTAAAACAAGTATCTGTATTTCTAAATGAGTAAATAATTGTTGTACTTCTTTCCAACTCTGACTGTAACATGTCCTCACAAGCATGAAACGTGTTAATATGAATTTTACCGTGAATCAAACTCAGAAACTGTCAGAATACGACACATTTGATCTGGTGACTTTTTCTGTGCCTAGAACGAGCAAGAAGACCGAGACTACGAGAACGTCAGCGCAGCCCAGGCAGCCACATCTCCAGATCCACTGGACTCTGACTCAGACACCAGTGACGATGAGTTGGAGCTAAATTATTCACAGGTGAGGTTCGAGGTGAAACCTGGACACCAGAGAGCCGGCAGAGACTCCAGCACCAGCAGTGACTCCAGCACCAGCAGTGACTCCAGCACCTCTGATGAGGAAAAGACTCAGTACTCTGACATCAAAATCTGAGTCACGGCTACAGCCACGTTGTGCCTGAGCCACAAGAAACCATGTTTATAATTAATCAGTTTTTGTTTTTTAAAAACGGCTGTATTGTTTTGCTGTTGCATCATTTTTCATTAGCTTGCAGGAACAAATACCAAACAGGAGGAGAGAAAGTGAGCTTTGGCACCTTAAATATAATTGCGGTTCGATGCTAACACATGTTTGTTCTAACTCCTGAATTATCAGAGAGAGCAAGTGTGGACAAATGTACATATCTGTAAATATGTAATGACATTACTGTGACATGACATTGTTTTAATGCTGTTGTTTTACTGAGACTTAATTCTGAAATATTCACATGTAAAGACTGTTTATACTCATAATGCTCCTTCACATAACACGCTTTGACTTCAGTGCAAGAAAAAGGGCCTTCTTTGTTTTTATAAACAAACGCAAACATATTCATGTATTTTACCAAAAAAGTGAATAAAAAAATCAAAATTATTAATAAAAAAGTGTTTGACACGTGTACTTGCTTCTTTCACTCTGGTTTTTAGGGTTTAAAATCAATTCAGTCAACTGTAAAACAAAAGTTAGCATTTAGGTATTAAAAACAAGCACAAAGAAGAATAAAAGTCCTAAGTTTAAAGGGAAAACGTACTGTTATGGTTGATTGTGGGGAGGTTAAAGGTTCATCCCCAGCATGCAGGTGAGCTCTCACAACTATAGAGAGGTGAAGTCCCGCCCCTTCCTCTGAGTAACATGGGAAACATATGATGCGATCATTTTGAAATAATCATTTCTGCTGCAGTTTGTAGTGAACTACACCGCCTCGCTCAATATATGTCACCAGGACCAACATGGCCGCATCTCGGTTGTATGCCTCTGCACACCCGTCAACCTGTTGTTCCTGAGCTGTGGCGTTGACCTTTTGGGTATAAAATGTATTCACTTGTCATTTTTCGCCTGAACTTTTTTGGTCTTTTTGTGATTTATGGCACAATTCAAATGGAACGAAAAGTTTTGTGCTGTTCATTACCATAATCATTTTTTTCTGAAATAAGGTCCCATGATGCTCCACTGGACAAGGGGTGTGACTTCGCCTCTCTATATCACGCGGAAACTGAAATATATTATATATATATATATATATATATATATATATATATATATATATATATATATATATATATATAAACATTTTTCAGTACAGAGACACAAAAAGGATAAAAGTTACAGTGACAGCATTTAAAAGCTAATCTTGAAGCCAGTGTGTGGCTTGACTCACGTTACATAATGTTGTCTGCAGACTTTACGAGGTTGTTCTGCTCAGCTGAACAACCTGATCAGTAAAGTTAAGCTAAAACCTTTTCACTGACCTGTCCTATGAGACCATCAGTGTCTTTCTCTTGACCCAGATGAGTATCAGCAGCTGTCTCTCCATCTGTTGCATCTCGTCCGCTGCCCTCCTTGGACTTAAAACAGATCTGAGCGTACTCCCCCGTCTTGGACTCCAGGCCTCGGATCTCGCCCTCGCCGAGCTTGCCCTCTGAGTTCGCCTGGAGTTTAGCAAAGTTCACATTGGCGTAGTGGAGACAGTCCTTGTTCGCTGCAGCTTCCTGTTCTACAATGGCTTTATTGGCATAGATCACATCCACTGGTGAAGAGTTTTTCTGCAGGAAAACAAGCGAGCAATTTGTTTCAGTAACGGTGAAAAAGAGATCATTTTTCTCTTTGGCCAATGAGATGACATCTGCAGTCTGAATCAATCCATTGTAACTCAAATGAATTTAAGCTGAGCAAAGTTATGAAACTCGATATTCAGATTTCCTGAAACTTTCCACCGGTACTTTTAATATAAATATTGTGCATGGAGATGAACTCACCCCATTAGCTAAAACATCTGAAGTGTCCACCGTTCCCTTGTCGGGTGAAAGGCTGCCTTTCCTTTTCCTGAAACCAACACAAGAAGTCATTGTTAAATATAGTCAGCTCTAATTGTTTATTAAAGTCTCTCGTTGCACGGTCGTGTTTTGCAGTGTTCATTGGTGACCCGCTGAAATCTACGATGAGCCTGGTCACTATCCGATCATGACGCCAACACGGAAGTGCCAAAAGTTGCAGTTCCTTGAATGGGCTGGCTCAAAACCATGTCAATCCCCAAGGACCCCATTTTAAAATGCCCAACTTTACAGCAGAAAATAAACATGTTTACAGCCGGGTACAAAAAAACAGAAGCTAATTTTCTTAGGTTGGCGCCTTGTAAAGAACTTTTAATGCAAATTTCAGATGACAGACAGATGACATGATTGCTGTGCTGTTAATTGTACTAACAGACAGGAATTGATGGACAGACGCTGGTTTTTGGGTTTAACGAGCGACCCTGTTGGTGTTAACCGTCTGATGGAGACAGCTGTGGGCAGAGCCCGGAGCTTCTGGAGGAATAAACACCCAGAGTCCAGGAAGGCATGGAGTTCGTTTTTTTGAACATCTTGGACTAAAAATGTACTTATCTTCAACCTCGCTTCTCAACCTCTGCAGCAGCAAATGCAGAGCTGCTGAAATAATCCTAAATGAACTGTAATTCTGTTTTATTTGACTCCTGAATGGAGGAGATGGGAAAAGAAAAGATATCACAGAACCCGAGTCACAAGTGCTCTGTCCACTTTTTTTTTGTACAACCTGAAAAAATTACAGTTCACAGTACTGTATCATGTGTTAGCAGCTGTCTCACCTGCAATAGAAAAGCAGCAGCGGGACACACACCAGCAGCATCCCCAGAGCTCCGACTGCAGAGCCGATCAAAAGAGACACAGTGTGGAGACCTGAAAAGTCACAACAAACCGTTTTATCCGTCAGTCAGACCAAGGAGGGGCAGATCACACAGAAGAAAAAGCCCAGTATAAATGCAGCACCCTAATGATTCCTCTACCTAGCTCGGTTTCACTGGCGGTCACGTTGAACACAAAACTATCAGAGCCCAGCGAGTTGAGGCTGACGCAGACGAGAGAGGGCATGTGTTCGCCCAGGCGGTACAAGGTGATGACGCTCCTCATGCTCACGTCTCCCAGGGGAACTTCCCTGATCGGGATGTCAGCAGAGTGATTGACAGGCTCTCCGGCTAACTGCCAAACCAGGGAGGGAGGGGGGTTCCCCTGGCTGTCGCAGGAACATCGGACCTGGGATAAAACCTTGACGCAGCGGGAGGAAGGCAGGAACTCTGGAGCAACTGAGACAGAGGATGAAGTTGGTAATTTGCACATGCTTGGTAAAACTTCCAGGTAAAATTAAAGGCTTTGCAATTCAATAAAAAGATAAATCAATCTCACATGTGACGTCGAAACTGGCAGCTTCCGAGTGTTCAGCTCCGTGGGCATTCAGAGCTTCGCAGTAAAACTGATCCTCTGAGAGTTTGGTCACGTTGAAGATGAAGTCTCGCTCAGAGCCCACCACCTCATTTTCTCTGCCCACCACTCGGAACCAGGTGAAGTTGACCGCTGCTGGATTGGCGACGGTTGTGCAGGTCAGAGTTACAGAGCTGCCGTCCTGCACTGGACCGGAGGGGTCGACTGAAACTGAGGTGTTCTTCGGAGGATCTGGAAAAGAAAGAGATGGTGTTTATTCATTGGGAACGCTCACCGGGCCACAATCACGAAATGTAACTGACCAAATCTGATCGTGAAGTTTACTTAAGGACATTTCCGCAAACGTGGGGGGATGCCAAATTTATACAGTTGATCTCAGCTGTTCACATCAGCCGGGCACACCTTCACTGTTGGCCTACCATCTTGCTGCCGTCTTTGTAAATACGATCGTCTCCTGCCTCTAGTTCATTCATGCTGCTGTTTTGCGCACACCCTCCCTCCACTTCCCCATGCGATTTGGCATCCCCCACGGTTTCTGGGAGCCACACCACTGTTAACTACAAACAAAACTGACACCATTCACCCCGCTATAAGACACTGAACCACCAAATTGTGGTCAAAGGTCAAAACGTGACACAATGTTGCTTTAAATGTATTCAAATTTAAATTTTCTATAAACTGTGACAACCTCTTCATTTTCCTCTGGTTGGAAATGACGTCTTAACACGGACAGAAACCAAACAAAACATCTCCACATAAATTAACACGCTGGCACACATGTGGACCCACAACAGAGCGCAGTGATGATGGGCCACTGACACAGAAAAGGATTCTGAGGTTGTCACGCAACGCCACAATACGTTACTGTGCACGCTCCAGACACAGTGACTGAGACTTGGCTCCGGCTCGTGTTTGGGTGACCACAGCTGGATATACAGCAGAGCCATATTCAGTATATGAACACACTGGAAACATACAGCTGCGTTGTGTTCAGTGTAAATCAATGTCTTCACTTGTGTGAGATCAACTTACACTGAATGTCCAGCTGAATGGCAGCTGAAACGTCCTCTCCCTGCTCATTTTTCGCAGCACAGTGGTAGCCGCCGCTGTGGCTCGGGTCGACGGCGTTTATAACCAAGGTGGATCCAAGCTCCTCATCCTGTTCATCATCTTTGTACCAGGTGTAGTTGGTCACAGGTGGGTTGGCTCTGCTCTTACAGAATAGACTAACAGAGCTGCCCTCCACTATTGGACCATCAGGGTCGACGACTACTGCCGTTTCTTTGGGTGAAACTGGAAAAACAAACACAGGTTTCAGTTCGCGCTGCTGGCCTTTATTTATCATCTGCGATTCTGTTTCAATCTGACTTACAGTGCACGTCGATCTGAGTGACAGATGAGTTCTGGGCTCCGTATTTGTTTGTGGCTTTGCAGTAAAACTGGCTGTCGACTTCCGTGACCATAGTCGTGAGCTTCTTCTTAGAGCCCACTGCCGTCACCTGATCTCCATCCACTCTGTACCAGGTGTAGCTGTCCACAGCTGGGTTTGCGTTAGTGTTGCAGGTCAGAGTCACTGAGCTGCCTTCTTTCACAGGACCGGAGTAACTGACAGATGTGTTATTCGGAGGATCTGGAAGAGAATTTTTTTAAATGCAATGTGTGAAATAGTTGCTTTATCTGAAACGACAGCCAGACATAAAAATACATACTCAAACATACTCACAAAGAACACTGAGGGTCAAACTTTTTTCATACGGAATAACATCGTTGCCGGTTTGTCGGTTGTAGATAACAGTGCACGAGAACTTCTCTCCATTGTGGAAGTAAGAAGCAGTGAAGTTCATCACAGAGGTCACAGATTTGGCATCCATGCTCTCTTCAATGTCACCTGCACTGGGGGTCCATGTCAGAGCTGGAGGAAGAACGGGACAGGCAGAGGCAGCCGAGCAGCTCAACCTCACTGGAGCCCCTTCCTCCACCTCCAGCCTGGGTGGAGTTATGGTGGGTTTGGGCGGTGAATCTGAGAAGTTAAGTGAGGTAACAGTGAGGAGGAGAGACACCAAAAGATGTGGTTTACATGTATAAGAGCAGGGGCAGAGGGGGAAGTGAAGACATTTTTTCTCCGTCTGAAAATTGTTTTCTCTTTTGTGTTTATGACTGGAGAACTGGTGTTCTCTTATTTATTTTTTTTCTATCTGTGAAAACTTTAAATTTCTTTAGTAAAAAAAACATTTTCAGGAGAATTATTTTTTCAGACATAGACACAGTTAGACATAACAGACATAAAAACATTCTCGTAATTTCTTATTTCACTGGTTTCACACGCAAAAAAAATCTCATAGAAAATGTTTTCGCAAGTTTCACACAACAAAATTCTCATGAAAAAATGTTTTCACTGGTTTAACATGGATATAAATCCTAAAAACATTATTTTCACTAGTTTCAGATATGTAAACAAATTCTCATAAAAAAATGTTTTGACTGGTTTCACAAATTTTGAAAATAATTCCCTAAAAAAAATTTTTTTCACTGGTTTGACATTCTTTTTTTCCACTGGTTTCACTAAGCTAAAAATATCGCTCTTTTTTTTTAATTGTCTTATGAGATTTTTTTTTGTGTAAAAAACAGTCAAAAAATCTCATGAGATTTTTTTTTCAAATTTGTGAAACAATTGAAAAAAAATGTTTTTAGGAAAACATTTTCTGTGTGAAAACAGTGACATGTTTTTAATGAGAATTTCACTTTAAACGTGGGAATCCAGTGAAAAAAAAATTAAGACAATTTAAAAAAAAAAAAATGTGATGAGAATTTTTTCAATGTGCGAAAACATGTGAAAAATAATTGTGGAGAATTTTTTTTAAATTCTGAAAGCAGTAAAAAAAAAATTAAGATCATTTTTTGATGTGTGAAACCTGTGAAAAAAATGTGTTTTTACAAGAATATTTTTTTTATGTGTAAAAATGAGGATTGTGTTATAATTGGCGCTGATCTGCCGGCAAAATTCTCCCAAAATAGCTTTCTGCTGATTTCATGAATTTAAAAAAGTTTCTAAAAAAAATATTTTTTGCTGGTTTCACACTGAAAATGATTCTCCCAAAAGTTTTCACTGATTTCACAAATGTAAAAAAAAAATCCTAGAATATTTTCTTTTCATTGGTTATAAAAGACAAAAATTCTCCAATTTTTTTTTTTTGTCACTGGTTTCACATGTGTAAAATTTCTCCCAAAAATGTTTTCCACTGGTTTCATAAATTAAAAAATGTTTCTCCTAAAATCTTGTTTTTACACTGGTTTCCCACGTTTAAAAAAAAGAAATCTCATGAAAATCTTTTTCGCTGGTTTCACACCAAAGGATTGTCGTCAAAGTTTTTTTTCCACCAGTTTCACTAATCTAAAAAAAAATTCTCCCAAAAAAGTTTTTCCTAAAAAAAAGATTTTTTTCCCACTGGTTTCACAATTTAGATTTTTAGTGGCTCACTTTTTTTTTTTCACTGGTTTTACAAATTTAAAAAAATTCTCCTAAAAAAGGTTTTTCCACTGGTTTCACACAGAAAAAGATTCTCCTGAAAATTTTCACTGGTTTCACAAATTTGAAAAAGTTTTCCATGAGTCTTTTCTTTTCACTGCTTTGAACAGAGAAAAATTCTCAAAATAAAATTTTACTGGTTTCCAACATAAAAAGAATTCTCATAAAAATCTTTTTTGTTGGTTTCACACAGAAAAAATTCTCAGAATTTTTTTTTACAGCTTTCAGAATTTTCAGTGGTCTCAAATATTTTTTTTCAGTGGTTTCAGACATAAATATATTCTCAGAATTTCTTTTTGCACTGGTTTCACACCCAAAGAAAATTTCCCCAAAAAATAATTTTCACTGGTTTCAAAAATTTTACAAAATTTCTCCTAGATTCTTCTTTTTAACTGGTTTCCCACGCAAAAAAAAAAATTCTCATAAAAAATAAAAATAAATAAAATTTCACTGGTTTCACTAATTTCAAAAATAATGGACTAAAAATTTTTCACTGGCTCACAATTTTATTTTTCACTGGTTTTACTAATTTATAAAAATTCTCCTAAAAAATTTTGTCACTGATTTCAGACAGAAAAAGACTCTCCCGAAAATGTTCACTGGTTTCACAAATGGTGAAAAATTATCCTAGAATCTTTTCTACAGAGAAAAAATTTCCCAATTTTTTGTCACTGGTACTCTGGTTTCACACATTAAAAACGAAATCTTCCAAAAATGTTGTCCACTGAATTCACAAATTTGAAAAACTTTTCATAAAAAAAATTCAGTGGTTTTACACAAAAAAAAATTTAAATTTTTTTTTTCTGGTTTTGAAATTTGAAAAAAAAAATTCTCCCCAAAAATGTGTTTTCATACATATAAAATAAAGAAGAAGGATCACCAGAATAAATAGAAAAATCTTCGCTTGCCCCTCTGGGCTTCTGTAGAAATAACACAAACCTTTAGTGGTGATGGTGACGCTTCTCAGAAAGTTGTACTTCAGATTGTTGTCACACTCCAGTCTGAACTTATAGCTGTCGTAATGGTTGGACGGCATGTTGTTGAAGATGGTGGTGCAGTCCTTCTCACGCAGGATCCCTGTTAGGTTTCCTTGGAGGATGTTTAAGCTCGCGCTGGCTCCAGTGAGGCTGGAATCAAACACCTGCGTTGGATTCCAGCTGCCTCGTTTCCAAATGGCCTTACAGGAATCATCCAGGTATTGATCATAAGCCGGCGGCAGGGTGAAGGAGCAGGGGATGATCACACAGGAGCCACTCAGTCCCTCTACTTTCTCAGGCATGAAGCAGTCCCAGTTTTGGCATGAGCTACCTGAGGTGAAACATCATAAATGTCAGCAAAGGTTATCACCAAAGTTTTATTACAACAAGTAGTGTGTGTCGCACATCGAAACAACACACCTCGAAAATGATAAACTGTCATTACTGAAGAGGAAACTAAAACAGTGTTGAAGGGATGTGAACTATGCTTAATGGAAGTTCAACAACAACATTTTTTTTTTTCTGTATGAATAGTTTAATTAGTTTTCCATGATTTTATGTGCACTTAACTTGTGAAAAGCCAACCAATTTTGGAGCATAAAAGGAAAGACTGATTTTTTTTTTTATACCCTTCTCAGATAAGACCATCCTTTCAAATCAGTCTACGGGCTTACAGAGACTTGGATTACATTATTACACCATCCATTTTATGTTTTTGGCATTTTAAAATAAGTCCCCATGTCTTCAGCTGTTTAAGAGAGCTTTTCTTTTAAAATGTGAGTAAGACAACAAGCCCAAGCTAGTTTTTGTTGTCGATGGATAATTCATAATCCTAATTTCTTTACCTTAAAAATATACATTACATTGCTAGCAGTTTTGTCCTTGTGAAAAGCACAAATGGTTTTGGGTCAGCTCATCTGTGAAAGAATTTTCTAATTGTTCCTAATCTGAATTTGTAGAGCTAAACTACACACAGAAAACAGGATGTCCTAAAGTGGAAAAAATCACCGGAAACCAATTTTTAAGAAGTGGGTTTTTAAAAGTATTTAGAGAAGTTGTGGCTATTTTAGATGTTGCCTGGGCAGCTGCTTCTGGTCTGAAACTAGATCATCCGTAGTGACAGCAGACAGCTACAATACGTGAATGTTGAGACGATGCAGGACATCTGCAAAGCATTCAAATGTGTAACAGCCTACCTTGAAGTAGACAGCATACGAGGAGAGCCCTTACAGCACCTGTCATGCTTTTATGTCAGGTTGATGATCTTACAGAGGGGTGCTGCAGACACACACACACACACACACACACACACACACACACACACACACACACACACACACACACACACACACACACACACACACACACACACACACAAATTAATTCGTATGTCTTGGTTTAGCATTATGAATCATCAATCGTAGTTTTTGCTGCTGAAAGTAATCCACATTATTGTTTGTACTGTTTTCAAGCTTGTAGCAGTGGAGCAGCAGTAGTTATAGTAGCTTATGAGAGAAAATATATCAACATCACAGTGGAATATTACCACGTTTAACAAATATAAGGCAATCAGAGATGAATTTAGGTTGTTTTTTGCGGTAGAATTTAATGAACAATTAATTAGAGTATTTATTGTACAAAAATGATCTATTTAATAATGTGAAGATACATTTTTTCTCTTTACTTACAGTATATTGAATAAGGAAGGTGACACCTTCGTAAACGATTAAGAAAACGAACATGAGATGTTCACTGCTGACAATAAAACTGCCTTTACACTAAAAAAACCTGTGATACTGGCGTATGTCATCGTGTTCGACAGCATGTCTAAAATGTGACCTTCTGAAAAGTTTTGCATATGTTTTGCAAAACTGTACTTTGGACGGGAAATAAAGAGCAACAACAAACAAAGCAATAGAGAAGTAAGGTAGCATTAACTATTAGTTTACAGAATTCAAGTCTTGCAAATGATAATGTTTAATGTAATGCACCAGTATTTTTTTTTTTCTTAGAATCATTTAAACAAACTTGAAGAAAGATGTAGAGAGTTTGTGACAAAGAAAGAAGAATGAATCTCTGTTTACCTTACAGCCAACAATGATGTTCAGCATACGGCGTCTTTGTCTTCTGGAAAAAGAAAGAGAGCGTATTTTAAATTTAAACACACACCTTCCGACCGGATTTTGAAGTCAAAGTTAAAACTGTCCTGACACTTTCATTTTTGAAAGTGATGAACAAAAAGAAAAAGCAGAGAAAGGTTTTACCAGCATTGAAGGGTCAGTGGTAATAATCCGACTACTGACTGATGTCACACTGGTCTCAGCTCTTCATAGATTTGTCGGGGGAGTGGCACTTGGCGCAGTGAAGAGGTCTGACTCTCTCAATACTGCAGTCACGTGAGTCTCTTCAGTCTCCAACATTAATTTAGTGTTTTATGATTCAAGTTATCAAATATAGATCGAAGAGAGGAGGTGAAAAGGGGAATAAACAAAACATATACAGGAACATAACCTGACTGCCTGCATTTAGGATAGAAAACTTGAATACTTTAATAGTCAGTCAAGTTGTAACACAAGTGATGCTCATATTCAATTAAAGTTAAAGGAGACGTATTATGCTCATTTTCAGGTTCATTGTTTTATTTCATTTTCATTTTCCATCACTTTTCTCTACTGTCCAGTGGTGCAGCTCTGTATTCCCGCTCCTTCTGAAACGCTCCTGTCTCTTTAAGGACCCCCAGTCTGCTCCGATTGGTCGGCTCACGCACGCCTGAGCCACTGTCTTCGGTCGGCTTTGTCTAAGTGCTAAGCACATAGACAGAGCAGCTGTGCTTGATTCTTACGATCCAAACTAGCCGCTCGTCATAAATAATAAATAAATATCTGACATGGTGACATAGTGTGATGTCACAAAGTCACAGAATTAAAGGCGGGGCTATTGACGAGGTGTTTCAGGGGCAGTGTTTTCTGTGGGAGAGAGGTGTAGACTTTGGACTTTTAAACTTTGAGGTGTTTTACATGATCAAGACCCTAAAACACACTGAAGGAAAGGGGAAAACCGAACAAAGAGCTGCCAGTGGCCATTCTGACTGGATTTCTGAACCCTCGGCACTCACCACAGTGTTCATGGGAAATGTTGAAAGCAGACAGACAAATGTTGGCTAAGAGGTGAAGAAAAATTTAATGTGACAGCTGCGCAAGTTTCTATGGTTGGATTTTACCACAAGCACTTCATACACCGACGAGGAAGTGTTTTATCAGCGATTTCAAAGCTGTCGTGAGAAAAACTGGCTGTATGAGAGACAGTACAGTTATGGTTTCTATTAAAAATAGTAGTAGACTACTTGCCATTTGAAGCAGAATCTTTGAATTTGAGATCCCAAACTGATCTGAAAATACATTATTGACACCTCAGTACTATCAAACCTGGTTTACTGCTCAGATATTCATGGTTTTGAAGGACGTAGCAGGGAACGTTTAGGTAAGAAAGTATTAATGTGCTTAATTAATGAAAATCAGTGTGATGAACTGGATGAGTGGACTTTTGTGTGGCTGACCAGAGTTTGCGTCCGACTGCTTTTCATTAGACTAACTGAATTTGTTTGCAGGTAATAAACGAATATTTCCACTGCTCAGTTGCAGTTTGGATACATTTAGGCACTAAAACTACTCGGTCAGCTCTTGGAAAAAGTTCTTGGTCTGGATTAATTCAATACATCACTTTTGGTTTCCCACGAGACAAGAGCAGCAATGATCACCAAAATAAGAATCATCTCCGTTTGACGTTACAAGTAATGAGACCCTCAATGCGAGCCGTGGCACACAACACTGTGTGTGACGGAAAGAGCCACCCCCGGAGGAAATACTGAGTTCTTAGGGAGTCCCCCACCCACTTCAGACCTATTTATTTCAATTGTTTAGAATAATGCTGCAGCGCTATTGAGTATGTAAAGACTGAATTTTCAATTTTGGGTGACCCGTTCCTTTAAATTGAGGCCATTTCAAAACCAGTTAAAAGGTTTCTTGTAGTTTTAATGTTGGATATAAAGATTTAAGTGAGGGGAAAAAAAGAGGAGACTGAAGCAAACGTTTTATGAACAAACATTTAATAGTGCATTCATAACAGGGTATACCTTCATATATTTGCATATCAAACCCATAGAAATTTCCAAATAATAACTTAATTCATGAAAATGTAATTTATGAAAACAAAGACACAGGATATCGACATATTGATAGAAACACCTGACAATATAAATCAATCCAACCGCACAAAAAAATGACCTCTCTTATTGCTGGGCTGTGATATTAGACTGAATTATATTCTACAAGTGTTCCTATTATTGTGTCCACCCCCTGTCGTTGTGTGCTGTAGTGTACTGCGGTCCTGTAATGCTGGACTGTGGCCAGCAGGGGGAGGTCAGGCTCAAGGAGTGAAAGCTCCCAGTAACAGACAGCCAGTGTGCAGGCTGGTGTGATGAGCTGCTGGTGGTTTGCAGATGGTTCAGCGGTGAACCTCCGTCACCACTCGAGTGTCAATCTCTCAGTAACATCTCCTCCACCGCGTTCGAGCACATCTGTCCAGCACCCCGAACCACTTCCCCTCAGTGTCTACCGTTTATCCACAGATTCCTGAGTCCAGGTACAGAATCAGTCCCTGAGGTGGATCTCTGCCACACCGGCCCCGTCACACAGGGGGAAAACAGCACCGCCCGCGCAGTAGCTTCACCCGAGGGGTTTTTTACAGTCTGCGTGTGCAAAGAGGTCAATAACGGCTGTGCTCGTCTGTCGCCGTGACGATGACGTCCATCCAGATCCGCATGGACACTGCGTTGGAGGCCACCAGAAAGAAGAGACGGTCGTACGTCTTCACACAGAAGGTCATGCTGGGCCGCGGAGACTGAGGGGAGAGCAGACAAGTGATAATGTGGTGAGTCACGATGAAGAAGAAGCTTCCTGACAGGCCTGAGGGGTTTTCACATCATGCTGATCAACTTGTTCACGATCTCATGGATCTGACTGGAGAGATCTGCATTCTCACAGCTGAACCTGAAACTTATCAGAATTCATTTGATGCCTTCTGTCACAGTTCTGTCTTTACTCTTCTGCGGAAGAACAGGCTTCTTTGCTTTGCTTTATTTTGAGAGACATTTGTTTTTTCACATGTTTAAAGGGTAACTCTTTGAAACTCTTGAAAAAGTAGAAAGTGAAGTGTGAAAAGTCTGTTGTGTCTCCAGAGGAAGCTACATGTAATCTAACAAATTGCCTCCAGTGATGTCACTCAGTGGCTAAATTGCATTGTGGGTAATGTAGGCAACAAGGTTTGGAAAAGCAGTCCACGGTCTAGCATTGCACTCCTGTAACACTGATGGACTCACTGGACTGTTTAAAAAACAAATAATCCAAATCGATGCAGCAGAACAGAGATATCACCTCACCGCCCATTCTTCTTCCTGTACAAAACCTGCAGCCTACGTTACCCACAATGCAATTTTGGTAAAACACTACTTAAATCTTTAACAATGTATCATAACTTTAAGATTATCATGTATTTTAACATAAAATCTAAATTCCAAAAGTAACTAGTAGCTATAGCTGTCTAATTATAGATATAACATACAACACCTCCATATTAAAATGTCTATAGGCAGGAACACACTGGCCCAAACGTCGGACGTCTGAAGCGTTTGGAGAGAGTCGGACGAGTTTGGGAACAACTCTGTTCGGTGTGTTCAGCTGTGTCGGAAGCTTTCGGAAGCGCGCGGACGGCGTCTGGTCCAATTCAACTTGCGAAGTCTGAGCGAGTTGGCTGTCTGAGGATCAGACGCCATCCGATACTCTGATTGGTTGTTAGCTAGCTGTTCAATGACCATTCTGATTGGCAGTGTGCTAGCGAATCAGCGCGACGTGTGGGAGGGGCGGAAGTGACGATGGTCTGCGATCCGGTCCGTCATTTCTTGGGCAGAACGTACACGCTACTGTGTAGCTGGCAGTGGTCGAGGCTGTGTGTTTCAATGCAACTTTTCTGCCGAACGGGTCAGACGAGAGGCAACGGAGTGGTCGGATAAAGGCAGTTGGCCGTTGGTTTGAGTCTGGGCAGTGTGTGGGCCCCTTAAAACGACTAGACCTCTGTTATGTCTTTTGTAAAAGGCTTCCAACAATGTGACAACAGGAGAAATCCTGATTTCATTCAAGGTAACAGAGCGTTTTCATTTGGTCACCTACCGCGTCAACTTCCAGGAGAGTCGGAGAGAGATGAAGGAAGTCGCCGAACAAGACTTAATGTAACGTAAATAAAATGTTAAAACGTAACCTTTCTGCCTGAGTCACATCAGATAGATTTTCATCTGCAGTTGTTGATGAAGACAACTCACCTCAAGACCCCACACCACTTCATCACATCACTGAAGTACTGTACATCTTTTGTTTTGATCGAACGTAAAAAGAAAGTTACATTCACAAGTAGAAAGCAGCATAAAACGGAAATGCTCGAAGCCAGAAAACTGCACTGAAGAACTTCACTTGAGTAACTGAACAACTGTCCTGAGGGCAAATTGTTCAGTTGTTTTATCTGAGCAGCTACACAAACTCCTCACGCTGACGGACATAAATAACAGGGCTTCTTATGGTAATTGTACTGCAATTATAAACCCACAGTGTCACTTGACACTTTACTTTAGACCTGAGACTTTCCAGAAGCAAATAAAGCTCAGCTTTATAACTCAGCAGCGCCGGTGTTACCTGACACCTGCCTCTGATTTCTAATACACTAATTGCAGAGATCGTCTGTAATCTTTAAATCTGCCACGTCTATTTGGAGAAGGAGCAACTGCAAATCATTAAACAAACTTTATGTCATGTGAATAAACACAGACCTGAGGAGTAAATTCCTAAATCACATGAGATCGCGACCCGAGGTTATTCTAGTTCAGCTGAAATAGAGCTGTAACTATGATGCTCCCTGGTTTACAACAATATATTTAGCATTATGTTGGGATTCATAACTGAGCATCATAAGACTCCAGGCTACAGACCCTGTGCAACATGACAGAAGTCCAGTTTAAACCTCTAAGTCCTGAGATTTAGCAGCAGACTCTCAGTCGGAAACACTCTACAGGCTTTGATAGACGTCTGTTGGTGTTCTGTGTGAGGACTCACAGAAGTGGCTGTTCGTAGATGGTCGTAGTAAACTTCCTCTATGGCCTGGAAGTAGATGACTCCCTTTAGCTTCCTCTCGTCACAGTCTGGAAGAAGGAAGGAGAACGTTAGACAGATTATTGGACCTATCAGGAGTCAGTTGGGCTCCTGCAGGTTTCAACAGGTGAGATTAAGACTTTTTTAAGAACTTTTTTATTGGATCTTCAGTGTAGCCAGCATTTATGTAATAAAAAAATGACAGTAACCTTATAAAAGAAACACTAAATTCAAAAGCCAACCATTTTAAGACACTCGACCTTAAAGGACAGCACAGTTTCATACTGTTTTACTTTGTTTGTATGTGGCGGACCCTGCCACCTTTCTAGCTTCAAACAGTGTTCTGGGGATCTTATTTTCCTCTGAGAGCAGCTTGTTTATTCAGTTATGGAAAGAACAAATAAGTCTGAGTTTGTATAATTATCTCATTAATATTTTTCATTTTTATTTTTTAATTCTTAATTTCCTCTCGGAAGCTGCACAGCGCCCCTTTAAGGACCCGCAGAAACCATGAAAAAAAAGTTTTAATAATCTGCAACTTAACTATGAAGTAAAATCATACAAAACAATAATTATCTTAAGTTTTCTTTCTTTCGACTCTCGAAAACACAAAGAATGTAGAGCAAAACAAACAGAGGACGGCAGCTGGAAAACAACGTTACTGATGCAACAGTGTTTTCACATCACGCCTGACTTCCTCTCAGTGACACACAGGAGACATCATTCATGCAAACACTCAGTCAACACACACACACACACACACACTCTCCCAGCCGGTCTGACCTGTATAGTAGGCTAGTCGTCTGTGGTCCATGTCGAACAGGAACCACCGTTTCTTCCAGGTCTTCACCCTCCCCCCTCGTTTGGTCAGGAAGCCCGCACAGCGCCGAGGCGTCAGGCGCAGGTCCCTGCAGCCGGCCACCCCGTGACCCAGAGACTCCAAGTGGGCCCGGAGGTCAAAGTTGGGGGAGAGGAAGAGAGGCAGGCTGTGCTGCTGGAGGGACAGCTGGAGTTTAGATGTTGTTGAAAGAGTTCCACAAATAACACCAGCAACATTCAGAGCACCTTTATTGTGGATTCACTTGTTTTTGAGAGTCTGAGATGACGTACTGGACTCTGAAATACACTTAAATAAACAGAAACGGAAGAATGTTTGGAAAATGTGGTTTTTACCACACGGTGCGAATCTTACAACAGACCATACAGTTGCATTTTGGGAAATGTAGGATCCAATATTCAGATCCAGTGATCTCGACCTAAACACGAGGATACCTCTGCCTCTCCTGCAAATGTTTCATTAAGTAATTAAATTTTTCCACTTATTGCACCTGACAAGCAACAGAATTTTGGCCGAATCAGAAGGCTAATTTAAAAAAAAAAAAAAAAAATCTAAAAATGCAGTGGATATTAAACCAACTCCTGACGAACTTGGTTTTAACATACTCGTTATTTGCAACAAAATCAGTAATCTACTCTGGTAGTGTGAGAGCAGGAATAGTTATTTTGTTATTGTGGTTATAAAAGTCTGATGATGCCGTTAGATTGCTGCTAGACCGCCTCGTACAGGTTAGTATTTCCTGCTGAAAGATAGTTGATCAATGAGTTACATCCCCAGGTATTCCGATGCCGACTTGTTCTGAGCACCAACCGAAAGCGTCGGTATTTGACGACCTGAGGATCAATCTCAACCATCAACTATCTATCTTTAAGCACATTTCAAAACTGTGTTGCATACAAATGTTGATTTAAAATTCCAGAGTCAACTTTACGAGTGAAGCTTTGTAAGTACTAGGCTAGCGGCTCATGGCTACATAGATGTTGACAAGGAAGAAGAATGTCTGGGAGACAATAAAAGTTTTTTTTATCACAGTCTCTATCTCAGTTGAAGGAGTCGACCGAGAAAACATGTTTTCGGGGGTGTTGTCATTTCATACATACTGGGGACTTTGGGGGAGAGCTGACGATCCGTTGCTCCTTCGGTTCTGGCTCTGGCTTTTGTGGGGTGTCTGAATCCGACGGTTCTATTCTGGGAGAGTTCATCTCTCTCTGCCTTCTCTCCTCCAGCAACAACCGCCGTCGCTCTTCCTGTGTGCACAAACGTATCACTGAAAATCAGAAGCCATCCTTCAAAATACGTGATGACCCCCGTCAGAGAAATGAATTTGGAAATGCTCTAACACGGTTGTATTTGCAAAAGGATTCCTTGATATATGCTTTTAAAAAAAAACAGAAACCAGAACATTTACCAGAAAGTTCCCCTCCACATCTCACAATCATGTGGCTACACATTTCTCAGTCTCGGCGTTCACCTACGGTCTACACACGCATTACAAACATCCACACATCTGCTGGCTGTTTTCTTGGACCATCATGTGCGAGCCGAGTGGGTGTCAGCGATCAGACGGCCGTGTCTAACGCGGCGTGTCCCGGGTGATTATAAGGTGTCAGCCAGTGTTTCCCACGGCAGGTGACTCACCCTCTCTCTGAGCAGCTTCTCTCGCTCCGCCTTGGCTTCCCTCAGCTTCTTCTCGATCTCCGCGACATCCAGCAGGGACGGGCTGTGAGGGGAAGTTAAATTCATCAGTTTATCAGGATAACTGCGGAGGGTGAAGATACAGAGTGAGCAACACTGAAACTCAACTGGGTATTAATGCACCCGGAGAAACAAACATGCTACTGAGAAAAATGTTCACACCCATGACCGAAAACCTTAACCTCACTCATTACTGCAGTTGTCGATGTGCGAACACCTCTTCTGTGCCGTAGTGGCCATGTTGGTGTTGGTGATGTACAACATATGGAGCGAGATGACGTAGTTCACTGAGCGGTTTCACACAAAACTAAATGGTATTTTACTTAAACTTAAAAGACTTTAAGTTGAAAAATTATCTGTTAAATAGACGATCGTAATATGTGTGATTCACGGCACACCTGCATATCTGAAGATTTACTGTGCAGCAGCTCTACATACTGTACGATCACTTCTTTTACTGCTTATATTGTGTGTGCTGATATTTATTTACACATTCACTCTATATTTACAGTATACTATTCCCATGCATTGATGGTCATAACATTTTCTTTTTAGGTAGGGAGCTTTTTGTGCGTCTCCATAGGCGCTGTGAATAACACGACTCACTCACTAAACTGCTGCTGAGCTTTGCACTCTGCTTCCTGCTGTTATCATAACACACCACAGTACACCTGCTGTAACTGCTGCTGTGTTGGCTGTTGACACAGATAACCAGTCACACCGACAGCGTCCAGAGTCCTCGCTGCCTTATTGATATTTTTTTGTCACTGGGCCAGGAATGTCTAAAATTCCTTCAAAGGATTACTGTGGTTGGTCTATTTCTGTAGTTTCGGCCATCGTTTCTATCCGTGCTGATAACTCTGCACTCATCAGGATGAGGTCTGGAATGGGGTCGACCATGCTGAGAAGACATGGGGCGAGGAGCATGACCAGTCACACGGTCATTCAGGTTTTTAAGAAAACTCCCCAGTTCTTCGAAAGGAAAATGAAAGCACACATTAAAATCATTCACCAACCCCTCCAATGTTTGACCTACTTTAACTCACCATTACCATCTAAGCAGATCCGTCACACTGGAGTCATTACAGATATTTCCGTTCTGCTCACTTTTAGTTTTACCTCCAAATAAAGTGTTTTAGATAGTTTAGTTAAACTCCTCAGTTGTTCAAACTTGCTCAGAAAGGAAAATGAAAGTAAAATTATTACTCAAATTGTCTGATCTCTGCAACGTTATCTGCCAGTCATTCATGAAGACACACCTCGCGTCTTGGATTTTTTGTGTCTTGTTGTAAATTATGTAACCGATCAAAACCAACGTGCACCGATCAGCATTAGTGGGCGAGGTCATGTCACAGTCATTGACCATGATTGACCGTCTCTCTCCTGTTCTGCATATGTGTGATTGACAGCGGACAGGAGGGGAGGAGCAAGTGTTGGTCCACAAGTTAATCGATGGTGGATGGTGTCGATGGACACATAAATAAAATTAAAAATAGGCTCAGAAAATGCTAAAATGTGTCGCCAAATATACCTGGGCGGACCTGCAGACCTAAAATCTGTGTGTTGGAAACACTGTTGAACTTCGATCTACGTTATTAAAGACATTTTTGGTACACAGACTTTTACTTTTGCTTTAGATAATCTGGTTCAACTGTGGGATTGTTTCCCACCTATCTGATCCTCCGGAGGCTCATGTGTGTTGGTTTGTTGTAACGACATCGCCATGTTCCCAGAGCTCAACAATTACTGTGTCAAGCACGATGTTATTAAGAGACAAAAGGGTTTAATAAACTGGAATTATCTTTTGTGGTAGCTGCACCTTATCTCCACACACTCTCAGTCCTGTAAATTCAGCTTCTAACAGCACATCAAAAAGCCGCTCTGCATTTCACATCAAACGAGCGAGCGGGGTAACCGACCTGGCAGCGCGAGAGCTTGTCGTGCTGTTGCACGGAGTGAGGAGCCCGCCGCCGCCGCCGCCGCCGTTGCTGGTCCCAGGTCTGTGGTGCGCGCTGCTGTGGCCGTTGCTGAGCCTATGGGAGAGCAGCGGGGACGTGAACGCCCCTGGGGACTGGCTGTCTGGAAGCGTCCTCACCAACCCTGAGAGGGGAAGGCGATGGGGAGAGACACAGGAGAACAACACGCATCAGTCAGCGCGAATGGCTTGATATGCGACGTGGCGTGAGAAGATTTGTGCCTCAGAAAGAATTACAGTAGATTAAAAAAAAGTTCAGTTACAAAACAAACACCTGGCAAGACCGGACATGACCTCGTCAATCAGGCTACTCTTCACACTATTTGAGGACAGATAGGTGTGTGTGTGAAAAATGGATACTACTGAGGAGACCTGAGGCTTAATGCACTTCTCTGGCTCATCCGGTCCGTTCAGGTAAATCCTGCTCTCTGCCTACGTAATGACAACCTGCCACCGCCACTGACACACCTTTAATTTGACTACAAGGGAGGGAACTGGGCAAACAGTCAGATAAAAAGTGGACAGGAGTGCAGAGAGAGAGTGTGTATTGTTCTATATCATGGCGCTCTCAGCCAAAGCAAATCAAGAGCACAATGGTGAGAGAAAAGAGAAAAAGAGGGTTGGTCGCCGCTCACCCTGCACCGAGAGCGGCCGGTCGCTGAGTTTGCGGTGCGAGCTCCGCCGTCGGGGCAAACTGACGGACTCGGCGCACGGCTCCTACAAAATAAAGCGACACAATGCAAAGTATGAGACGCTTGACAGACATAACAACCTCATCTTTCAACTACAGCCTCAACGATCAGGTGATGAAATGATTCGTCTACATTCACAAGGCTGTAGGCTGTGAAGGTTTGGTACCAGTGCTTAGAAAAAAGAGTTAAAGGAAAAGTTCACCCAAAAAACGAACAGCTCATCAAGTGTCTAGAAGACCCATAATCCCAAATTGACTTGAGAAGCACAGCCACGTGTCGAGTTTAAGACCCCACTTCAGACGGGTTGTGTGCTAAAGCTTTTAGCTTAGCAGCTTTGGTGAAGACTTCGGCTTTAAAAGGGTGTAAGTAACGTCTTTTCACGTCAATTTGGCAGCTCAGGGCTTCCAGAGATTTAGATTTAGAGCCATTTTACACTTTTCTTTTCACGTTTTAAAACAAGGAGAATGCTGAAACACTGTTTGGCTGAGAAGGTCCAGAAAGTGTTTTGTGGACTACAAAACTTTACCCCATTTTCTATCGGCATGGTGGTGAGTAGATAATGACTGAATTTTCATTTATGGGTGAACTTTTCCTTTAAGTCTTCACAGCCGCCAGCCTCTAAACCTTGAACATCTGCTTGTTTTCTTCAAAATCTGTCACAATCAACAGAGAATCTTAGAGTTTTGGCCTGTTGGTCGGACAAAACTAAACATTTTAAGTGTTCACCTCGGACTCCTTTAAGAAATAAAAGGCAGATTAATTGATCATTTTATTGTTAGCAGGCTGTATCCACGGTGACACGCTGCGTACCTGAGGAGGCTTGTGTACGGTCAGAGGGGAGAGTGACATCATGCAGGGGGCTGAGCCGGTGATGTTCGACCAATCTGTGAGCGGCTTCTTCTCTTTGAGAACCTGTGGGAGCAGATTGACTGTCATCTGAATATCAGTAACGCATCTGATTGATATCAGACTGTGGCAAATTTGGCACAAACAGACTGTCATCTCCCCCCCCGCCGCGCCGACTCATTTAAAGGAAAGACAGTGACTGATGAAAGCTGCTGCGCCTCACATACCACATGTGGCTGAGAAGGAAAGCTCCTCTTCCAGGGGAGATCGTAATGAGTTAAAAAATTATCATTCCCTCAGTATCTTCGCCTCCAACCCTCCCTCCCGGCTTGACTCACAAACACATGAGCAATTCAGCCGCCACATGCAGTCCACGGTTTAACCCTTATCTGTCCCTTTCATTGCCCCACATCAACAGGAAATGTTTGGACGGTTACAGATCTTAAGTTCTCGTTTTCACTCTAACATTTGGTAAACATTCAAGAGCAAAATCGACTACAAGTGTGTCTTATAATCCTCGTTACATCGCTTGAATTATTCAGAACCTACCGACTCCAAAAATCAGTTTTCTCTCACACACATATCTCTCTTCATCTAAGTGAACCACATGCAGTCATATCGTAGTCATACACACTTGGTCATGCTGTCTTGTCCCTCTCTCCTCCTCTGTGCTGCCACTCCCTTCTGCCCTCCCTCCAGCTGTTCCCATTCTCTTCACTTTAGCAGAGACGAACAGCTAAACGTGACGGCGGCTCCCTGACAAACATCACTCTAAACGCCTCTCAGCCATGCAGATCAATTCAAGCGCTCATTTCTTTTTCTTTTTTCTTTTAGCTTACCGCCCGCTGCGAGGATGTGAAACTTCTCCCAGCTCGCCTTCTCTCCTTCTCACACATCCACACACATGTACACACACATTCACAAACGCCGCGCCCTCCCTCACGCTGCTCGCTCCTCCCCTCTCTCGTCCTCCCCTCCCTACAGCTTGAGTTAAGCTCCCTCTCTCTCTCTCTCTCTCTCTCTCTCTCTCTATGTCTGATTTGCTTTTTCCTCGTGCGGCTCTCCTCATTTCAGCCATAAGACTGATCAAAGGCGAACCGCTGGCTGCGTGATAAAGTCACAGCGCAGCTTAATTAGTGACTGAGTAAATCACGTACTCTGGAACAGCGAGTGTTCATCATAAACACTGATAACACGTGGTGGTGTGGGCTGCCCTCCAAATGTCAGCCAACTAAAAGTCATTCTGATAAAAGGAAAGCTAAACACCTCTAACAGCTGAGTATGACATCAACTATTCACAACACGGGGAATTTACGTAGAGGAATATCATAACGAGAACTGCCTTCTGGTCATTCGTCTCTTCCAGCAGCCATCTAACTTGAAACCTTTTCTTCCCCCTCTGCGCGATGAATCACGGTAAACACGTCTCGGGTCGCGGTCATTGATTGCACACTCCTTTTTATGAGGCAGGAGTCTGTTTAGAATGAGATGTTTTTAAAAAGTTTTATCATGTAAACGATAAAATTTGCTCTATTTTACAATAAATGGGGGAAAAAAACTCCCAGCAGACATTTGGAAAATGCTACAAAATGGAAAACAGAACAATCTCACAGACAGCCGCTGTTAATAAAAATGGAGCATCATGGTACTGAAACTGGGCGACGTGGCCCTGAAATAATATCGCAACATTTTTATAGGCTATATTGCGAAACACGATACACATCACAAGATGTTGACGATCAAATAAAGTTTTTGATCAAATACCTCGATATCAATGTTGCAACAATATTTCAGTGATGATTGTTGGTGCTTTTACAAATTATCAACACAATGAAATGGTAAAATGGGAAGTATTAGAACAGGTAGAACTGTCTGTTAAGTTCAGAGAATGACACGCTTTACTGCCTTTAAAACCAGGAGAAGACAACACTTATCTGTGCACATCTGAAATCCAAGATCATTTATAGTCTCATATCACAATAACAATATAACAGATATATTGCCCGGCCCTACATGATACGACTGTCTGTAAGTTAACTCATTATAACCTAATCAGTCGACTCTTTAAACCCACATTTTTGTGACTTTCTGGCCACTCGAGGGCAGCGCAACAAGCTTTAAATGCAACAATAACATAATATCACCTTTTAAAATTAACAACTGTCCATTTACAAGGTACAAAGTAATCTGTTCATCATGACACAACACAGCATAACAAGATGAAAGCTGGCAACGACACAAATCACAGACCCGGCAGACACAGAGCAACATTATCATTCATTTGGTGTCGTGCTTTTGGGCTGTCTACAAAGTTCAAGTCCGCAAAAATGAAGACTGATGATGATTGTTTATAACCAGAGATTAACGCCAGCTCATACCAGATGGATGAATTATTATTCTTTCCTGAAAGTTAAAAGTAAAGTCTACAATATTTTGGAAAAACACTGTTGCTGTGTGCTCATTAATCTGCTATTCTCACTCTTTAGAAGTCTCTAAAACCTAACAATACCAGTTCAATCTGGACACAGAGCTGGCAGCTGATTTGCATCGAGGAGATACGTGAAATCAGCAAACTTGTTTATTTCTGTCGTCATTTTCAGCCGTAACTGTAAACAAAGCGGTCCGATGTCACTCAAGCTGGTATTTTCTTTAGTCTAAAAGTGTTGTTATCATATGAAAGCGTCACACATGCATTTCAAAGGGTGTAAACACTTTTATATTGTGTGTAAACTATGTAATTTCTTACCCATTAAATAACTGTAAAGAACATTGTGATTGGTTCGATAGTAAATACAGATTTTAGACGCTGCATTTGAACACACTGCAACATATTTGGTTGCACTGCATGGTGATTTCTGAGAACAGAGCATGTTTATACATTTTAGATTTTGAATCCAGACATTCAGCTAAAGTTTAAATGAATCCACAGCTGCCATCTTCAGTTACATGTTTTGGTTGCCATCTTCTACAACAATTGAACTGTCAAACATGTACAAGGCTTCGAAGACAGACTGATGAATGAACCACCAGGATCAAATATTACTGTTTGTCTTTGAGCAGCAGTGCTCAGTATCATGAATCCCTCTTACCGTCTGACTCGTGTGGACCAGGTCTTTCTTCTCCTTCCTCAAGGCGTTCAGCTCCCTCTCCTTCTCCCTCTCCATCTCCTTCAGCTGTCTCTCCAGCTGCTGCACTCGCTCCTGACAATTCACAACATAGCTCCCATCAGCGTGGACCGACGCGCGACTCCTTCTCCTCAAAAGAACTCTCGTTTGCTGTATCTGATTCATCTGGCTGGTCTGGGTTTACTTAATCATTACGAGGGGATGTAATGTTGGGTAACTATCCCCCCGTTGTGTTGGCGCGGGTGCTGTGTGAGCAAATGCGGAGTCATTTTGATCTCCTCGGCCGAGACACAATGCAAATCAAACGCCTGATTTGCAAGTTAATGAGCGGCACGAGAGGGACGCGTGGCAACAGGGCTGAGAGCGTAACTCGACGAAATGATGGACCGACGCCGGAAGCTGATGTGACACAGCGAGAGACGGACAGACGGCGCGGAGCTGAACTGTCATCCGCAGCTGAGTCAACGACCATCGCTCTCGCACAATCCCCCTCTTCATCCTCTCGCTCCGCACTCCTCCTCTTACATACTCCAGCTAACCGAGGAACAATTCCGTATTATGTCCACCATCTGTCTATTGTCTGTGCTCGTATGTTCTGGTGGAATTTGAAACTTCCTGTGCGAGGATGTAAACAAATATCCACCCCGAGAAGGTTATACGGTTGTTCTCAGAAAAACCTTTGGACATAGTGAAGGCTTTAGTAATCATTTCCATACGTGAGTTTCAGAAGATGTTTTACTGAATGAATCCCCTCTGACTTTTATTAAAGCACCACCACGGGGTTGACATTTGCGGTTTTGAGTGAAACGTCTCGACAGCTATTGGATGGATCGACATCTCATTGGACCCCAGCTACAGCTCGAACAAAGTCAACTGAAAGAAAATTAACTTTGATAATCGAATCATCTCTAAACTTCACGCAAAGATAATAATTCTAAATCACCCCAAGCATCGTTTTCTGCACTGAGCCACAACTTATACACTGATAATGATAGATCGATACTGAATACCAGCCAACTGATATATCAAGCGGGCTCCAGAAAACAATCATTGGTTGCGTTTGTAGCCCTTGTGCCAAGATTTATGTCCCTCTCAGGATCAATTGACCCTCTGACTTTTATTCGAGCACCATCATCAAGTCAAAACCCAACCACCCAACAAACGGACACGCGTGAGAACACGACCCGCTTGGCAGAAGTAACAATGATCAGGTCAATGAATCACTATCGAAACAAAAGACACACTAGAGCGCCAGTGTCTCAACAGTTGGCGCCTCGGTGCGGTTTGAAATTAAGATTTATCCTGCACGTCCCCACATGTTCCAGGACTCTTCAGACGATCGTGTGAATCCTAATCTGAAGAGTTCTCATATTTGCTCCGTGTTTCCATTACAAAGCTGCAGAGTGAATCAGGAAATGTAAGGCGAGAAGTGCTTCCCGGACTGGTTTAAGTTTGTTAGGGTGCTCTTTGGATAGGGACGAGAAAACTCCAAGACATTCTCTCTTTAACTATTCAAATACTGTTTTCTATTTTCACGTCATGGTCGTGTTCGACCTTAAAAACAAACGTGACACCATTCGGCATCAAGCAGTCGTCACAGAACGGCTTGCTACTGATACGAAGTTTGTTTTAGAGGTCTAACATGACCATGCCGTGACAATAAAGGGATTTTTACAGATGAAATGAGAGTGCCTGTGAGTTTTTTTTATTGTGGTTTTTATGTCTGCAGAATGAATTGTTCAAAAATGACAATCATTGTCTTGGCCTGCACACGTCACTGGGCGCTCTACTGTCTCTCTGCGTTTGGAGAACCTGTTCTGGCGCGTCCAATCAAGCCTGATCTATTCAAACGTTAACTGTCTGGCCAATCACAGGCCTCGTTAATGCACGCTGCTCCTCTAAAACAGGTTTCAGGCTTAATGTGAAATCCCAGAGAAATCCCTTTTCGTTAAGCTACCTGATATGGTGGCATTATCGTTGTTTTTGACCTAAATTGTATCTGGGAAGACGCACCTATTTCGTTTCTGTGAGTAACATAATAAAAATGTTTAATCCCTTTATTGAACAAAATAACCCCGATTGAAGTATCACAAGTCATGACAACGTAGCCTCGCTCCAAAACCTTCCAAATCCCCTCATGGATCTTATCTTTCCATCTTATCCACTGTGTCTTTGCTGCTCTGCGTTCCTTCTCACTGCTCTTTGATTTCTCTCTCTCATGGTGGCCTCTGATGTAATTAAGCTTGCTGTATAGAGTCATATGATGGTGGGAGTCAGGTTAAGAGTTCATGTTTGGTGTTTGTGGCGGAGGAGGGGGGCAAATCTCAACCTGCAATGGCATATAAGGACTGTGATGTGAGAGGAGAGTCGTGCAAAAATAGTATCCGAGCAAGATTTGTTTGATCAGTGCCAACGACTCTGTGATTACTGAAGGCGGAGCTCAGAGTTGTGGCCTCACAGCTCACTCTCTGCTCTGCCCTCTCCTTATTTTAACCCTGAAAAGACGAAAATTAATTTCAGGAGCTCACAGCTGGAGGACGGTGGCAAACATTTCAGTCACAAACTGAAGAAAAAGGCAGCTTCAAACGTCCGCTCTGACGGCTCGTCTTACTCTTTACAGTCATGAATACACAGATTTCTTCGTCAGTTGCCGGTCTGGGAGGAGAGCGGCGGCTGAGCGAGACAATCGATCATGATTGTAGACGTAGAGGTTGATAAAGGTTGTTGTTACTATTACGTTTTATGTTATTGAAAAGGACAGTCCAACCCAAAATCAAATCATCTTCCTCTTACGTGTAGCGTCATTTATCCATCCAGATTATATTCTGTGAGTTGCCGAGTTTTGATGATGTTATATGATGTTTCTATGGCAACGATGGCGCATGGACGATGCAGCGGCCAGTAGCTCCTCCAAGTTCCATTTCATTATGCAAACCCGTATTGTTATGACCAATACATACAATAACCCGACATGTGGTGCTCAAAGCACCGAAAATACACATTTCAACAGCAAAGTCTCTTTCAACAGATCACGACCCGCTTACTCAAGATCATCCATAAACCTCGTTGCGAGCAGTTTCATGTGGGAACAATTTGTTGTATCGAACTATGCCGGATCACCCTGAGAAATGTAGCACGCATTTATTCATGGACGAAAGGCTGGAGCTCGTGACTGCGTGGGATGTAAACGTCTGTAACGCCCCGTAACTTTAGCTTGCCTCTCATCCACGAGCAGTCGCACGCTTCCTTCTTTTGCGGTGACACTGAAAGAAAATAGTTCCAACCTGAAACTGCTCACAACAAGGTCTGTGGATCATCTAGAGTAACCAGGACATGGTTTCTAGAAAAAGAGAGTTTTTCAAATGTATTTTCTTTGAGTGCCATCTATTTCCGTTGTATTTAAGAGAAGGCAGACATCTCCAAAACTCAGCAACTCACACCAAAACAATGTAAATGGATAGATAACACTAGATGTAAGAGTGAAAATACCTATTTTAATTTTTGGGGTGAAATGTCCCTTTAATGCTAAAACATTATCATAAGTTCTTACACAAAAAAAATCTAAAGTTTAAGATGAGATGAACTTTTACACAACATTTAAGGCAACATAAAATCTTTTATAGCAGTGTATGTGTGTCCAGGGGGGTAGACGAAATAACAGAAACACTATAGAACTGCTTAATAATGGGAAACAAATGCACCTCAAGGTTTTTTTGAGGTCAAATTTCATCATGTAGATGTTTTTCGCACTTCATTCTACCAGACTGTGACATTTCCTGTTATTTTGTGCACCTGCCCCATTCACGAGCCTGACGTCATAAATCTGTACTAAGGGGAAGTTTGTGTGATTGTGTGAGGGGTTAATCCCACGCTCGCCTGCAGCACGAAGCACATGACACACAGATAAGCCGCAGAAACCCGCATAGCACGACAGGAGCAGCTGTGAAATTCTCAGGAGAGACTCCTTCTGAGACTTTGTTGTTTACCTGCGCAGCGTTGACCACATGCTGCTGACACGAGATTTCCTTCTCCATCTCCCCTTCGCTCGCTCCCTCCGTCTCTTCGTCCGCCGCGCCCTCGTCCTCCTCGTCGAGGCCGGCCTCTTTCTCCAGAACACTGAACTCCCAGTCCTCGAAGGCCCGGACTGCCGCTTCCATCGCCTCCTTCTCCTGCAAGGAAGACATAGAAATCAGTCTAATATAACCCGATTTTAACAGCCGCTGATTTCATTTCATACGGCAGAGTTTAACAATATTGGATAACAAACTTAAAATTCACTCCGACTTTGCCGCATTAGCAGTTCTCCTCTCTCAGTTTGTTGTTCTACTGATCCGTCAATATATAATATTGCTTTCTCAAAGACAAGACTGTAATTAAAGCCACTAAAATCATTTTAGAAAGCACAGTTGTTTTGATGTTATTACATTTTGTACCTTAAGTACACCTTAAGATCGACAGGTGCGAAGGGAGAAGGCCGACAAAATCAGGAAATAAGACTCCCGCGCACACTGGCCTCTTCACTTGCAATTGAGTTTAATGAGAGCAACGTTTCGGTACTTAGACCTTCATTAGGTTATCTGATAACCACGTTACCACATTCATCAGGTTATCTGATAAGCCGATGAAGGTCTAAGTACCGAAACGTTGTTGCCATTAAACTTAATTGCAAGTGAAGTGGACAGTGTGCGGGAGTCTTTTTCATGGAATTCTGTATCAAAACGGTGCACACTCCAAGCTAGTGCCTTTATTTGCTGAACCAATATTATAAAAAATAAATTTCTTCCACAAATTGGTAATAGTAGTTTCCCTTTTTTTGTTTCTGCATATCAACGAGGTAATGCTTCTGTAATATGATGACGGTAAAACCAATTAAACTTCTTGTTTAGAGTCGTACCACCAGACGACAGAGCAGCTTCTCTCCTCAGGCTGAGACCCTTAATTCAGTCTCAGCACTCAGCCAGAAGAAAAACTGGTGTAATATTATGACTTATGTTTACTGATCACAGGGATTTCCTTTAGAAGAACTTTAGAATAACGTTATAGAAATAGCCAATCTTCTCACTGATGGCTTTATTTGTCTTTGTAGGTCACATACAGGCGTCAGTATCAAAATGAGACGCTTTCATAACCAGTTAAAAGTTCAATGTGCGTTTAAGATAGCTACTAATTTAAAGGAAATATCCAGATGAGTTTCGTATCCGCCATAAGATGCAGCTGTTGCCTCGAGACAGAAGATATATGAATCACAGACTTCAGAAAATAACTTCGCGCAATTTGTATTTTTCTGTATTGTGTCAGTATAAGCACTGGTTTTAATGCTTCAATGCCAAAATGAACCGTAAGAACATTTCCTAAAAGTTTAAGTGCAGGTGAGGGTAAAAACTTTTTCAGCCTCAATGCTACATAACCAAAATACCTGTTCTCTTCTTTTTGGTCAGTGTGTACTCAAGACTCTGCGTTTGTCTCTGTGACAAACCAGTTTCTAAAAGACCTCTTCAAATAAATCTGACATGTCGCAACATAAAGTGACGACCTGCCTCTGGACCGCACCAAACCTGTCCTCAAACATAATGTATGCTTTGTGTCTGTGTGTGTCTGTGTGTGTCTTTGTGTGCATGTGTGTCAACCCCTGACACACTGACACATCAGGTCGAACAGGTACTGAACAATCACACTTTGTGCAACCAAAAAGAAAAAAAACAACATTACGTATAGGAGTCAGGAGCCAGCGGAGGTATCAGCTGCGGTTTTATCTGTCGCTTGGAAAGCTGCCAATCACAAATAATAATTTATTAGATTGGCAGTCCTTCCTTAGCGAGCGAGTTCAGCAAGGTTTTGGAGGCAGCCGTGCTGGAAACGTTCAGTAACATCCGTGTGGCCACGTTTCATAATGACACAGACACAGGCCATGTTTGTGCTGGTTGTGGCTGGTAAATGAAACATTTCAAATCTAATAGATTTTCTACGTAGATAACATCAATTAGATAGTTTTATAACCAGGAGTTCTTGGAAGCGTACGTCAGATTACAGCTGTACTGCTCAGCTGGGTTGTCAGGATTTGTGGCACAACATCATGAAGACTTACTGATGATGGCGTACGACCGCCTGATGAAGTTAATTTTGTGTATTTTGCATCTTATCTCATGACTCCTGATGGCGCCACTCTGACCTGGCGGCGCGGAAACAGAGGCCTAATGCACAATATTTGGCAGATTGTTTTATGAGAGCTTTTAACCCATCACACACAAGGATAGAATAGATTTTATAGACTTATCTGACATGAGAAGAATCCCAACAACAACTTTCTTTCAGTGTTTCAAAACTGATACCGTGTACGGTGGAAGAAGGAGTACGTTTCTTTCTCGTTCACGCCACAGGTTTTGTTTCACCTTGTGCTGCTGCAGACTCACTCAGTTCAGACTTGTTGCCGCATCTTGGGAGACTGCTTCTGTGATTTTTTGAAGTTGAAGTGACCAGTGTTAAATGTTGAGTCTGTCCTCGGCCGCTCACCTGCTGCAGCTGCAGTTTCAGCTGTTCTCTCTGGCTCTCTGGCTGACCGGGGATCAGTTTCTCCTTCTCCTCGCAGCTCGTCTTCAGCGCCTCCACCCTGCGTCTCTCCTCCTCCAGACGCTCTCGCTCCTGCAGTCACGCACATGGCGAGAAAAGGGGCAAAGCGAGAGCAGGACGTCAGCTAACTTTTAAAACAAAAACCTTTTCAAAGTGGATAAAAACAACTCAACGACAGATCAGATTCACCACCCATATCATTTACAGATTTGGTCCTTAACGACCACAGACATCAAATTCAGACTGGCTCCACTCCAACAATCACTGCATGGGAAGTGACTTATCATCGACATGATCTTGTGTTGATGTTTGTGGAACATTACTGGGCCCACACCTTTCTTCTTGTGAAATCCCTCGGGCCAGCTTCTTCTGTCGTGACTGTGTTATTTCCCGTTAAACCATTTGAATGTTAAATAAACACTATTAGTCTTCTTTGTCTCCAAGGAAAGGAGAAACTCAGTTGGCCGTGAATCGTGACAGAACACCGCAAATCATCGCATCAAACGTCACGAGTGCAGCATATGCAATGTGTAACCACTGAAAGACAAATGCATATTTATCTTATCACACAGTACCTTTCCTCTGTCGGCGTGTGTGTGCCTCTCCTTCCGTCTGCTCTCCAGCTGCAGAGCCTCCAGCTTCTTCGAGTGTCTGTGCAGCTGCTTCTTCTCCGTCTGCAGCTCACCCTGCAGCAGGGCGATCTCCAGCTGCAGCTGAGAGGACGGCAGACACAGCTGAGCTGATTCATATTGGCCAGACGTTGAGCAAGTCACAGATATGCATTCCTTCACCGTGACCGAGTCGGTGCTTGGAAAGTTTTAAATGTGCGGACCTCAGCAGAGACAATAGAAACTGTTTTAGTGTTTTCTTGTTAATTTGCTGCAGCTTCAGTGGAACCAGAACAACCTGATGAGCAACAGATGGCGAAGATAACGTACGTATTAATACATTCCTGAGCTGCAGCTTAGTTTTTTCCATATCGATTCATCTGCAGATTATTATTATTAATCCTCAATTTATTCATGAGACGTCACAAAATAATGAAAAGAGTTTCTCTGGGCCCAAAGTGAGATTATTTTAAAATTAATTCATTCATTTTTTATTTAATTTCACATGGGCAAGAGCAAATAAACACATGACAATATGATGTCATATAATATATTGTCACAAAAGGAAAAAAAAAAGACAGTTTCCCAGTTCATCATGAACATGAAATAAAAATAGAAATTCATGAAAAACCCACAAAAAAAAAGACATTAATCATCGTGGGAACACGGGAGTTTTTTCTACGTGACTCAGGCAGATGTGTTCACAGACGAGGTCATGTTTTAAAGTTTTGTTCACATTATGTTTAGACTCATTCGCTGACTTTGCTCTGCACTCTCTCCCAGAAGTTATAGCGACAGGCGACTAAATAAACGCACCATCACCTGTGAAAACTTTCTGCATTTGAGCATTGCTAGAAATATTTCCAATAATGCAAGTTAACTAGTCGTTTTAGACATTCTAATACAGAGATGTTGCATAATTTATCTTCAAATGTGTTTTGGCCACAGTCGTCTAAAATGCTCACCTCTATCTTTAGTTCCTCCTTCTTTTGGTCGATATCTGTGATTCGCCGTTGGAGCATTGAGGCCGACGGCAGGACCCTCAGTGAGCCCGATTCCAGCCTTTTAATGCAGGACTGACAGAAACGGAGGGAGAAGGAGACCAAGTCACCACAGACAAGCTTTAAAACAGCCAGCAGTCTAGAAAAGTGGGATGATTCACTGGTGCAACATGTCTTTCTTCTTACCGCCACCGCTTTGTTTGGCATCACAGAGCCAACTCACTCCATCATCACCAGCTCCATCTCTCTCACTCACCTTCTCGCTCTCCGTGCTGCTGCTCTCTGTATCCGACTCCGCCCCCGAGGAGGCGGGACTCCGACCTCCGGCCACTCTGCTGATCCACGGCGGCCGCATCCCCTGCTGCCACTGGCTCCTGGTGCTCTCCATGTTGTGTTGGGGCATTTCTGAAGGCCGAGACAGGGGAGGCAGTTAATGAGAGCTACACGGCGGGGGGGGGGGGGGACTTTGGTGATTATTGTGGTAATCTAATCTGCTGCACGGCTGAAGGCGCATCACGGATCAGGTGACAGTTCACAGCTGAGTAGTACTGAAAAACACAGAAATCCCCCCCCACCCCGGCTTCCAGACAGCGGTGTGTGATGCAGAAAACACCCAGCAGTGAAGAGGAAGCAATAGTGAAAGAGAGGGGAGAGTTCAGGATGTGGGCGATGGTTTGTGGTTGTGTTTCAGTGTCGCTCTCCAAGCGATGGACTCCGGTGTGTGTGTGTGTGTGTGTGTGTGTGTGAGGACACAAGCGTGATAAATAATAGTCCGTTCTGTCGGAGGTTTTTGATGTGCATCAGCAGCGAGACAGTAGATGAATGGAACCAGAACAATCGAGACAAAGCACCCACAAAAATGAAAGTTGGGAGCATCAGGACAGACTTTGAAGTACTTTCATGTTGTAGGTTTTTTTGTTCCGTCCGTCACATTCATGTGCATTTCCACGAACATATATCATCACATAGTGTTTACACTGCTTTACATCAAAGGCTTCCCAACATCTGGGAACATGTCAACCCTAAAGGCCGACATTATCCCGGTCTCTCTATTCTATTTTGTCCTTTAGTCCTCTACTGTGTGGCCTCTTTTTTTAAAAAAACACACATGCTTACAGAATCACACAGACCAAAACCAATTTGTGGGAAAATGCTTTTCACTCCTATTGTCCAACCTTTTTCCCACCATCTTCCCTCGCCCTCCGTGCCCTCCCTCTCCCTTTGTAGCCAGACCTTATTAGGCTGCAGGGAATGCAGCGCAGGGAGATAAATATACAGCCGAGATATGAGTGAGGGCTTCCAAACAGCGACTGGCACACTGACATCGGGGGGGAGCTGGACGAGGGGGAGGCATGGATGGACGGACGGAGGAAAGAGAAAATCGACAGGAAATGGAGTGTAAGATGTCAAAGGCTTGTGTGTTGTTACCAGAAATGCACTAAAAATGTGCAACATGGAGCTTTTAAAGTTCACAGAGGAAAAAGTGCAACTATTTCTGATCACAAGGACATTTTTAATACAACTCCATCAAGTGTAACCACCAGTGAAGAATCGGAAAAAAGTTAAATCTTGATCTGATCCTTATGAGGCTCTCATAACAGGTTTTTAATACTCTAAATGACTGATGATGAAATAGATAAAAAGAATAAAACTTTACCTGAACCAAATTAACAACCAAGATAAAGAGTTATATAAAACACCAAAGTTTAAATTGCACTTTCACTTTCAGGACTGACGAGTACGTCACCGATGTGAAAGTACAGAAAACAACCGTATCAGTGGTCCATGACGAATGCAATGTTCCATCTTCCATACAGTAAAGTTTATGATGCAGACGTACAGGGTCCCATGACAGGAAAGCTCACGGTTTTATTTTCACCGGGGTTGACCAAACCTTTTACCTTCGAGGGCCAAAAATGAAACGTATCTTGTCATATATTGTATTTATGGCTGTCGCAATAACAGATTTTTGTGATCATCATGGCCAAATGAATAAATTATCACATTATTGTGCTGTCTACAAAAAACTGTAGGGAGGTGGAGAGAGTCTCAGTCTGAAACTACTTTTTAAGGAAAGTCTATCGACCTCTCGTAAATCAATCGATGAACTCGTAAAGAAAAACGCACAATAAAATAATTCCTTTCATGCTTTTGCTGCAAAATGATGTTCTTCAAGTTTCACTGAATGTTATAAATGTGGAAAATGTTGAAGTCTGCTGATGATTTCTCCTTTTCTCCTGCTGTCCAGTAAGAACGCTAAACTTCCAGGAAAAACCTGGCAGAGAGAGCGTCCCACTCAGTGACTTTATCATCCAAACATCAGCACAAATGTTTGCAGCGTGACCTCCAGCTAAAGTCCACGCAGATACACTATCAACCCTGTGGAGCCGAGAGAGAGAGACAGAAAGAGAGAGAGCGACACACAGTCAGGGAGTAAAGTTCAGGTTTTCATGTTAGGACAGCAGTTTGTCCAATGCAACAAACAGAAGGTTCTCTCAACAAGAGAGAGCGAGACTGAAGGAAGAGCAGCAAATATGGACGAGAGCTGTGACGATTAGTCGACCGGAAGAACCTTAGTTACCAACTGTTTTAATAATGGTCATTTTCCAGGCCAAAATGTCAATCGTGAGCTGGTTCTGGCTTCTTAAATGTGATTTGCTGCCTTACTTTCTCATTTATAATCGTAAATGAAGAGTCTTTTGTTCTGAACTAGAGCCCCAAACGATACTTGATGTTTGGGGCCGATACTGATTCCATTTTTATGGAGCAAAGAGCTACGATTGAAGACACATTTTATGCAATGATCACTCAAATGTTGTTATCAAAAACACATTTCAACTTGACCGTCCAAAAATGGCTTTTACAGAAAACTTTAGTGGGAACCTAATAATTAAAAATGACCCAGAGCATCTTTAACTGCATTATAATCTCTTAAACAACAGCAAATACACTGATAGTGATATCTGTGAACGTTTAATAAAGGCCGAGATTATCCTCCAATTTATATATCGGTCAGGCTCTATTTTGGACTGTTGGTTGGACAAAAGAAAAGCGACTTACTGACGTCACTTTGGGCTCTGGGAAATTGTGATGAGACATTTTAAACGATTAATTGTGAAAATACTCAGCAGATTAATCAATAAACAAAATATCCCTTAGTGACAGCCCCACTATGGAAAACAATATAAGCAGATGCAGAAAAATGAAAGAAAAAAGGCGGCGTTCAGCCCGAGGGCCAGATCAAAGAACAAAACACAGTTCTGTTCCCGAAATAATTGGACTTGATTGCGGGGAGGGGATCGCCTCTGGAGAATAAGATAGCAGAGGGGGAGCGAACACAGTGTGCATGTGTTTGTGTGGGTGTATTTGTGTGCGAGTTATGTAATGACTACCCAGAGGTAACTCAATACTTAACTCTCAACTCACAAACTGATCCTAGAAGACTCCGGGACTCAGTCTGCAACGCTGCTATCAGCAATAACCACGAACAGCTGATTCACCACAACACAAACACACACACACACAGTCAGACCAGTGTGAGGCTCATGTATGTTCAGCAGCACGACACAATGATTCACGTGTCATACTGTCTCCTCATGTGCTCAAACCGGCGAAGGTCTTACCACTTCCTTTAACTCTGAGGGGCCACTGAATTCTCAGTTGTCTCCATTAATATCACTTGTTCGCTCTCAAGTAATCCACAGAGGTCAGTAAATCAACAGTTTGTATTTACTGACGCAGGACACACAAAAAAGACGACTTTCAACACTGGTGCTTCATTTTTAAAAGCAACAGCGACAGTTTGTCAACTGAGCGGTCAGAAACACACTAATGGATTTTATCCAGATCATTTCATTAGCTGCCTTGTTGTCTGTTACTTGAAGAGCTGAGACGCAGAAAAAAAAGCAGACTTTGTCAATAATCATCTGTAACTCTGGAGGCACATACAGTAAAGATTATGACCATTTTTCTCACTCATTTATAAAGCAAAAGTTAGAGCAACAGATGCTGAAGATGTTACTTCATACCCCTGATATATACCGGTGAAATCAGCTGGCATGTAGTAAAGGGAAAATATGTCTTCAAAAAAGGCCCAGTGTGCAGGATTTAGGGAATATAAATGGTAGAAATGGAATAAAACATCCATGATTATGTTTTCACTACTGCACAATCACCCGAAACTAAGAACAGAGTTCGTTACGTCAGAATAAGACTTTTATATTTACAGAAGGAGAGTCCTCCTTGTTGCACCACCATGTTTCTACAGTAGCCAAGAAAGGACAAACTAAACCCTGACAAGGGAGGAGCTTTTGCCTTTTCTCACATTTTCACAGCCAACACAGGTTCTCCAACATGTTTTAGGGGAGGGGAAGGTGAGTGGAGGGGTATTCAGTCAGCTGCAATCTGCAACCTCACTGCTAGATGCCACTAAGTCCTCCACCCTGAACCTGTCAACATTAAAATAATGTCTTAAAAGAGTGACACAGCCTCTGCGAAATGACGCGTTTCACTACCTGATTTGAACCATTTGGTCCGATAAAATTTGGAAACTCAGAAGAGCTGCATGATGATAATATCTTATTCATATTTAAGTTAGCCGGGCATTAAACGCTAAGTTTGGTCTGCAGAACTCTCTCTTGCAAATTGGCCCCACAATGAGTTAATCCGGTCTAACTTTATGATCTAACTTTTTTGGCTTCATGTGCCACTGACTGTATCCAGGTTTTAATTGTACAATCTATGCCACGCCCTCAACCTCAACTGATGCTGACTCAGAGGACACAACATGAGGTATTTTATCCGTGCAGCTCTCAATAGGCTCAAGAGGCTTATAGAACTACTATTTACACATCAGCGTCTGTTTATAGTTAATGGGAAATACTACTGTATGTGTAAAGTCAGAGGAGTTCCCTGTTAAGTCAGTGAGTGATGTTCATTTTTAAAAACTTCCTCTTTCAGAACCACTAAAGACATTAAAATAACTGTTTTCACAGAGTGAATAGTACTCATTGTGGTGAGCATTTTAATATGGTTCATAGTGTCCCTGTGTACAACTGTACTACTGTCCTCTCAACATGTCACTATGTCTCTTGCCCACCGGCACCGAGACCTGGGCCGAAGCATATTTAAAGGTTGACTTATCTGCTGCTCAAAGTGAAAAGCAGAATATACTGCAGCTTCCAAACGATGCAAACACCACACAGTACACCTCTGAAACGACCTTGTCCCTGCCAGGACCCCTCATTGGCGGGTGGCTAAAAGGAAAAGTGGGGCTAAGCACTGTGTACACAAAAACCATAAAGTCAACACTGACAACAGCTATATTCCACCAGCAACACGCAGGACAAAGGGGCTCTGACGGTGGCATGCTCTGTGTGGGTGTGAATGCCGATTACAGCCTGTCACTGTGCGTTCAATACCAGGGAAGTATAGGAAAAACATGTCACACGTGGAGCATGTGAGCTGAAGTGCCCTGTAAAGAGGGGAGCGGTGCACAATGCTGAATTAATCCGCAGAGGCCGAGCTCGGAGTCACTCCGAGTTCACTCAAATCCACTGCTGACTGATAACAATCTACTACTTATTATTATCATAGACCTTTTTGTAGATACTGCTGTGATACAATAAATATAAAATAAATGTCAGAATAATAGTAGCTCCATATGCAAACTGAGGCAAGAAACAAACAGGAAGCTGAGACAAAAACTTAAAGATGCAATAGGTAAGAATTTAAGCTAAAAACATTCGAAAATTGATTAAAAATAATAAACAGAATGTGCAGAAATAACAGTTTTGACATGATGACGTCTTTGTATTGTGTTGCAGAGATATCTACTGATGTTAGCATGCTAACAAGCTAGCCCCAGCCTGTCCCATTCCAAAGCTCCTGTGCTAGCTGTACGACCACCGACGCTCCCCTGGTCCCCAGCTCACAGTCCGGACCGCTAGCTGCACAGCTGACTGAGCTAAAGGCAGCTACACTTAGAGGCAGTTAGCGGTGACCATGGTGACATGCTGCCCCCCCATTTGTTTGGAGAATGAATTCAACAGGTGGCAAATTTTAACATATTCCACCTTTGAAATACTGAACAGTAAAACACTGCAAAACAAACAAAAAAGATATTTAAATGGGGTTAAAACACAGTAAGGATCTTCACACTGCAGCGCACAGTAACCCAGAATTAGAGAATAATATATCAATACAAAGGCCGATTACAACTTTTTCATCTTTAAATGAATGACGGGGAAAAAGCAACTACCTTGAAGAGATTGTGAAGTGACCCAGCTCTGACACGGACTAATCTCTGGGTTACTGTGCACTGCAATGTAAACAGTGGACAGGTGATGTGTGTTAGCTCTGTGGGCTGAAGCAGAATGTCCAATATGGCACAACGTGAGGGGGACTGACCTCTACACAGACCTTATTTTCCTTGAATCGCTTATTTTTCGAGAGAGACTGAAAACTGAAAGATTAAAAGTCGACTTCACCTGACCGTCATGTTAGGTTTACAGACTAGGAATATTTCCAGAGGATTAGTAAGTTGTGAAATCAGTCATGCTCACAACGACATACACTCACTGCATTGTACTGTACAAGTGCTGCATTGCCTTTAACACAGAGGCATGACACAGACCAGAAGGGCCTCTACGATCAAGATGACAAAATGCTTCTTTGGTTACTGTACGTGGTGTCTGCAGAAGGCATGAGATCAAAACCAGCGATTAGGCCTTGTGAACTAGTAGGACAATTCACATGTTCTTTTTATTGACCACAACTGCAGACTGTGGCTTCCATCAGACCAAATCTCCAGCCTTTAAAACTCTCGTGTTTAATAGCAGGCCTGACATCATCACATTGTCATCTCAGGCACACAAATTTTCCGCACAGCAGAAGTAATTTTCCTATTTTTATCGTCAAAATCGAGATGCTGAAGCTCTTTGCTCTGGCAGCGGCACGCTGTGGCTCTCACCAAAGAAAAAACACAGGATGTGTTGAATGAAGTTCGGTTGAAAAACACCCTTTATATGTATGCATGCGCACATATGTTTAAATATATGTGCACCCCTTTACAAGAGACTGACATTTTTATGGACCTGTCCTACATTCGGGTAAAGAGCGTGCTGTCACTTGACAGATGAAATGCTGCTGACTACCCAGCAGCGACCTCTGGACCTGCTGAGTGTGGCTCCTGCCGGCTCGGCGTCGAGGACCAGGAAGCTGTCGTCACGGCACAAGTTTGTGAGCAAGAAAAGCAGGTGAGATGTGGGTGGTTTGTCACCCAGCTGTCAATGTGAGAAAAGTGACAAGCTCTGCCTGTCACATGGGTGGCAACGCACATGAGAGAAAAACACTTACGCAGCCGGTTGAGCTCAGAGTCACATGCAAGAAAACACAGAGAGCGCGGGCCTACGTTTCCTGCATCGAGATCAACAAGTTAAACCACTTCAGCACTGTAAAACAAACACATTGTGGTATTGGGGTCATTTCTGAGCTCATTCTGTTGTTTCGTGGCGGTTTTTATTTTTTGCATTCCTATGGAAAGTTGGCTGACGAGCTTTTGAAACGCTGCGCAGGGACCACGATGGCAGCTTTATGCGTGGAAGGTTTTCTGAGCCATTTAAAACATCAGTGGTACATGTCAGGTTATGGTCAGAGCCACAGAATCGAACACCAGACTGTTCTCCAGATCTAAGCTTAAAGATCTTCATTGTCTTCTCACCTCCTTGCCGATGGAAAATCGAGTTAAGTTCACCTGGTGCACAAAACATTTCTGGAACTTCACAGCAGAGCAGCAGAGCAGCATTCTCCTGAACAGCAGAAGTAGCTGAGGACCAAAAAACATCAAATAGCTTCATACAGCTCATCCAGGGTAAAGTCTCCAGAGATACCAAATTGATTTGAAAAGACGTTACTCACACCCTCGACCCGCAGTTGACCCGACAGGTTGCACGCTAAAGCTTCGAGCTTAGCAGCGACAGCGAAGATTTTAATTTTAAAAATTGTTTAAATGACGTCTTTTTGGGATCAATCTGGGATCTCTGGATTCCAGTGACTTGACTTACACTGAAGTCCCCGTCTACTTCAGATGTTTAGGAGAATGCTGCAACGCTGTTTTGCTGTGAAGCTCCAGAAATGACTTGTGGATTGTGAAACTTTACCCAACTTTCCATCCGCGTGAGGTTGAGCAGACTTAATAATAGCTTCATTTTCATTTTGGTTGAACTTGTCCTTTAAAAAGGCAAATTCTAAAGCAGAGGAAGCTGATATACCGGTTTGTGCACCAGCATACGCCAAACCTGGGCACCGTTACAAAAATGGTAAAACTAACGAAAAGACAATACCCAAGTTTTGCTACCAATGCCAAAATAATACTTTACCTACATCTTTATCAAATGCTGAGCAGTCACAGCTGTACAAGAACTTTGGTTGAATCAAATCTGAAGTAGTCTAAAAGAAATAAGTCAACTAGATGATGAAGCAGTGAACAAATCGGCATCTTGTACCGCACGTCTTCTCCTCACTTCAAATTAAAAGCAAAAAGTTCTTGTCAAAATGAAAGGCACTCTGGGAAATGTAGGAAGGAAAGCGAGTATGTTAATAATATGTTAATGCTCATTAAAAGCAAGCAATAACACAAATAATCTTTTAATTTGTTAATAAAAGCCACCAAGGCTGCCAAACGTCTGCCCCACAGTTAATTTCACATCACCGGATATCTTTAAAGGACACCTGTGGATATTTACAGATGTGTGGCGACAAACATCGGCCATTTTTCACAGGAAGTGGTGATCATGGTGACCAAAACAGCCAAGCTGTGATGTTGTGAACATAAAGAAACGTTCGGTTCCAACTTCTCTGTGAATTTGCGGAAACGTTCTCAGTGAACATTTATTCTGGGGATTTGCGTTGCTTTTTCGACATCTTTATGCAGAAATGTGACATATTATATATTTAAACGGATAAAGAAAAGCATAGGTGTGGATAATAACGTTAATGACGGCTAGATTTGATTTAGCTTCAGTCTCAGGGTGTCACGCATGCTGGCTCACAGGGCACAGCTGAGACACTTAAATACCTTTGCTGTCATACACGAAAGTATCTGCTGTGTGCAATAAATATCACAACCAGAGAGGTTTGAGGGACAGAGAGGTGTCCTTTAAACTTTACGTACATCTACCTGCCGCCTTTAACTCTCGTTTCACATCAGAAAATCTACTTAAACCAAGAAATGTAGATGTACACGGCGAGAAAATCCATTACCAACTCCCATTTTGCTACTGTGTGCAACTCCTGGCGTCGGTACAGGTTCGACTGCACCGACGGAGATTCCTTTGGCCTGAGTAAATCCCTGGGAGATGTGATGCAAGGAAAACAGTGATCCATTAATGACAGCTCAGGATGTCGGGCTCAGACACAGATTTGTACAAAGCAGGTCAAAACAAGCTGTGTGTGAAGAGAGAGAAAGCGAGAAGGGACAGGGAACAGCTAAAAGGCAGAACTCCCCCCGGACAACAAACCCAATCTACTCCTCGACCTGCACTCCCACCCTCTCTGTTTACCCTGTATGTGCTGATGGAGGGATAAAAAGCTCACATATCTGGCGGTCACTGTAAACAAAAAAGGAAGGGGGGGATTCACGTAAACTGAGGTTGATGTCATGGGACAAGGTTTTTAGCTGAGAAAGTCTCACAGATAAGATGAATAATCATAATTATTGTGGTGTGTGTGTGTGTTCAAGCCAAAGGGTGGGACACAACATAAGAAGCATGACTCAATGAATCATGAGTATTTTTACAGATGCAGCCAGTTTCAAGCAAGAAGGTGGTTTTAGGTGGTGCATTCAACATCACCAGGAAGCTTTTTTGCTGATTCCTCTTTTGTTATAAAGGTGCAGGAGGGTTAATAAGTAGATCAAATTAGGTTTAATAAAGGGAATTTAAAGTCCAAGTGTTAAGAAGCTTCACTTTAAAGTCCCAGCTTCCATTAAAACATATCTTTTTTAACATTTTCTCTCGCATGGGAGGGTTTGTCCGATATTTAGCGCACACCAGGAAACTGCAGCTGAGCACAAAGCGTGTGTTTGTGTTGTGAGAGGTGGAAACTCTCTCGACAGACACAACAAGACAACAAAACAACATGTCCTACCTGGAAGAAGGTGCTCCGGTCCCTGGACGAAGACACTTTGTAGCAGCTCAGACTCACGACATACCGACGGCGCCGGCTTGAAACCAAACAGGAACAAAAATCCTCACGTCGCTTTTCTGTTTTGTTCCTTTCACTTTAAGTTTCTTCGAGCTCGCCAGCTGTTTTTTTTTCCTCTCAAAGTCTCACAACCACCTTAACTCCACTTTCTGTTGGTGTGTTTAGTTTGTTTCACCTCCACCTGGTTTCATTCAGTCCCTCCCGCGAGACATGACAGGTCGGTGTGAGCTGCTGTCCGCGTCAACAGGTGAGGCTGGGCTGGAAGCACGCGGAGGAGGAGGAGGAGGAGGTGGAGGCGGGAGTCGACTAGTACAAGTGTCATGAATAAAAATGAAAAAAGGGAATATATCCTCTCAGTCAGGACAAACCTCACGGCCGGCTCCCGAGCTGCAGCTCACACAGCAGCAGCGGCAGCGAAAGTCCCGTTCAAGTTCCGCACCGAAATGGGATTTTCTATTCTGGGAACTGACGGGGCTTTCTCATTGTGGAGCGGCTCAACTAAAAGAGCCACCCAGGCAGGCTGCCAAGCACACTGTGGAGTTAAAAAGGCCACTTAAATACTCTTCATGACAGCCTCCCCATGGGAGTATTTTAATAATATAGTGATAAAGCAGGAGACTGAACTAATGGGGTCAGAGGAGAGGAGGGGGAGCTCAGGCCGGTCACAGAGCAGAAGTCACCTGGTGCGACCACAAAATAAAAAGTCACAGAGGAAACAAGTGACACACTAAAATATCTAGTAACTAATGGCTAGTTTTGAGCAGTGTATATAAAGAGTCAGAGGCGGACTCAGGCTTTCTGTGGACCGGGGCGATTGATGAAAAAGGGCACCAACACGCAAAAAGTTGTGAAGCATTCAAACCCTGTTTAAGAGTAAAATATGTTTACTATGCGAGTCAGATTTAAAGTATAATTACAGCGGCAACAATATTAACTATTTAACTCTTTAGGTTCTGTGTCCGCATTGCTATTTTTTTTTTTTTTGCGGAGAGCTGGGATGAAGCTCGTGTGTGCCGGCAGAGAAAAGGCTGCACGTTCGTTTTGATTGACGTTAGACAACGATATGGTAACAGAGGCCTGACGACACGGCTAATGACATGCTGACAACGCATAGGGTGATAAAAGCAACCGTCAACATTCAGCGTACAGACAATCTGCTGCCACAAATGGACTCTTCTGTTTCTGTTACAAGAGTTTCCATATAATAAAAGTTCAGGATCAGGCCTCGGAGGGTGCCGCCTAGCTTTGCTTCCAAATCTGGCATGGTGGCCACTTGCGGTACTGCAGCTAAAAAAAATCCCCTGCGGCCCAAACAGCATTTTCCCCATAGACTATAAAGCGATTTAGAAATCTGTGACATCATCACAATGTGCCCATAGGGGAAACTCTACTGTGCATATTCAATTGGCCACATAACCAGGAAGTAAACACGGAAGACAATAAACTTTTTTGGTGTATGCACTAGGCGAGCAGTTCTCATTGGTTTGAATGGCCGCCGTCTTTCCATCATGAATCTAGTTCTTCTATATACATCTATGCTCAGGATAGACAGACGCAGCCGGAATAAGCTTGTCCTCGATTGTCTTGGCGTCGGGTGATGAGTCCCGACCGGTCAAATATGTGACTGGTTGCCTGAAAAAAAGCAGTGGTGATGCCTCCAGCTCCTTTCTGAAAATTTGGGAGAAAAAGACCCTGAGAAAGATGCCATGTGTAGACGCTATGGGCTTGAGATAGAGACTGATATAACAGATATTTCAAATTTAACCACTGTTACTTTGTCAGTGGCGCCCATGTCATTGGCTGATTGGTGTTGCACATGTTCAACCCTCAGCAGAAATGGGAAAGAAGTGAGATGTCTCCTTAGCTCAAACTTGCCAACCCTCACAAATTAGGAGTAAGTGCTTCCTTTACTATACAATAAACTAACCAAATGTCCCAACAGGATATTAAAGTGGCTCTACGTATCAATTTGAAGCAATTCACATGTATTAATCTCTTTTTTACTGGCCACATGTGAGTGGATTGTTATGTAGACAAGAAAACATGAGGCCTTCCTCGTCTCTCTTGGTTGCCTACAAGCCTTTGTTTGAGTTGTTTAATGCTGCTTGACTGTGGATTTCTTTGCGATGACTTCTTGAGTGCCTCTGCTGCTCAGCTAACGGGGATTAACAGCAGCAAACATTTGTGTTGAAATGGGGTCTGCTAACGAGAGCAAACGACCGGCTTCCAGCACAACACAGACGTTCCACAGAGCCCCTTTAACGTGGTAATACGAGGAAATATACTATTTGATATTCCATAACCATCGCAGCACTGTCTGACTTGCCACTAATAGAAATCCCATGACCTGGTTGACTATGTACACATATAAAGAGCACTTCCTGTTTAGTGACACCGACAGAGCAAGTGCCTATAGCGGCCTTGTTTTGATCCCGGTGGAGATTTAAATACCGTAAAGTCTTAGACAGTCGCTGTGAGGTCCCACAGCCATGTGAATTCCTTTGGGAAATGTTAGTGAAACAATGAGAGATTTAAGAGCACCAGTAACTCTACGCTTACTGACATTTCGAAACAATTACAAGACCACTCTGAACTCAATACTAAGAACAACAGATACACTTAAAGTCCCTATAGGAGGGCTGTCTTTAGGATCTGTTGGGTAAAGCTGCTCTTCACTCCGAGGGCTTTATCGCCCTGACTGGCCTCTTTACAGCTCGTTCTGAATGAGCTGATAGTGTAATAGATTCTTTCCAGTGACATGTGGCCGGTGTGAGAGAGAATGGGCAGTCGGCTCACGGTGGCACAGAGTGAGTGGTGTGAGCGAGGGACTGAAAGAGGGGCTGGCAGATGGGTGACACAGACTGGGTGAAAGGACAGCTGGCACCTTCGCGTCCCTGCAGCAGAGAAAACAGGTTAAAGAGAATAGGACCTTTTTTTTTTTTTTTTTTTTTTTTACAAACGACAGCCACATATCTTGTAGCTTGACGCACGTCCTGTTTTGAATTAAAAAACAATGCAGGTGTCTGTCAGCGGGGACACAAGGTGGGGCAGAGGCGGTCCAATGATGTTGTTTGTCTCAGGTGCTGACAGAGACAGCTGGCCGATGGTGTCTGTGTGTGTGTGCTGACAGTATTAACTTGCATGAGACCCGCAAACAGATATCACCCGCCCTTTTCTCTGTCCTACACTTCTTTCTATTCTTTAACAAGTCTTCTTTATTACAATAGTTGCCGCGCATCTTTCAGGCATTTCACTCCCAGAACATCAAAGATATTTGTGTCATGGCCCAAATGACAAGTGCAGCAGAAAAGGAACGAACAAAAACAACTTGAATACATTATGTATTCAAAAACCTTCAATTCATAAGTCTGATTGCTTTTTACTTTGCAAAGCAGGTTATTAAAATCAAGAGCGCTTCGTCTATTAAAAGAATTCAATGGGCTGCTGTGGACCATTATAGCTTCCTGTAATGGTCAGAAAAATAAAGGGATAATCCAATAATTCTATTAAGGTATGAATGTAAGGCAGAATAGTCAAAACTTATGCAGCAGAGGCAGAGCTATCCTCACTTTGAGTATGGGGATCAAGATCGCAAATGTTGAAACTTACGCTTCAAGTAATGAAAATCTAATCTTTTGTTAGACACTTTGTAGCCTGACACAGAGCATTCTGCTCTCTACGTGTTTCTGTTTCCAGAATCCACCTCTTCCAGGGAAACTATAACAAGAAGAAACACTAACCTGGTCACCGATGGTGCAAATCCAAACAATCTAGCAGAGCTGTTAGCTTGTGTAGCTAGCAGGTAAAAGCATATGCAAACAAGTTCCCCCTGACACTACTTTGCAGTGTCACCATCACTTTATCCGAGGTTTAGCACCACTCAAGAAGATTGTTTATGGTTCGAAGAAATCTAAACAAGCCAGAGTTTTTTTTTCCCTGTACCAGCATGAGAGCTGCTGCCGCCAGACATTGGAGATAAGTGTGACTATGCAGGCGTTGACCCTCCCTGGCTGGTCAACCCCCACGCCTTTAAAACACCCGTTTTGAACACTCACACTCATTTTTGTAAAGAACGTGTAGCCTTTAAACCCAAGCTGTGATAACCCTTCTGTCGTTAGATGTTGTTGTTTTTAACTTCTTAAAGCTTTCTCAAAAACCAAATAGGAAATTATACAACTATTATCACATGGTGAAGACGAGTAAACCCTGTAAAATCTGTTAATAACACCTTTAAATCCTGAAAGAGTTAAAATCAGGAGGGACTCTGCTTGAAAACAGCTCAATAGAAACATTCAGATACTCTTGAATGCTCACAATCAGTCCCACTTTACACACAGCATACAATGACATGTGCACATTTCTCTGGCAGAAGCATGTGGCTGAGTCAGAGGCCGACACTCCCAAACAAACCTGTCTTACTGCTGGTGATCTGTTAAACTCAGGCTGAGAGCAGCAACTACTGAACATCTGGAAATCCAGAGGACTTCACCGTGTTGATACTTGGCACGGAAGCTCTTCGTCATACCTTACAGAGACAATGACACATTTCTATAGACACTTATCTATTAGACATCTAGAGGAAGAGATGAGTGTTGAAAGCAAAAACACACGGTTAATAACATGTTGTGAATGGAAACTTGGTCCTCAGGTTGTAAATGCAAATAGCATAGTTTTCTTCCTGCTATGCAAAAAGGCCATCGCTGGCAACACTGTGAGTGGTGTGTGTCAGAGTGAGAGTCTGTGTGCTTGAGGCCTCAGCAAAACGAGCCCGGATCACTGCAAAGGCGATGTGGAAGGACTCGATTGTCCCAGTTAAGCATTCATGAATACTAAACCAAACTTTGACTGGAACATTCCTATCGTATCGCTCTCCTCGTAAATGTCCTTCCCGATTCATAAAAACACAGCCGAATAAAGAACAGTCACATTTAAATTTAATTAATACAAAAATACCAAGAGCGGTTTTCCCTCATGTACAGATCTGAAGCACTCATTTCTAATCATAGAATGGAAATGATTGCATTTCTATTTCAAGCATGATCACCAGGACCTCGATTACTGCGACTGACAGTAGCTATACAATTTTCACATTCACAAAAATACACATTATGGTTGGGCCCATCGTAACAATGTGATTTTTAAAAGCTCCCCAGAAAGGGCAAAAAAGTAGTGTGTCCCCTCACAGTTGCTGTTTGCGACACTGAAGTTACATCTCTATGTCATGTTTATTATTTTCTGCTTGGTGGCAGCAGCGTTTTTTTTTTTTTGTGTAGGCCACTTTTAGTGGGATTTTTTTTTCCAATCAAGTGCATGCAGCCTGTTAGGTTTGCTTCTGAAGACACATATCTTTACATCTCTATTTCTAAGTATGTCTACTTCCAAATGTGTTTAAATACATACACAAAGTTGTTATATATTATTGCTTTAATGTACTTTTACATTAGTAAAAAAATTTGTATATTTTAGTACTTAATATATTTATTCTTACTTGCTCTTTGTTGTATAATCTTTCACTTTTCTTAAGTCTTTTTTATATCTACAGTGATTAAATTAAAGTATTTCTGATTCAGATTCAATGATGTCGTTATTTGCGTTTTCTTTTCCTCAGTATAGCTATCCAAGCTAACTTAGTTTTAAACTTCTGAGGCTAAACACAACTTAGTGACAGATATGCAGTGCAGAGACAAAACCCTTTAAAGCCGGGCGCAGGGACGTATGTCAGACACTTGATCAGCCACCCTTCGCTGATGATTGGGAGACAGTTTTCTCTGCTGGGTGACACAATCGGAGCTTGCCGCCAAAGCGACAGCAGGAAACAGCAGTGACAATTTGGCGGACGTTGCCCGACCGTAATGCATGTAATAAAGCACTTTATGGGAATCAGTTTTTTGGTTAATCCTGCTCATTTAAAAACATGTAAATGTTAATCATTTTGCTGTGACATGGTTGACGTGATTAAAATCCTCCCTTCTGTCAGGCATTCAGACTTGGTGAACTCCACAAACCAGATTTGCAGGCACTGAAACATCTGCAACGGAAGAAGAAAAACAAACTGTTCTCAGATGTATGGTCACAAGTCATACATTTAAATTATCTAAGTTCTGAGGTGATAAAACCTTGACAATGTAAATTTCTGGCCAAGGAATTATACTTATGTATACTAACAACAGAGCATGTGGGGTGATTAGAAAAGGTTTTCTTTAATACCAATTTTCTTAGGCTTGGGGAGATTCAGGTTGTTCATGATGTTCACAAACTCCTCCAGGCTCTTAGTTAACCGCGGGTTAAACTTGCGCTCCTCACCGACAGTAGACGCCGTCTGACCTGATGCACAAAAACGCACAAAGAGACAAATTTATCAACTATGGTTACTGTGGTCTTAACGATTACCAGATGCTGAACCTCACAGATCAATCAAATCAAATATAACATTCAGTCATTGTGGCGAAATCACATGGTGCTGGCAGATGCGCAAACAGGAGATGCAGTGTAAACACTTTGTGACACATGTACACGGATAGATCAGCGTTCAGATGGTATCCGCTTTGAAATCATTGTTAATGAAATGGCATTTCTCTGACTTGTTTTTATTTTATATAAATATCAAAATAGCGACAAAAAAAATACTAAAGGTAATCACACAACATATCCGTTTTGGTTGCTTTACAATACTATGCTGTGTATGACGATGACATGTGACATAACATTGAAGATGTGTGAGTTTTCAGCCAACCTAAGTAGTCATGTGCTGGGTAGACGAGGCACTGCTCAGGCAGAGTGAAGATCTTCTCATGGACTGAGTTGTAGAGCTTCTTAGCGCAGCCTGAATAAGAGAGAGAACATCTTGCTGATAAGACGATACACAAGAAAACAGATGCAATACTGCCCCCTTGTGTTCCTCTAGCAGTATTACAAAAATAAATGCTTTCTCTTTTGGGCTGTGATGAAGGAATGAGTTGAGATTATTAGGACGAGTAAAAGTTCTTGTTTCTACCCTGCTGGAAGTCCGTCCTGCCACAGCCTCTGATGAGCAGAGCGTCCCCAGTGAAGACCATGCTCTGATCCCCCGACACCAGCGACACACACCCATCAGTGTGTCCCGGTGTCTCTCTCACTGTCAGACACTAGAGCAAAGAAGAGACAAAGGTCAGCTAATTATTTTAACAAGCAGTTTCGACCAAGCAACAGATGATTCGACAGATGATACGGATCAAAAGTACGTGTTGGACGTGTATTCATATAAAGCTGAAACAGAGTCAAATCAAGATACAAGATGCTGAAAAGACATGCTATATTTCTGTTTAAATTTTGATACAACCAAACATAATCAATCTCTGTAAAATAAGGGTTGTACAGGTTGATTTAATGCAGTGAAACAAGTAATATTCTTACATGTTTTCCAAAGGAGATCTTGTCTCCCTCCGACAGGAGGATATCTGCAGAGGCACCGCTGAATTTGGAGATGGCGCTCTTCAGCCCAACCAGTCTTTTCTTCATCAGCCCTGTGCTTGTGATGTGGTCTGCATGGCAGTGGGTGTTCACTATGACAAAGAAGAAAACAATATGGATCACCACAGGGTTTTGCAGTAATTCAGTATTACCCTAGAAAAGTTGGTGGAATAGTTTTATAATATGCATATTATGCTATAGTTCCTGTCTGCCAAAGTAATGACTGCAAATTCTAATTAAAATTAGATTTAGTTTTTTCAATTATGTTTTTTGTTTTTTTGATAGGGCGGATATTGGCCTATCACAGACATGTCAGTGTCGACTGATATTGACAGATGTGAAAAAAAAAAATTCATATTGGACAATACAGAAAAAGATGTTTGAGGTACATTATAATTATAAAATTCCCAGTGAGGTTTATCATTTCAGTGCACCGATGTCATTTTGGGCAATAAAGTTAATAAAGTAAGAACTTATTGGTTAACTGTGAAAATACCCTGCTTCCCTTACATATGGAAATGTGTAACGGATCATTGCAAAAAAATGTGTGTTTATTTATATATTCTGCGTTTATATAAACTGTACCTAAGAATATCGGCCAATACTGATATCAAAATGTTTTCACTCTCTAATATCAGCATTGCCCCCAAAATTTTGTATCAGTCATTTTCTTAATTGTATATGTACTCTTGCAAACAATTTTCCATTTTACTTCTAGCATGATATTCTTATGAATATTGTGATGTTCATTCCAACATATTTTCCTGCCCTAAGAGTCTTTTGTAAGGAGTAACCTTCAATCTATAGCATACAATGGTCTGTGAGCCTGGCCTAATGGAGGTCAAGGCCTCAATTACCCGTATTTTTGCAGAATTAGCAGCTAAATCTGAGAAGTTTTGCAATGAAAATGTGCATAAATCAACAAATGAGAGGGTTGTATTGGACGATAGCAAAGACGGGACACTGATATTTTGAAGTTGTCTGAATTCATAGCTCAGCCACACACGGTTAGATACCTGCCACTTTTAGATTGAGCCCCAGTTCATGTATGAGCTTCAGGTCCCTGTCAATGGTCTCCAGTACAGGATCGATCAGGATCGCGTCTTTGGTTTCCGTGTCTGCCAGCAAATAGGTGTAGGTGCTGCTCTCCGACTCAAACAGCTAAACAGAGAAAACAGGTGAGGGCACATGAGTGACTCAGCAATATAAAACAAAGGGTGGTAATGATGCACGTCCGCCCCGTCCTCCCCTGACACTGTGTGTGTCTGTTCACGCTTGAGATACAGAGAGAGAAAGAAAGAGATAGAAGAGATTACCACGTGGAGCTACTTGTAGATGAAAAATAGTAATCATAATATTTTTATATGGCACCTTTCAAAACAAAGTTATTACAGTGAAAAAATTTGATTATATCGAAAAAGACTTAGATATAAATAAATAAGAAAAATACAATAAACGAAAATAAAAGTGAGGTTAAGGAAGCAAATGTAGGAGACAGACCATTCAAGGCCTTAAAAAACAAGCGATACAATTTGAAAATCTAAAACTCACAGGTAACCAGTCAGGGGTAACAAGACCTCAACTCGAGGTCCTCTTACTTGCAGTTCTCATAGCTATGATAATGACGATGTACGTCAAACTTTCCTTGATATGGACTGTGAAAAAAAAATAAAGCTGTAGAAGTAAGGAGCCTTTGAGTTGAGATTGTTTTGTCAACTTTTATAAACTGGCAACTCATAAAATCTCTCTCCACTGCTTTAAATGTACAGTATGAGTTTTAGGTAAGACATTTTCATCAGAAGAGAATTTTTATTTTATATTATTATATATATTTTTTTATGACTGAACAAACTAAATAAACAAACTCTCTTTGTTTTCATGACTGAATAAACTGATTAAACAAACTGACCTTAAAGGACAACACACTTTGTTTATATGTGGCGGACCCTGCCACCTTTTTTAGCTTCACACAATGTTCTGGGGACTTTATTTTTCCTGTGGAAACAGCTCGTTTATTCACTTATGGAAATATATATATATATATATATGTTTGTGTACTATTACCTGAATTAATCTTAGTGTGAATTGCTTCTCCAAACTTCATAGTGCTCCTTTAAGGCTAACCTTTCTCTGGACACATACCATTATGTTCAGTACAGTGTCCTTAAGTTGCAGCTCTTAACATGAACGTTACTGTACACACTACTGTTATCAGGCTCTCGGAGGGTGTGTGAGGTGTGTGTTAGGCTGTAAATACCACTATCACAGTCCACAACAATGAATTCAATAACTTAGTTTGACTCCATTTTAAACAAACTGCTAATTTGAATGCAATCTAACCGCAAGATAACTTAAGCTAACGGCTAGTCCGGTTAGCTTACTTCCTACTAACGTTAGCTAGCCGAGTATAATATTTACAAACACAGCTGCCTCTGTGTTAACATGTCAGACCTGACAATGAACTAAAGCGAAGAAAAACGATATATTAACCTGAACCTACCTGTCTGAACAGCAGTCCTTCGGTCAGCGCCATTCTGGAGCAGTACGACCTGCTGGAAACTCGCAGCGGGTCAACACGAGTACTCAAGCCGGGACAGAAGCGCCTGCTCTCGGATGCTGCGTACCTCGAGACCTCGGTGCTCGCTCTGAGGCGTAGCGTGACAGCCAGAGCCCGTTGAACTGGTCCAACTCTGCTTATTACCGAGCACATTGTTGTCCGCCGGTGGTTTCGTAAATGCACTTATCAGCTTATTATCTAAACAGGAAATATGTCTTGACGACCAGCAGCTGTCCTGTAAGTTAGTCACGACAGGGGCTGCGGCTGTGTGTCTGTACCGTATCCGCGTTATTCCTCAAGATAAAGTCAAATTCCTTGCAAGAAAACTCTTGAGTTCAGAGTCGTTTGGAGGCTCAACCGTCACCTCGAATGAACCCAGAGATAATAGTGGTGGCACAGCGTATATCACAGTGTTTACAGCGCCTGTAACTGGGGCCATAACCTGTGTTTGTTATTGAGCAACAGAAAGTGGGTTAGCTCCATGTCAGTCCACTGCAGCCAGGTCACAGCAGTTAAAGGAGCATTATGTAGTTTTGTGGAAGAAATCTCTCATCAGAAGAGAAAGATCTTCATTAGTAAACAACCTCTCTTTGTTTCCACGACTGAGTAAACTGACGGAACAAACTGACCTTGAAGGACAACACAGTGTCATACTGTTTTACTTAATGCTTAAATGTGGCGGACCCTGCCACCTTTCTGGCTTCAAACCTTCGTTTCCTCCGAGAAACAGCTTGTTTACTCAAGAAAAGAAACATTTCTGAGTTTGTGTTATTGCCTCATTAATATTTTAAATGTTAAAAATTCTTCTCCAAAACTACACAGCGCCCCTTTAAGTTAAGACTGTCTGTTGCACCACCCATTCACATTCGTGGGACTTGCACACACCACACACACACAATAGCAGGTGGCGCCAGCAGCGGTGGCCTACGTGACTGTTGACATACATCACCAGGCAATCTCGCACCACCCAAAATAAAGCTGATTACTACACCGTATATAAAAGGTGCTGCACTTTTTACTGTGCTTTTTCTCAGCACACAGGATTATATTACTGTCTAACCTTTACTGGGTTTTGTGACAAACACCGATCTTAACATTTGAGAGCTGAGGACTGAAATTGATAAACATGTCCAGACTAGTTTTGTTTTTGTGTTAACTCTCTCCTCATGACATAGACATCACAATGTAAAGTTAGGTGCCTCACAAACTCTGTTATTGGCTTCGACTATGGATAGATTGTGCATTTCCTTTTTTTTTTTTAAATAACCAGGAATATTTGAAAATGAAGATTTATCTGAAGTAAATAGTTGCAGTCAAGATCAGTTATTGAGTGTAAATAAGTAGATTTAGAAAGAAGTAGTGCACTTAAGAACAATGTTGAGGTTCTTGTGTTTTACTTGAATATTTTACATGTTTTTCTACGTTATAATTTCACTCGACTACATTTTTCGGGACAAACATTGTACTTTTTACTCACTATATTTATTTGTTAACTTTAGTTTTTAGTTACTTTGCAGGTTGCAAACAAAAAGACACTGGTAATTATACAATATATTGATTGATTGATTTAGGTTGAAATAATTGCTATTAAATGCATTTTATGAAAATTTCAAAGGTGCCAAATAGTCAGAATCATGTCCAATGAATAATACATAGCACACAGATGCTCAAATGTAGCTTGTATTGGTATAAAAACATGCAAAAAAGTGTGATAGTTAATTTAATTGATAAGGACCAAGACTATCAGTGATTTGATTGATATTGAGACGGATCAACTGACCGAGGCACCAAAATTAAATGTAAGAAAAAAATATATGTGCCGAGCTGGACACTTTATAAGAATATGACCAGAATATTGTAATGATGTTACAATTTTGTTAAAAAATTGTTAAAAACAAACAACACAAACAAGCAGATACAGATGATTTGCTCCTTTATTGTTTAAGTGTCAGGTTTTAGTGAGGTGTCGGTCATGGCTGTTGAGGTCTCGATTGGTCCCGAATCCCTCAGTTTGTCCTGCAGCAAAAAGTGAAAATGCCAGCGTCAACATAAAATATAGCTTTATGCATATTTCCTCGAAGGCAGTAAATTCAATTTTAATGTATTGTATGGTTAGTGCTCCAGAATCCAACAATATTTAAAAAGCTATAGAAGGCCCTGTGTATGTATAAAACATGCCATTCAATACCTTCATCCAGTATGCCATATTGAGCCACTAAGTTTATTTACTGTCATTATTTATTGATTTGTATCCTCATTATTTGTTAGTAAGGAAACAATTTTTGCCCTTACTTAAAGATAATGAAGTGACCATATCAAGAAGGAGGAGCACCTCAAAGACGGAGCCTTGTAGTTTAAAAAAAACACCCAAACAATCAGTCTTATATGTTCTCCCTCAGGCTTCTTTTACAGGAGAACACATGACAGATACTCAGATGTCACCATGACTCATCACTTCATGCAGTACCTCTACGTATCTTTCAACCCAGGGGATCAGCTGGGTTACTCTGCTGTAGACGCCTGGCTTGTTGCGCCGTCCGCAGCCCTCTCCCCAGCTCACCACCCCTGCCAGCCTCCATTCCCCGCTGGCTGTCTCGCACACCAGGGGTCCACCGCTGTCTCCCTTCAAACAGGACAACAAACCATTGAGGAAACATTACAGAGCAGGTTTTTAATCAATGTTTGCACATTTAATGACGTTAAACCGATGCAACTTTGACCTGGGTTATCTACTATAAAGTTAAGAAATATTCTTCATAAACTGTGACACGCAGGTTTATATTCGGATTATTTTATATCACTGGGTGTTTACCTGGCAAGAGTCCACTCCTCCGTTCATGGTGCCAGCACAAATCATTCGTGGAGTTAGGTACGTGCCGTAGACGCTCGCGTCGGCGCAGACGGATTGAGCTATGACCTTGACCTGAGCCTGCCTGAGTTCATTTGACACAAAGCCTGACAGAGAGGAGAGAAAGAGAGGGGGCAAAGAAAGACAAGGCAGTAACTGTGATGCAAGTGTTTAATTTAAAGGAAAAGGCCTTTTAATATGTCTTTAATCACTCACACAGGCTGCAGCTAATACGCTAACAGTGATTTCACAAACTAAGCAGCTGCTTCAGGCCTCGGAGGCCCAAAGGAGAATGTTACAAGGCTGAAAGCTGCTTTCCGCCTTGTGTCATCATGTGAATTATGTTTTTCTCAAGTAGTTTTGTAACTGAAAGATTACTTTTCCTTCACTGGTTTAAATTTTAGTTGACATTTGCCCCTAATGTTTTCATGTTGTACAGAGAATAAATAATGAGAGTAAACTGAAGGCTCGAAGGTTGAAAATAGGAGTAAAATATTTCACTGAAGAGGGGACCAAAGAACTACCTCCTTCATGAAGATATCCCCAGCCTGTGATCCAACAGGCCGCTCCAGGAGGAAAAGACTCGCTCGGACTGGGTAAACAGACCGGTCCCACCCCACCTACAGACAGAACGCAGTAATCAGATTGTGAGATAATCTAACATGTATCTGGAAAAGCAATAAAGACACAAAGGTTATCACACATATGACGGTTATGTGACCAATCGTTCTCAGTTTTCATTCCAGTGAAGTCCCTCTTCATGCTTTTAACTGCCTTTCTTTTTTCAAAACATAAATTCAAGACCATTTTATTTAAAGGAAAAATGTCTCTCCTGCAATGCCACTGAAATTAGTTTTTATACATGTAAAGTTCAATTATCCCACAGTATTTATGACGCGTGACAAGGTACATGTACTTAAAACACATTAAATTCAGTTTTGTAAATATTAGGCCTTAAAAGTCATTAAATCTAAATTTGTAAAGTCTTAATTAACACAAACATTTTGACTCATTCAATTTATTTTGTTAAAATGAGTCTTTAAAAGCACAATATTTAAGTGTCTGATACCTGTAGACTTCCTGCTCTTTGCCAATAGATGGAGCCACCTCCTCTTACCTGTCATGTCCATGTCGGTGACGGTGCGCAGCAGGCCCATGTCGTAGTCGTTGTTGTACCTGTTGAAGCGGGGGTGGAAGAGGACCTGCAGTGCTCTGTAACGTTTCCCCAGAGAGGCGTCAGCGATGCTGACGGTGTCCACCACCACCAGCCAGTCGGCCGCTTCAAGCATGTTGTTCCTGCAGAAACAGCAGCGTGACACCGTAGTTTGTGGCGTGGGTTGAAGTTGAAAAGGCCCTGTCTGCACTGATCAGCGCCTGGCTTCATCCTTGTTGTCGACTATGCTGATGCTTTTTTTGCTTTGATGGTGCCTGGTCTTGATCTGCATACTGCTGAGCGTCAGGTGGGAATTGCAGCAGGGCCACTTTGATCCACTAACATCAACTCTTGTATACTGTATGAGGTTTTACTTGTCCAGCTGGTGACAGCTGTCCTCCGCCTGCCGAGCTCACTGTTCTATGCTTTAAAGGTCTGATTTTATCACACTGGAAAAAGTGTGTTGTTTCCATCCTAAAGTGGGTCTTCGTCAGGTAAAGAGGTGTGAAAAACTGAGCGTTTAAACAGTGTTAGTTCTTCACATGTAGAAAATGATACAGATAATCCTTAAATGTCTTACTTAAAGGTGCATTATGTAGAATTTTGTTTTAAAACATTCACAAATTAAGTAAAATTATCAACTTCTATGTACAGCGTTGAGATATCTGCTGAAGTTGGTATGCTAACTAGATACCCCGGGCCAGAACACCTCTTTCTCCCAGCAGTCCAATCGCTAACAAGGTAGTCGGGCTAACTGCACAGCTACCTGCGCTAACAGTAGCTACAGTTGTGGATGTACTGTATAAAAAGAACACAGTTAGCAGCAGTTAGCAGTTATTCAGAAGATATGCTGCTCCTTTTGTTAGATTACGAATTCAATTACTGGCCAGTTCTTAAATATTGCTCCTTTAATAATAACACTACAACATATTATTACTATAACATGAATCGCAGTTACTTTATGCAACTTTTTATATCTTACAAACTTCACTCAATTCCGGTCAACAGTGATTAGTTTTTGCTTAGGCACTAGAAACAATTGAATGAGTTGCTTATAGTTTGTAGTAGTGCTCAAAAATGGCTACGCATTGATCGTTCATGATCCAAATTTAATGTTCAGAAGTAACTTAGGAGCCTCTGACGATTGATTTACATCTATGATGTTAAAGAAACTCATCTGTTCTGCATGCAAAATGCACAAAAAGTCTCTTTCGAACCTGCACTTGACCTTATTGTACCAAAACATAGAATTTACTTGGACTTCACTTGATAACAGTCCTCCCTACTGAGGACTGCAGCTGTGCAGACGGACTGTATAACTTCCTGTCTGCATCAAACTTTTTAAAGGAGACATATTATGCTCATTTTCTGGTTCATAATTTTATTTTGGGTTACTACTAGAACAGGTTTACATGCTTTAATGCTCAAAACCGTCCAGTGCTCCCTTTAGACCTTTTACATGCACAAGAGCCGATACAACAGTAAGTACAGGAGGAGAAAAAAAACTAAAGAAAGCATAATTGGTCCACCTCTTACTCAACAAAGCAGTGAGCGGCAGTGATGACCCAGCGAGGGGAGATGATGGCACCTCCACAGACGTGTCTCCCTCTCCAGTGCAGGCTGACCTGCCACCTCCACTTGTCCTTGGACGCTAACGTCCCCCCGACGATTCGCCGGCCGTCGCTGACCAGAACTGGGCAGTCTGGGTGTGAGACGGTGTAAAAGAGTTTAAAGACAGAAGGTAGAAATCCCATGCAGTAACTTTAAAAAAGAACTTTATAACCCTTTACCTGGATTATATCAGCAGAGTATATTAGCAGTTTAACATGACTGTGATAATATTCCACTAAGGCCCCTTCCACAATGAGGCTATTTAACTGTCAGAGAGCTGATGGATATATAATAATCACATGTCCAAACTTTGATAAAACTTTATTATTACAGTTCCCAAAGCCCTTCATTATATATACACACATCCTTTTTATATGATTTTACCTGCTGAGATGTTCCCGGTCTGGTTCATTGGATTCTTGGGCAGAAAAGGCAGCTGAGTTGGGACGCTGCAGTTCCCCTTCACACCACAGAGGAGAGGAGGTGATTCGCCCGACTCCGAGGGGAACGCTAGGAACTTGACTAATTCCAAGAGGGAAGAAAAGCGGGGACATGACGCGTTAAAGCAGGCAATACGTAAGAATTTTGTTTAAAACGTTCAGAAATGAGCTAAAACCATCAACAGAATGTGAAGAAATAGAAGAAGTTAGCCTGCTAACCAGCTGGCCTTGTGCTATAAACACACACACCCGGTCGAGACTGCTAGCTGCACAGCTAACTGAGCTAACTAGCTAACGGCAGGTCCAGTTAGCGAGGCATTTAGCTGTTACTCTGGTGCTCAGTATTTGCTTAGAGTCTGAATTCGACAGGTGGCCAATTCTTGCATACTGACCGTTTAAGTTAACTTACCTGAATGATAAAGAATAATAATAATAAACAAAATTGAAATGATCAAAACTCCCAATACAGATTCTCTGTCCCCATTTTCAAAGTAACTTTAAGGACACACATTTTGGGAGCCATGTTCATGTTGATATCACTTAAATTCATTAAAATTCCAAAGAAAGCTTCAGAGAGGACATATTAAGTGGTATATTAAATGTGTAAAACCCAAGTAAGCCTGATTTTCTCCTTATTTTGTGAGCTTTTCATCCTCATTGTATTACTGAGCACAGAAAATCCCCACAAGATGAGGTCTGGCCAGTGTCCCATCATCTATCGCCGTAGAGTCCATCAACGTGCTCAGAATGACCGTTGCAGTATAAACACATCTAGGCCTGCTGTCCTTTTGTAATAGGAGCGGAAACCATGTGATGAGGTGAGATGTGCGCCTGGCTGGTGTAAGAATGGCACTTCACACATCATCAGCAGCTTACCTAAGAGAGCAGAGGTGATGACCAGTTTGATGATGACAGGGAGGCACACGATCAATAACAGCTCCCGAGACGAACACGTTCGAGGCTCCGAATCTACCAAGAAACAAACACATCTTTAAACCACAACAAGCCTCGAGCTTCAACACATCTTGACTTCATCATCTTTTTGAGCTGATTATCCTCTTTAACGCCGGGCTATTCATAAATTCCCTCTGTGCATAAAATCCTTTCTAAAATCTTTGTTACTGCTGATAAATACAAACTAATGATTCACTGGATCGGTGACTGTAGCATGAGCTGTAACATCCAGGCTAATTAACAGAGCAAAATATATTTTAAACTGAGCTGTTAATCCTTTGTAAACACAGATGATTTTATTATTTTGTTTTGGATAAAAAAAAAAAACTAAAACTCAAAGTGAAAAAAATAACTTGGCTAACTTGAGTTTCTGCAGTTGGCTCAGTTAGCTTGTTTCCTAGCCTGCAGCTAAACCTGCCGCTTTAATGCAGTGAGAACTAAACTCTATATAACTATCGTTTTTGGTGCCACCCGTTTTAGTGATGAGTACATTTAAACATGCGGTGAAAACAAGTTTGAACCTACAAACGACTGATGCAAATACGGGCTTCAGATGTACAGCCTCAACGTTAAATGCACACCTGTCAAAGTGTCCAAACAAACTGTGCTGAACCTGCGCTAACAAATTTCTTTTTGGTTTTCTTTTTTGGCAAGAATACACCGTGAAAACATGAAGGATATAAATACACAGAAATAAATGCATTCATAACACAACACAGAGTCCTGACAGAAGAGTTGTTGTGAGTAATTTCTGAGGCTGAGCTGGTCAGTCGAGCATTTAGAGGCGAAGCCGCCCGAGGATCTTTGGCGCCGACACGTTTAAAAGCTCGATCGTCAAACGTCTCCGCTCAGAAGACCCGAGTGAATTGAGGACAGAGCACATTCATAATATGAGGTAAAGCGTGAGCCGCATGCTGTGCCTTGTAGGTAAAACATGTTGAATTCAATTTTATGCTTGACTGACAGCCACCTGAGGCGGACGAGTGCTGGTGTAATGCGGAACCTCCTGCTAGTTTTTGATAAAAGCCTCACGGCAGCGCTCTGCTGCGGCGGGAGGGGGGACCGACGGAGATGTTGCGGTAAATGTTAAGGTAAGACAGTCGTGAACTCTGCGAGGTAATTTATGCTCCTTTTGCCTTAAAGACTTTTGCCCTCGTTCGACGTATATCAGCTCGATGCAACATACTGTGACATTTTTGTTTCGCTATGACAATGCGTACCAGACGAGACAAGGCTGATAAACGCGATTCCTTAAATGAAAATGGAGGATAAGCTGATAAGCTGGGTTTATCCTCCACTATGTGCCTGAAGCCGAGACACAGTGGATTGGCTAAAACAAACAGGAGGCGATGAAATGAAAGCATTTGATTATTTTCTTTCCAAATCACGAAGAGATAAACAGATCGGATTAGGGCAGAGTTTCTTAGCTTGAGGAAACAAAGAGGAGTGCAACTGCTTAACATGCTGCACCGTGCTCCCGTTGAGTAAACGGTGAAGTAAAACTGAGAGAAAATGTCGCTCCTGTCTATCCATAACCTTGACAATCTGCCTGGATTGTTACGTATCATTGGATAGGTAAAACAGTCAATATGGCTGACGTGGTGTTGGTAAAAATCACAATTTAAAAGACAGATGATTCACCTGAGGGGGATAATTCATATCATCGGTCTCAGGATAGACCTCTGGGGAACAATTCAACATTTTCACCGGTCGATAATCAATTTTTTTCTATTTGTTAGATGTTATGCAGATCCACAGACCGATAGTATCAGAGGTCACTTTGAGGTCGAGTAGCAGTGAAAGAGATTGCACACCGGCACTACCTCCAAAAACACGGCGTTATTACTGCTTCGGCACTCTGTGTTTCGGAGAAACTTTGAGAACTGTTGCTGTATCTATCTAAGAGCTGACGAGAAAGGATGGCTCTGTTACTCTGCGGAAGGAATGGATTGGGGCTGCTTTCCGAGAAAACAAGCAGTAAAAAATCTCCAGAACTTACAGAACAGTGCACGACGGAAGCAACAGGGAGGGTAGCAGTGATTTATCTTTAAGGGAAAAATGCTGGCAAGACACCTGGCGTGCAGAATGAAGCTTGTATATGGGGACACTTTATCAATAGGCTCTTGAAAGGAGAGTCTCTAATACCTTTGAATAACTGGCAAGGCAACTAATCACTGTTTTACACTGTAGGTGGTGAAATCTTCCATGTTTATTATTGTGACTATAAAGGATAATAGCCTTGTATTTCATCAGTTGAACAGCCAGCAGGGAAGAAAGTACAGACCTGTCTGTGCAGAGGAAGAACCTGGGAGTGTGTTTCATGTTCATTACACCAGCAGCACTGTCACCTCACATCTCTTTAATGAATTCAGTAGTTTAATGCATAAGCATGCAAAGATTTGCAAATCATCACAGCTGAGGTTGATGGGAATATCACTAATTTTGCAAGTTTTTTGGTCAGAAACCAGAGACTTGGACAAGTTAAGATTTTGAGCTGATGGCGGCACTAGATACATCCTGAGGGGAGCATGAATATCACTACCAGATTTCAGGGTTATCAGTCCATTAGATATTGGCGCATTTCAGTCAAAATCCCAAAAGTCAGCCTGACGGTGTTGCTCAAGGAAATATCAGAGGATCACCAAAGTCAGAGGGCTTTATCCTCTGGGGATAGCGAATATCAGTACAGACTTTCCTCTCAGTCCGTCTCGTAGTTGTTGAGATATTTCAGTCTTGACCAAAGTGGCGTACTGACAAACTGATGTTATCCGTTGAGCCTATTGCTGCTAGCTTGGCCAAAAACAATCCACCAGTAAAAAGACGCATCATCCTTAAGTTTAAAGCCTCTAAATGTACAGCATGTCACGTGTAAAAACTACTTTACCTTTTGATCTGTTGCCTTAAACCGTGCCTTTGTGTTTTTACACTGCTTGATGCAAACAGTGTTTCATGAAAGGATATAACTCAAGAGAAGCTTTAACTTTAAACTGCACTCGGTTGGTCCCAATCAGACCCAATAGATTCAGGCACTGATGTCTTAAATACCTCTGCTACCCTTGTTTGTTTGTTGGTTGGTTTGTTGGTTGGTTTGTCAGGAGGATTACACAAAAACTACTTAAAGGAGTTTCACAAAACTTGGATGGAGGATTGGTCTCGGCCCAGAATAGACGCTATTAAATTTAAGTGCCGATCCAGATAAAAGGACGGATCCTGGATTTCTTTTTTCTCACTTTCTTTAACATTGGGGGATAGGACGTTTTTTTTATTCATTTACAGTTATACAAATATGTGAGGATCATGGAGGTATGTGCTCTACTGAGTGCCATCCTAGTTTTCTCCTGACTTGATATGACTTGGTGTGGTTCAGTAATCATGTTGTTGGTGAGAGCACATGAAACAATGCATTGTGCTAACAAGTGGAAATCTGCCGCCACCATCCCCGCCAGCGCTCTCTCTGACATTTAGCAGCTTGTCAGCTTGCCGTATGTTATGAATATGAAATCATCCAAAGGTTCTGATGAAGTGTCTGAAAATGTAATTAGGATAATAAGAACTTGCTTTGTCCTCACTGAAGGGAACATCTGTCGTATCAAACAACATTGACATTTATGCCAGCAGTGACAAGAAACCGTGTCTTCTGTTAAATGTCAACCGGGTAAAAGTCTGCTTGTGTAAAACGGCCAAATGTATGTGGACACCTTTCTGTGGTGATTAATGCATTTCTTCAGCTTCTTCCAAGCTCTTTGTCACGGTTGGGACTATTGGCCTATTAGTTCTTTTAAAAGGGAAGTCATCCAGCCAGCAGCTGGTTAGCTTAGCTTAGCACAGAAATGCTAGTCGATCCTATCTTTTCTATAAACACAGATTACACAAACATGAAATTATATTTGAAATAGTGACCTTTAGAGCTGCTGCTGGGTGGATTTACTTACCTTTTGAACAGAGCAAGAATAGCTGTTTTGCCCCGTCTTTATGCTAAGCTAAGCTAACTAGCTGTTAGACCCCGCTTCATATTGAACAGATACACATGAGAGAGAGCTATCAAAATAATTTCCTGAAATACCGCACTGTTCCTTCAAAACAATTTATTTCATGTAATTCGAAATAAACTGACTAAAAGTGCACAAACGTATGTTTAAGGGTGTGTCCTGAATCTTTGGGCCTTGTCATAACAAAGCGATCCAACCTTTTATTATTACCATACCTGGCACTTCTTCGGGGAGATCTTTGAGTAACATGAGACCTACTGATCCTTCCTCCAGCGGGCCTCCATCTGATGCTTTCCTCTGCTGAACTTCTGGGAGATTATCACTACAAGGAAGCGGTGATGTCAGAGCTTTTTGATTTTGGTCTTCTGAGGGACCAGAGAATGAAAGTGAAGTTCCTGGAAGTTGAGGCTCTGATGTTACTTCAAAAAAAGATGGAGGCTCTGGGTACAAGCTACCATTGGCTGCAGGTTTATAGTGAGGCATGAGTGTGACGACTGTAGAAGGGACCAGAGATGATATGCTTAATACTTCATGACTGGTTGGACTTTGAAAAGATGTTGATGACCACTGTTCAAGGGAGGGATAGACTGACGCAACCACTGGCTGTGGTGCATCAGATATGCTGGTGCTCCCCGTCTGGACCTGCAAATCCATGCTTGTAAAGTTGCTAGTAGCAGTAATGAAATGCAGTTGAAACTTAGGGTTCATGTCCTTTGGGATGATTGCTCGTGGGTTCTGATTAGCTGCATACGTTTGTTGGTCTGGATAAGATCTGCTGAATTTCAGACATGGCTGAGCTGAGAAGGACATGGAAATTGATTCTTGACTTGGATTCCCTCAGGTGATTCCTGCAGAAGAAAAAAAAGCAATAAAACATGAGCCTCTGTGACTAACTATGAGATACTAAGACCCGAAATTCTTGCATGATATAGAACGAGTCTAGGTTTCAGGCAAGGCAGAGAGCAGAGTGAATGTTTGTGTGTTTTTTAAAAATTGATGTTGTCTTGCATGTTGTTGCTCTCGGCTTGTTTCAGCCTAGTTACCAATATAAAATGGTCACGGTTAACATTTCTTACAAAACCATATATTCACATTTGTACATATCATAGGCTGCATACCATATTGACAATTGATGTCATGTTCATGTTACATGTTTGTTACCTGACTGTCATATCATGAGGTGGAGCAACAGGCAAGGCTGTGTCTGCAGTTCCAGACCTTGTTTTTGTTGCCAAAAGCCGGATATTTTGACGGCAAGTCGGGAAACTTTCAGCCATGTGAGTGGCAAAAAAATAAGTGTTTTTAACAAGACCTCTATCTGTGTTTGTGGAGACCAAAACAGTAATTTTAAGCTAAAACGTGATCATTTTCCTGACCCTAACAAAGTGGTTTCTGTGCCTAAACCTAACCAGAGAATAAGGACAACGCTGCCATAAGATACAATTGAAAATTAACCCTAAAACAATGTGAAGTTGCAACATCAAGAAATGTAAAGTTTCAATATATCCATGTTTGCAAAATGCGAACACTTTTCCAACATTTATTCTTGTGATTGAGTTGCATGTTTGTTGTGTTACTACCTTTTGTGTACCTTCAATGTTTTATATGTATTTTCCTTTTTTCTATGTATTGTATTTTCTGTGTATTGTGATCAAGACGTCATTGCAAAAGGCAGCTCGCTCTCAGTGGCCTTCCCAGTTTTTAAGTTGCAGTGCATCTAAAAGACTTTGTGAATTGCTTCAGCAAATGTCAGGTTGCATCTCTGTCATGAAACCTTGCTAAATTACGAGCTAGAATTAAACAGATTTTCCCCAAAAGATATTAAAAGGATCACATGGAGAACGTTCCAAAACACTCTTGCTCTGAGGCAAATACTAACAAATCAAAACACTTTTAACTGAGAAGATGCAAAATGAATGCTCTTGAGTTCAGAGTTAAATCACCAGAGTTGATGTTACCTCTATTGGTCCCAAACAGCTGTGCAGGAAAGCTGTCAGTGATTGAACACAGTGCTTGTTTTAATATCCTGCACCCTCTACACTGGCTCATATCTTCACATCTCATCACCTTTTCCCAGATCTAAACCTCTCCTCAAGTGCTCTCACCTGAATGTCAGCAGTACAGATATGCACGGGTCAGCTTCATTTGTATGCATGGGATTTTTTCCTCCGATTTCACCCCACTTATTAAACCAGCTTGTACCACAGCAGGGAAAAGAAATGCATCACTGTTGCACCGTCAGTGGTAAGACACCGAAAGACGCCCGCTTGCTCCGATGCATCTTTTAATCCAAAGATATCTGCTCCATCACTGTGAATCCATCATCTTGAGTTTTCTGCAGTTTGTCACCTCTTCTCATGCGAATGTAACCGCTCTCCTCCTCTTCCTCCCCTCAGTTGCCCTACAGTCATCTCATTATGCCGCGCTCTTCATCGACCTTCCTCCTTCTCCTTCCAGCCTTCTCTTCTCCCCTTTCCAACTTAATGTTTCTCCTCTGGTCAGAACAGGTGAGGCTGAAGCAGTCGGGTCAGTAACGGATACGTGCACTCTTGTCATCGGGCGTCTATGAAAAATGCATGGGGATAATTGTGAGGTTGGGTCAGAGTTTAACAACAGAGGGTAATGTACACCACACCACTGAATTGCTCCCACTCACAAGTACTGGGGAACACAATGGCAGCAAGGACAGACCCACACACAGAGAGTGAAGGAGTTGAATTTCTCATAGTTGAAAGATATGTATCCAATAATCATACTCCTATTATGAATCTGAGGAGGCGTACGTGTGTGTATGAGTGAGTGAGTGTGCCGTGTGTGTGTGTGTGTGTGTGGGTGTGTGTCCAGTCTTCTCAAGGGTATTTTGTTCGTCCTATCACATTACTGCATCACACAGTGCAAGGTGCTGGCAGTGACAAACAACCCCAGTCACGGTGTTACTCAGCATCTTCTAGGTTACACCGCTGAGTTCACTTCAAAGATCAGACATGAGTGCATCAAATGTGGGTCACTGTTTCTGGAACACGGTGGTGAACACGGTGGACACATTTTACAAAAAGAGGCGAAAAAGAGCCAAATCAAAAACTCATTTCAACAACGTAAAAAACAAACAAACATAGTTTAGTGTCGCAGAACTAATAAATGAAAAAAGCTTTGCATTTTATTGAATGATATAAATAACTTGAAAAACACATGACGGTAAACTTTGACAAAACAAATAAAGAAAACAGAGAGAGCTAATGCTATTGGAGCGTGCCAACCAAAGAGGTTGGTGTGTTTACCGGGGATACAATCCTTGTATCAGCTGTGCCGCTGGCTGCTTGTTCTACAAACCAGCTGCGAGAAAAACAGGCACAACCCATTAACACTAGACAATCACTGAAAAAACAGTTTGGAAATAGCATGCCAGCTAGCTGATTCTTGTTTTCTTTGTGGTTCGATCAAACAGTAAACTCATTGTGGCCCACTGACCTCAGGGAACCCACAGACCACACCAACCTCCCTCCCTCTTGGTGTCCGACAAATACCATGCTCACCAAAAAATCTCAGATTTTATTTTTTCGGTGGGGTGAGGGCGCGCTACAAGTTGAAGTCTTTTCTCACTTTTTCCCATCAAAAACTTGATGGAAGTATGTAGCATGGAGTACCAGGGCCACAAAGCTGTCATACGAAAACAATAGAAGCAAGCCAATCAGAGGCAGGGTAATGTAAGAAAACCAGTGGGATCCAGATGCCAAATGCTAATGTCACCAGGATAACATGCTCACAATGAAAATGCAAACATTGCTGCTGAGGCAGATGACAATGTTACACGTTGTTTAGCAGAGGTGTCATTGATTGGATGATGGACAAGGTTAGACAGATGGTTTGTCCAATCACCTGCCAAGGATTTTTTTTATAGTGACCACCCTTTGCCAAACAGCTTCTAGCGGGGCCGCACAGATGGTTTTATGTAACAAACCATCTGGTGCATCAGGTTATGGTCATAAACCAAATGAACAAAATTAAAATTGTGACCCGATGATTGCACTAGAGTAACAGTTCAGGGATCAACAAATATATTACAGTTCATCCTGGGACATGAATGCTCTAATGATTATCATCATTGTCTTTGCATCTTCTTCCTCGTGTCTTATTCTATCTCTGGTGCAAATTTGGTTACATTTCACTGCAGCGGTTGAGAAATCTCACCTCAAAATCACCTCCAAAGTGAATAAACTCTATTATTCTGACCTTTGACTAAATGTCGCGCCAAAATTGTTCCTCCAGAAAGTGTTTAGGAGTATGTTTCAGGCCATTTCGAGTTGATTGGTACCTATTTGTATTGACACTTTTTTGGATCTTTGTCTAATCCATCCACTAGTTGTTGAGACGTTTCAGTGTGGACCAAAGTGGTGGACCGACCAAACAGAAGAAAGACATTGTCATCTGCCATTCCAGGAGCGTAAAAATATAATATAAACAGGCATTTCATCAACTTATTAAACATATGTACAAACTGCTCTTCTCATGTGAAATGTTTTCCGTTCCGCCTCAGACAAATGGAACGACACCGACATTCCTACGCTGAGTATTGCTTGCATGTTGTTTATAACACGAGCATGGAGCTGCCTCCTCCCCACCTGCACATGACCCTGACTGAATGAATAAATAAAGAAAGCGTGCAGGCATCATTTGTTCCAGTATTGGTGTCAGGGTCCTTGTTTACTCCAATCAGGCTGACTGGCAACTTGCACTAATCTGAGCTCCTCAGATACGTACAGCCGCGGCAGCTTCCCCTCCCCGTGGTATCAGTCGGGGGAGAGAAGGACCTCGAGTTCAGCTTCTCCACAGCAGCCCCCGAGGAGTGGCAGCATTTGCAACTTAATAGCATTTGTTTTATCCCGTGCATGGAGGTGCATCAGCGGGGTGTACTAAAAGGGCAGCAGTGTTGCTGTCAGGGAGCTGGCAATTACAGACAGTGAACTAAACTTTTATATCCTTCCCTCTGGCTTTCAAACTCTGGCACTTGGATGCTTTAATCTTTTGTAACTGTAAATTTCGGCCTACGGGGAGAGAAATATTCGGATTTGCTATTTTGCCAAGCGTACGATAAAAAGATTGATACCACTCCCTCACTTGAGGCTGGCGCCAGAAGCCATTTAGCTTAGCATGGCTTAGCATACAGACTGGAGAGCTGGGGGAAACAGCAAGCCTGGTGCTGTCAGAGGGTAAAAAAAGGTAAAAAAAAAAAAAAAAAAGGTAACCAAATAAATCAGCTCACCAGCACCGATATAAAAGCTGCTCAGTGGTGCATGAAGCCAAAAAAGCGCCACTTCTCGGGTATAAAACTACCTGGATCTTCTGCAACATGGTGTCCACAGAGTGTGCACACAAGAGCCGAGCCAGCCGGCTAACTTGTGGTTTAGCACCTGGCTAACTTGAAAGGGGATAAAATCATTCAATCTTGCGGCTCTTCTTGACTTTCCAAATGTTATTGGACCACACGGCTCAAATTATGATAGTGAAAGTAATTTTCGCTGAGGTTAGCCACGGCTTTACAGCAGCATCTTAGCCAATGTAAGCTTAGGAAAGTTTCCTTCAAAGCCTGCTGCACCTCCTGGAGGCTTAGGAAAACGCATTTTGGCCACAGGGGAATTTTTCCCTGCAATAGCATGAGTGGCCGCTGGGCAAACTGGAAGCAAGGCTGCATCCAGATCTTAATAACAGATTCATGCCAGTTTCAAATCTTCACCTCCAGCTCTATATTTTCATTGCACTGATAATTTAACTCCAAAACTATCCGTTTTATGGAATTATTTCTGGATCCATTAGTATCAACGCAGTATAAATATAATTATAACAGGAGTCAAAAAATGTAAAATGTTCATGATGCAGGGCGCTCTTGGAAGTTTAAAGGTAATCTATCTCACACACGCACGCACACACACACACACACACACATGCACGCACGCACGCACCCATGTTGAGATTTTGCATCATACTGATAGAAAGGACGGAGGCTTTAAATAAAACAAGACTCCATCAAAATCCTCTGACAGTGTGGAGTCTGAATATTCTGTCTGAATACCAACTGCTCAAACGTGCGCAACACCTGCGTTACCTGCGTCGTCACTGGAGCTCTTAGTGTTCTCACCGAGGGTCAGTAAAATACACTATGATGCACTGTCAATAAAACACTTGCACTTTGCAGATATGTTTTTCTATCATCTTATTTCACCAGAAATACAATGTATACTGAGCATATTGAGTTAAAAAAAATCTCCTTTGGGATGAGTAAGGTTGTCATTTCTTTTCAATACTATGTTGATGATTTCAAAACAAAACAAGCAATGAAAGAACATTTGTTTATTATTATTATTATTATTATTATTATTAATGTTAATGGTCTTCACAATGCTTCTGATTCCTCCTCTATCCCAGTGAAATTATTATTTACAACACCAAATGTATTTACACGTATTCAAAGCACAGACTGTACACATTAGATCGTAGGGACGGTCTGCTCACTGCCTGCTGATTTCTCCAAATAACTAAATCAATAACTCTACCGTGATGCAACTTCAGTGGGTTTTCATAAAGCGTTAGACATGATCAAACCTTGGGCATGACAGTTAAAAAAAAAACAAAAGAAAAGTTTCGTGTTGGACTTTTTGGCTTTGTCTTGACTTGTTCTAATCCTCTGAGAAAGACGAGCACATGCGAACAAATAACAAGATGCTGTATGTCAAGATTACAAGAAAATACAACCGCCGACCAGCATTGGAAAAACAAACACGTCTCTCAGAGTCTCTCATCTGTGGAGTCAGGATGTTGTGGAGAGATCCAGTCCTCAAATATTCCCTATAACAGGCCGTATGTACACAACACACTGCGCGTCTTTTCTTCCATAAATATCTCCAGACTTGTTTGTGTGTCTTGTAGCTGTCTTTTACTTGTCACGCGCACACTTTTTATGATCGTCAAGTAGCTTTTATTCCCTCTGCCTGCCATGTTTCTGTCTGTCTCCAGTGTTGTCTGAGCTGCTGGTTACACTTGTCTCATCTTTCATTTTCCAGAGAGCTTGTATCACTTAACTCCTCAGTCGCCCAATTTACTTCTTCATCTTTCCTCTCTCCTCTCTCCTCTCTCACCTCTCATCTCAAACCAACGTCAAGCTCTTTTTTCCCCCGTGACAGTCGACGACATCTCTCGGGCTCTCAGCAGTGCAGGATCTTGATGAAGGCTTTGCGGAACTCGATGTTGAAAGTGGTGTAGATGACGGGGTTGACGGCGCTGTTGAGGTATCCCAGCCAGGTGACGGCGCTGTACAGTGAGGGCGTGATGCAGCAGCTCCTGCAGTGGGCCTTCAGCACGTGTGTCAGGAAGAAAGGCAGCCAGCAGATGATGAACACACCTTGGGGAAACAGGGACAGAAAGTGGATTAGAGGATGATGAGCATTTGCATGTGTTTTATGTATGCTGCACCAATTGTGCAAGGATATAATTAATGAGATGTCCTGCCAACTTCTGCACTTGTAATACGCACAGGATCATGAAACTGCTGAAACAATACAAAGACAGGGAACTTCATCAATCCCAATTACAGCGTCACAGCAGCAAAGTCATATAAATCACAAAACAGATGAGGTAGGCCAGATATACGGTCAAATAAACAGCTATAAATAATGGAGGCAATTAAAATTGCTGCCATGGATGCCAAGATAGAACAAAGTGTCAGCTTTCTCATTAAATACACTCCAAACTTCCCATCTTCTATGGCTTGATTGTTGCCTTAATAAATTACCTTGTTTCTGAAAAGGGAGAGAATATTTGAGGCAGATTTTCAGCTTTTTGTTTGTCCTCTTTCAGTCTGAGATTGGTGTTCTTCCTGCTACAAGAAGGACCTGACAACTGCAGCTGATGCTCTTGTAAAAAGCACAGCCTGCACAATGCCTCCAGTCATACAAAGACAGTTAAAATGGGGAGGAAAGAAAAACTGTCTGACTGCAGTGTTTTAAAGAAACAAAACATCAACAGAATAATAAATTGCAGACGTGGGGGACTTGAGTCAAAGCTGGAGTGAAAAATGTAAGTACCTTTTTTGTTTTTGAAACATGACCTGTGAAGACAGCGGGGGAATGACTAGGACGTGGCAGACCAGCAGAGGCCAACGCACAGAGAAGTTATCATGGATGGGGCTGAGTTAGGATTCAAGGATTATGTTACTGATGACTCCAGTAAGCAGAGAACGGCGGCACGCAGCTTAAAAATCAGCAACACCAAGAACTCAACAACATTCAGCTTCATTTGTCACTAAACTGACAAAGAAAGTTTAGGATATTTTTATATATTTATATTTATAAATATTTTAAAACAAGTCTCCATCTGCTTCAGTTGTTCAGGAGGACACTGTTCAACTGTGAGACTACGAAACTTTACCCGACTTACCATCCGCATGTAGTGAGTAGATAATGACTGAATTTTCATTTTTGGGTGAACTGCTCCTTTAAATTAATTTTCACGCACACAGATTAATGTAGACTTGTTTGTACATAAAAGTAGGCAGCTCTGCGCACACACACACACACATTGAGACAGTCTGAAAAGTACTTGGTATGTTTTCGTGGTTGAAAGCTGAACGCCTCATCAATTAGTCTGTACTTCGCTCACCGAGCACAATAGCGAGCATCTGTGTCGCCTTCCGCTCCTTCTGCTGCGACAGCCTCCCTCTCACCCTCTCCTTGGTGATGCCCCATCTCTCCCTGCCTCCGCTGCGCTCCCTCCAACCCTCACGGCCCCTCATGCCGTCATCGAGGGTGGGAGGGCGAGGCATCAGGGTCGATCGCGTCACGGTCGAGGGGAGAACCGGGGCAGGTCCCACGGAGATGGCCAGGGAGATCCTGGCACGTCCGGAGTGGGAGGCGGTTTGGGGAGCGGGAGGGGGAGGGGCCAGGCTTTGCTCGGTCTGCGGCAGGAACTGACCCGGCTCCACTTCGAGGGGGTGAACCACCGCCTCCTTCACCAGGGTCTGACACACAGAGAGGGAGGAGGGAGGAAAGTGAGGGAGGTGAGCGTTAAGAGACAAACACAAAGGTGTGGATGCTACGAGAGGGGACTCTGTCAGGCAGCAGGATGTATCAGAAAGACAGGAAAGTGACCGTGAAGGGAAAGAGGACATCGGTGTCGCTGAATCAGTGCACCGAGTCAAGACACTCACCACTTTCTTGCGCTGTGGTCCAGCAGTGGAGGGCCTCAGGATCAGGGTGCACAACTTCACATCCTCCGGCTGTGTACACTTATTCTGAAAGGGGAGGAGGAGACAGAACGTATATTTTTAGGAAAATGTTTTTAAAACCTAAACACATTTGAATCAGGAGAGACTTCATTCTTAATGAATAAATCATAGTTTTATGTACATATCTGATGAGAAATATGAGTCTTTGGTGATGAGGCCCCATCGTGACATCGATGTGAAGCTGGGAGCGGTATAGAAAACACCCCAAAGGAGCCAAGACGCTGGTGGTGGTGATGGGATGAAGATGAATGGCTGATGATCTGAATATGATGAGATGGACGAGGGCACTGGATATGATGAAGTGGAGGTTAATGGATGGAGGAGGGTCACAAAGATTTTGCACTGAAAGTATCAGAGAGGAGAACAGATTTAAAGTTTGACTGCAATAACATGATTGGCTAATTTAATCATGGCAAAATCCAGTTGTTTTTTATCTGAAAGAGTAAATGCCCATCAGCTGTCAGCTGATGAAGACGGGTTAGAGTTCAGGTCAGTGGGTCAACATCTATCGATACCAAATGTTTGCTGGAAGAGAAAAGGGAAAACAGCCGCAATCTGAAACATCTGCTTTCAGGCGATTTCCAAAATTCGTGGCTCTACCTTCCTGTGTCGATGACCTTCTCCCGCCTCGGCCCCGCCTTGTGCGTGCAGGCCGTGTCTGCGCGGCGGGGCGGTGCGTCTCCCCCGTCTGCGCAGCACCACGCAGATCTGCGCATACACCAGCAGAGTTACGATGAAGGGGACGTAGAAGGAGGCCACGGATGAGTACACCACGAAGGCCGGATCGGCAAAGCTGCACGTGGTGCCTTCTCGGCTGGCTAATGCGGAAAGAAGAAAATGCAGAGAATTAATATTAATATTAGTAACTTTTGGAGACTTTTTAGATTTCAGTTTTGCCAATTTATACTTTTTATCTATAACTAAGCGTCACTCAAGTACTGTACCCAAGTACAATTTTGAGGTATTTGTACTTTCTGGTATTCGACGTATACTTCCACTCCACTACATTTGGAGGCAAATATTTTACTTTTTACTCCATTACATTTATTTGATAGCTTAAGTTACTAGTTACTTTGCAGAGTGCAAAAAATAACAAACAACAGATCCCATAATCCAGCCAGCTCAACCCATAGCATACATATATGTATAATTCACTTTTACTGTAGTTTTGCTATGTATATACATTTACTGCCAGAAAATCACTTTTGATAATATTGACATATAACCCTACAACACAGATCAATAGAATAAATACTGGACAAAGAAAGGACGGATAAAAAAAGATAAATAGCAAATTATAAAAATGTTCAAGAAAGCGATCAAAAGTCTACATCTAAATTTAGATCACATAAAATCACTACATTAGAGAGTGTGTGTGAGGACAGGAGCGAGGGGAAGGATAAATAATGCAGGACTACAGTCTGCAGAGTGAAGGCAAGAGGACTCAATTAAAGGGAAACTCTCGCACCAAGTCGTCTGAAATTTTGAAACGTATTCCTTCCCTTTGGCACCTGTTTCATCCATTTTCACTGGGAAACTGGAGAAAGGGTTGAAAATGGGGAGACTCCCACAAAAATCAGGAGTGTTGGCAGCTGTGGATACTTGAAGATTTTCACTCAAGTGCTGTCTGATGGAAAGCTTTCACTTTAACCAACGTAATATTGCAGCACGACATCTTTGCTCTTACTCAGGGAAGGTTTTTGGGCACTTTTTCTTGGCAGGTTTAAAGTTTCTGATTACAGCAGTTGATAAAATAATCTCATCATTTAGTAGCTTTGATGGAGCGTTAGATCTTCATCAGCAGGTGGAGTTTCCGCCATTTGTCAGAAATTTGTTGATGAGTACTTTTCAGACCTTTTATTTATTTTCTCACGGTTAATGGACTTGCATTCATATCGCTCTTTTCTGGGCTGCCGACCACTTAAAGCACTCACCAACACACCCACCTTCATACACTGGTGACACAGGCTTCTATGCAGGGAGCATCTCATCAGGAGCAACACAGCGCTTCCTGTCCAGAGTGCCACACAATATTTCTATGCTCAGCCGTTCACACACTGATGGAACCGACCCCCCGGTGAGTGGATGACCCACTCTACCTCCTGTGCTGAAGCCACAGACCTCGTGCTGGATTTGTCTGATTAGAGGTCAACAATGATCTTTGAACCTCAGCTTTTACACCAACATTGGCGCTCTGAGGCTAAAGAATGGTGTGTCGATGGAGCTTGTGGCGAGATTGTTTGCTCAAAAACTAAAATGCTTTTTTTCCTGGGGATTTCAGTGAACACAAATATTGCAGGCCCGTGCATTATGATGAGGAACCGAGTGGAAATCTACCTTTTCAGAGAGCGTGTTGCGATATATCTTTCTTAGCTTGATCTTACATCATTCAGTATCTTGCGGCGTTTGGGCTGCCGGTTGTCAGCGCTCACATTACTTTTCATTTCCCGCTTATTCTCGAGTGGTTTTCCTCTCAGTTCAATGCGAGCACACTCAAAGCTCGAGTCCCTCCTCACCGCAGCCGTCGTTCAGGCTGACTGAGGTGAGCAGCTGATCTTCCTCCCTCCTGCGCCTGTTGTGAGTCAATAAACGTATCGAGGATTATGTGTGCCCACTTGTTTGCAGGGCAGACGTCACCTGTCGTTCCTGTGATTGGAACAACATTGGGAAATGTCACTGAATGTCTGCCTGCTTGTGCTAATGAGTATTTAAATATAAAATCTGATTTACTGCCTGCTAAGGTGTGTTGCCTGAGCAGATGTATGGGATTTGTTTAATATCTCATCAAGGATTGATAATCAAATTCAGGCACAGATGGACCAGGATATTGCACCGGCTGTGTGCGCATGAGGAAATGCATTCCGCTCTATTGGTGAGTTGAGTCGTTCCTTTTTTAAATTACACCTGAGAGAACCATCTGGGGAATAAACTAGCCAGTCTCCAATTTCCTAATGAGCACAGACTAAAAGAAGAAAACTTCTTGTTAACCTGCATCGGTGTACAACAGGCCACGGGCCACATTTGTGCCCATCAGCAAACGCTTGGAGCCAAAAACGCTTCACTTCCAGCAGCACCTTCCAGACAAATTCTGTCTCAAATTCAAAATGCTTTTTCCTTTCACAAAAGTTTTAAAAGTACTGTGTGGGCGGGTGTTAGCTGACATTAAGTTAGGAGGGGTGTTGTTTCTTATAAAGAAAGTAAAGATCGAAGGATTAAGGTCAAACCTTGTGCATGATTTGAATAACACTTTTTCGACACGTCTGTTTGCTGTTATCACATCCCCAGCCAGCAACTGAACCTCACATACTGTAGTGTGTACTTGGGGATTTAGAGTATACTTGAAGAACATGACTGTAGAGCTACGGCAAATTATTATCGATATATATACTGATACATATACATACTTCATATCTGAAACGATTTCATCAGACATTTTCTGCAGATGCACCAGTACCAGCTGAATCTTCTCGCTGTCTCTTCTCTCAGAGAGCGAGTTGAGAAAAAAATACTCCTGAATGTTTCTAAAAATTTGATATTGATTGTTTACTACAGTCTTTCTGCCGTTCTCTGCTCATCTTTTCGTAAAAATCGAACATTTTTTGCCCTCAGTTTTTCCCCGTAGTATCAAGAATGTTTGCATTGTGACAACACTAACAACATTTGTACTATATGAAATATTTCCATTTTCTGACACTCCTAATCCACCACAATTCAGAGACAAATATTGTAATTACTCTGCTACGTCTAGTTGAAAACTTTAGTTACTGGTTACTTAAGATAAGATACAACCTTACTGATCCCTGAATGGTAGGTCATATGCTACAAAGTAGATGAAATGAGTTAAGTAGTTCAATTTCCTTTACCAGCTCAAAATTAAAATGATTTACACATCTTGCTCAGTGAGTCGAGGATTTACTTCGACCAAGTCAGACAAACCAAGTCTGTGTGGGTTTTATTCAATTTATGTTATGTTGACTTTGATGAAGAGTTACCAAGGCAATTAAACTCGTCTTAGTTCGGTAAAAGACTGATTGTTTACCGTTGTAATTTCTTTAACGAGTTTGTTTTGTTTACTTAGCGGACTAAGTAGTGAACTCGCCTTTTGTACATCTCCCATCTGAAACAATGAGGCTATCAGCCCATCGCCTCACAGTACAAAGTGGTGCTTCTGGACAGGACAGCTTGGGTTAGCTGGTTAGCATGCTAACACGGCACATAGACGTCTTTACGATAACTTTTCACACTCTGTTTTTGATGTTGGTCCATTTTTTGAGTGTTTTAAACTAAAATTCTGACCATATTTTACAAATCGCTCAAGTTCGTCTTTGGAGAACTATGAAACATGAATTTGTGGATATACACTATGCTATTGTGTGGCGTGAACAAACACTATGACCGTACAGCCTGGGTTGAGCTAAAAAACACCTAAATTATTCTCTACTGCGTGGAGCTGTTAGTGTGTGAGATGTAAGTGTGTGAGATGTAGCAGCTCGTACCTGTGTTGTTGAGACCAAACAGCAAAGGGCAGGAGATGGCGAAAGAGAGGAACCACACCACAGCAATCATCACCGCCACCCTCCTCCTGGAGCTGTATCTGGTGTTGTAGAGCATCGGCATGGCCACCGCTGTGTATCTGTAACATCACACACACACACGCACACACAGATGAATAAAGCTCACAGGAAATACATTAAAATGCACACACACACTCACTCGTGGTGCCTGCCTCTGAACACAAACATCAATACAGAGTAAACACATGTTAAAGCATTTTCAGAATGTATTATCCCGCCGTCATGTCCGCACATATTTTAAAGTAAACTCGGGCACTTGATACAGAGTGTGGATGAATGAATTCCCAGCTCCCTCTCAAATGCAAAGAAGCTGTCGCTGCCTGTTTCACAGCCACAAGGACACAAAACACACACCTGCCAGTATGTCCTAACCGATTAGAGCGGTCTGTTGTAAGTGCAGGTGTGAGAGGTCCTCTTCAGCGGGCTGCTGTAATCCCGACGGCAGGCGGCGGGTCATGGAGACAAACACAGACTTCCAAAAAGACTCTAGAAATGAAGCTCAGCCTTCAAAAGATTCAATTCCCTGGAGGACTTTGTTGTTTTGGGCTATGAAAACATGCAGTCGCTGTTGGATGGGCACTACTTTAGAGTTTATAAGAAGTCTCTGCGTATAAAGGAGAGCGTCAGTCGTGAAGGAGCCCTGAAGGATGTGCGCGGGACAATGAATTATCTTACAGGACATTTTTGGTTTGAAGGAATACATTTTTCTATTTTGTAGCTGTATGCAGCAGCTTGTGGAGGACAAAAGGACAACACTGTATTTCAACAGAATTTTGCCACAATATCTCAAAATGTGTAATGTGATTGTCTCGCCTTGCATTAAGAGATTACTAAACCGTCGCCTCTGCTACACTGAACTTTTCTTGACATCCCCCAGAGGGGCTGTATGTGTCCAAATAAGTTGGCATGGACATTAAACAGACTTTACCCTGCCAGCTACTTCGTGCCAATCCTGTGTCAAGTCCGATTGAGCTCATGTGTGAACGGGTCCGGGTAATTATAGCAACGCGTGGGCGTGTTGACGTTGATGAGTGTCTTTGCTTTGCTCTCTTTTCCGCTTGCACGTATGTTGCTTTACACTGATTGGTTGGTCTCGACCAAATACGTGTAATGAGTATATGAAATCTGTCACGCTCTACCCGGGCACCCCCCCTCCACTAGAACCAAACGTGTGAACAGATCAGATCGTTGTCTGGAGCATTCACAGTGAGCGAGTGGGTGTGTCGTTGACGTTGACGTGGAGTGTAGTTGCTTTCCACTCTTTGGCTGATCTTGCAAAAACTGCCATCATTATAGAAGAGCAATCCTCGTCATCCGCCACACTATTCCCAGGCGCCGCCCCTCGCCTAAACCAAACCGAGTATTACCACTAGGTGCATGTAGGCACAAGTGTGGAAGGACAACTCAGGGTAATGTCTGGAATTAATATGTCAAAACGGCCTCTACACTCACGCTTGCACTTAACATTAGCCAATAAACACTAAACACGAAGGACAACAGAGGCTGATGTGAAATTGGATTAATTTTGCAGGTTTTCAGTCATTGACAAAGCCAACATGTCTCCACCATCAGGTCTTCATCAGGACTCCAAACAAACAACACCACATGGTCCCACCTATATAAGTGGCCACAGCCAATAGGAGGAAAACAGAAAACACGTGAAATCTATGTTCTCATACTTCAACACATCCAGTCTATGAATCCAAAAAGCCTCCCTCATTTTTCGCATTCAGTCCCCCCTCCCCTGATATTTTGACCCGATGGTGGCGCCAAATGAATCACATGAATGTCTGCACCAAATTCCATCGCAATACAGCCAGTAGCTGTTGGGATAGTTTTCCGAACACCACAAATGTCAACCTCATGGTGGTGCTAGAGGAAAAGTCATCCTCTGTCTTTGAACGTTTAAAGGCAGGCACACACTGGCCCAAACGTCGGACATCTGAAGCGTTTGGAGAGAGTCGGACGAGTTCGGGAACAACTCTGTTCGGTGTGTTCAGCTGTGTTGGAAGTTTTCGGAAGCGCGCGGATGGCGTCTGGTCCGATTCAACTTGTGAAGTCTGAGCGAGTTGGCCGTCTGAGGATTGGACGCCATCGGATACTCTGATTGGTTGTTAGCTAGCTGTTCAACGCCCATTCTGATTGGCGGTGTGCTAGCGAATCAGCGCGGCGTGTGGGAGGGGCGGAAGTGACGATGGTCTGCGATCCCGTCTGTCATTTCCTGTTTTCGTGTTTCCGATTACGACTCGAGCAAGCGCAGAACGTGCATGCTACTGTGTAGCTGGCAGTGGTCGAGGCGGTGTTTCAATGCAACTTTTCTGCCGAACGGGTCAGAGGAGAGGCAACGGAGTGGTCGGATAAAGTGTGGGCAGTGTGTGGGCCCCTTAAGGGCAATCCTTCCAATAGTTGTTGAGACATTTCAGTCTGGACTGGGGTGGTTTCAATGGAAAGTAGCTAAAACATTGCATATCAATGATGTGTCACGAAAGAAGAGGATCCACACACTGGAAAAAAATCACTCAACTGGCAACAAACATCTTTTTCGGTGCAACTCGCCAGTTTTGGTTCAAAAAGGCATTCCTTCTTCCAGATCAGTAACTAACAAAACCTGCCTACTTATTAATTCAACTGGGTGTTAAACTCTGCCTTTTCATAGCACTGAGATCTTTAGATTCTTAGATTCTTATGGTTGGTTTTATTGCTTTGGACGGTAGCCAGGCTGCTAGCAGCTGCCAACACTGTCTTTGTGACGGCAGTGCCGATAGTTACACCACAGGGAAACACTATTCCTGCTTAAAATAGTTTAGAGCAAAAATGAAGAAACAGGATTAACCCAGGCAAACAATGGGGACCAGTTAACGGTCGATAGGCACACACATTCGCAGCCAACTCACGTTTCTGTCTGATGATTGGTCGACTGAATGTGCTGCTGCTCTCCTCCACTCACTGAGCACAGTCAGTCCAGAGAGCCTCAGCCACATGAGAGCACATTTACTAAGAAATACTGGAGACTCTCTTCAGACTGAGGTCTGCTAGATTTATGGCTAGGCACTTGAAAAAAACAAAAAAACAAGAGTCATCAAGGGCTCTTAAAAGTTGCCAAATCTAGTGAGGATGTTCCAGAACTGATCATTAGGAATGTGCTGCTGTTAGCTTGGCTAAAAATCAGCAGTAGTACTTAAACATTAGACACAGGAAATTAAAAACACCACATGGAGGACTGTGTAAAAAGCGCTACAACTAATTTGAAATTGGATGTAGATGTAACCACCCTCAAATTAAAGTTGTCAGCCCTTTAACCTTGTCGTCACTGACTCATTTTAAATCAGTGGGGCGTGAAGTTAAAACAGCTTTCTGACTGCATGTATTATCGCCAAAGCTTCGACAAAGCAATTAAGACTTTATCCTCAGTTATTGCACCAAATTGCAGAAGTCCAATCTGGTGCAGCCTCGATGTGTCACTTTGTCAGAATAATTAGGATGCAGTTGGAGACAACCTGCCCGCTGGGCGTCTGGTCACCTCCCCCCTGGACCCATGAAGAGGGCATCATCGGACAAAGTCTCCTTGATCCATAAAGAACGGAACACTAATGACTGTAGAGGACATCATGAAAGACGCAGCGGAAGCCTGTCGTCACCTACTGAAAGACAAACTGATGACGGCGGTCTGCGGGCTGTCTGTCCTGTTGTCCTACAGCTGGATGATGGATGCCTCTTTTAAAGTTTTTACTGTGTGTTTTTAGTGCGGGTGCTTTTTTTTTTTTTAGCTCAACCTAGGATAGGGAGTACAAAGTAAAGTAATGACACATCAATTCACTGTCATTTTTGTTATTTTGGGCTTCCTTCTGGATAAAAAGGAAAATCAAGCTGCAATAATTTATCTTAAACTTGTGAAAGCGAAAGCGATGAATTGTCAGAAAAGAGAGAAAGATGATGAGACTGCTGTTAAAAGTCCAGAGAAAAGAGAAATAAAGAGTAAGTACACGGAAAAATTAAAGTTAGAGGAAGAATCCACCTGTCGATGCTGATAGCACAGAGGTTGAGGATGCTGGCGGTGCACATCATGACGTCCAGAGTGAGCAGGATGTCGCAGTGGATGAGACTGAAGCGCCACTCGCCCACAACCTTAAACAGAGCAAACATGACATTATGGCTTATACACTTTAAACATCAGTTTCCTCTCAAGGACTTTAATTCCCACTCTCATTTTGTCCATTCTGGCCAGTTTAATATGGTGTAACGCTGGTGGAGCAGCATTAATATTAACCAGGCTGGATCACTCAGCTAGCTTAATAGAGTATACTTAATATTTTATTCCATTTGCATGATTTGCTTTCAGAAGTGATATGATTCCCCACAAAGAATTTGTTTTATCTTCAATGCCACAATTAAAAAAGATAATTGCTTTACTGTCACATAAAACGAATCAAATTTAGTGATGAGTCTTTCACCCTGTAACAGAATTTTTTCATTATTGCCTGTGAGACAATAATAGATTAACTCCGATGCAGGCAGAAAACGGGTAGATAGCATTCTTATTGCAGGAATAAATAAAATATATGAAGTGTGACAGGCTTATTGGACAGTTGGCACCAAATTAATCCACAACTATTTTCATAATTGTTTTTCAAGCATAAATACCAAACATTTGTTGTTCCAGCAGTAAACTGAACATGTTTTGGGTTTTTGCCTGTTATATAACATAGACTTAATAGTTTTATTTTTGATTTATTGAATGTATTGCTAGTTTGAGATATAATCTGTCCAAAAGAGTGTAATAACCAATCCAGACATTGAGTTCTTCATCATATTTGATAAAGAAAAGAAGCATATGTTCACATTGGAGTTTGACAAAATGAAAATAAATCAATTATTAGAATAGTGAATACATTTTAAATATATATAGTAATGTAGGCACGGGGTTTTGAACTTCCATAATGCTGTTGGACAGTTTAAAAACAAATGATCAAAATCAACCGAGCAGAGCAGTTGCTGAAACTAATCAGACCTTAGAGCCTTAGTTGGTTCCTTAAAATATTACTATATTAGATAAATACTTAGTACGGAACAAACACAACTTTTTAATCCACTTTTAGTTCCCACTGCACCAAGCTGAGGCCGTGCTTTTTCTTTTTCTGCTTATGAAACAATAAAAACTCACAGAAAAACAATATATTGATACAGAAGAAATGCAGACGCACACACCTCCAGGTAGACGCCCCAGGGCATGACCAGCGTGGCCAGCAGCAGGTCGGACACGGCCAGCGAGACGATGAGGTAGTTGGTGGTGGTCTGCAGAGCGCGCTCCCGCGACACCGCCACGCACACCAGCACGTTACCGAACACCACGCAGAAGATCAGGAGCACCAGCAGCACGGCGTAGAAGTTGTAGGGTGGAGAGGAGGCGGGCGGAGAGCTGGTGCAGTTGGAGGACGTCAGCGAGGAGGAGGAGGAGGAGGTGGGGAAGGATATGGGGGAGTACGAAGGGTCGTGGGTGACAAGGGCGGAGAAATTGTGCTGAAGGAAGGAGAGAGGGAAGGAGGGAGGGGAGGCGTCGTCTGACTCGTTGAGTAAAGTCATGGTCTTGCTCCAGTGGACATGGTCGGGCTGAAAATTGATGACACAAAGAGAGAAGAGGAAAAATAATGACTGTGTGACCCTTCGTGGCCCCGTTCCATTCAGAGTTTCATGATAGATCTAACAAAGATCGGCTTCTGACTCTGACAACAGAGGAATGAATCAAGGTTTTTGTGGCATCAGGGCAGGGGATTTGTCTTCAGTCTCACTCTACGGAGACAAATCAACAGGACACACAGGACATGCACACAAACAATCCCACAGCTCACCTATACACACAGTCAAGGTCGCCTGACTTTGTCACAAGCACCGACTGAAACAGATAAAAGATCTCTCTCAGATCTCCACGGGATCTTTCTGGCCTCTGGTGCTCTGCAAGGTCCTTTGAAAAGAAGGAACTCAAATTCATGGAGGGGAAACTCCTGTCGCTGTGACCGTCTTTGTAAAGCTCTGGCTCCAAAAAAAGGTGAGAAGATTTTTAAAAAAAACACAGCGCCTCATGTGTGAGAGCTTGTTGACAGTGAGGAGGGTGACAGTGTAAGAGATGTTAGGACTCACTCGTGTTACAATGTTCCCATGAAAATAAGTTAGACACTAAGTTAGCTAACGTCACACACACACAGCCAGCTAACTCTTCACTGCTCATGTGTGCTGAATTATTTCCGTTAATTCTCCCATCAGTCCACAGTCGCTGCATTTAGCTGCTCCGTCACCTCAGACGGAGCTCGCAGCCCACGCTGCGCTCGGCCACTCAAAGAGCGCTGTGCTCTGAATAAAAGGTATGTTCCAGCAGCACTCCCAATTTAGGAACTGTCCAGTTTGTGCCAGAGTGCACTCAGAGTCACTGTTCGCAAAAGCACCCCATGAATATATAAAGAGAGCCTGAAAAAGCTCAGTAGAAAGTCTTTGGGCTGATATGAATGTGCGGGTGTGTGCGGTTCGAGGAACAAGGCAAAGACAAACCAGAAACGGGGAAAACTTATTTTAGGGGTCAAATGAGTGGACAGCATTTTTAAGTCTGATATCCAGTTCTTATTAAAGATGCACAATATCGTTTTTTTTAAATAACCGATAATTACCTGATTATCATGGCTGACACAGATAAGATAACTGATAATTTCACATTTTGTATTTTAAAAAGAAGAAAACCTGTAGCTTATGCACACCTGAGGGTAAGAAAGTCTAACATGTCATCAGAAAAGATGGCTAATTTTATATTTAACTGCTCTAATAAGATTTCTTGTGTAAAAGCAGACTCGTCCATCCTTATAGAAACCAACATGTATTGCACAGAACGTGCTGTCTTCCTCTAAGAACTTTAAAAAACGTCCATGGCGGCGACGACATGTTTGTCTCTTCAGCCTACAGCAATTTCTCGCCATGAGCGCCACAACGGCATGCTGCGCTTGTTCTTCTTCGAGTTGTCGTCGTTTTAGCTCACTTCCTGCCCGTTTCAAAGTTAGCGATCCCTCGCGCTCTCCTTGCCTCTTTCTTTTCTTCACGTCTTTTTCATCGCTTGGCCTGTTCGGTAGTACATGCCGTCACTGGTAGCACAGGAAGTGGTAGCTTTCCATATTCCGCACATTGTCAGTGCAGGTACCAGAACAGGAGGATCCTGCTGTTTCCCAAGAAGACAGGACCGCCGCTTTATGGTGCTCTCTGTCCTGATTGGATAAAGTGGGCAGGGACACCAGAAAATGAATTTTATTTTTTACTGCATGAGCAGGAGGAGGAGAGACATGAGTTACTGACCAAACACTCTGTAACAGAGATTACTGTTGGAATATAGAGCGATTTTAACACATACAGCAGCGTTAAGTCGACATTAAAGGTGCTTACAGCCACCTACTGTATCAGAGTGTGTAGCTACTGGGCTCTTTAGGTTAATGCAAACAATGTAGCTTCATATTATTGGCTCTATTTAGTGGCTATAATTCTACTGTCTGAATAAACATACATTTACCATTAGTGTGCATTTCTACCGTGATGTTTACTTAGAGGCAGTCTTATTATTCCTTTCCTTTTCTGAGTCAACAACACAAACCAAAAAAAACGTTCTTCATTGATGGCTGTCTCTAAGCTAAAATGGACAGAACAGATGAATAGAAAAGCAGAAGGCAGGTTCAGATGTTCGCAGGCTTCACAGGGTCGTGCATGAGACATTTTATTTGTCGGGTTGTCAAAATGCTGACGGTCGGAGCATACAGATGGAGCGCGGAGAAATGAATTATGGTGTAACAGCGGCTCTTTTGGATGCTTTATTACTTTTTCTTTTTTCACCACAAAAACGTGTCAATATTTGATTACTTTCGGAAGCGTCAAACTCAAGCTGACCACAGCCGCTGTTCCGCATGAAGAGGCAAACTATTACAGTTTCACAGCGACGTTTGAAGTCTGAAAGGAAGCGAGGCTTGATTGACACTCATAAGGTGGAGGGGTTTTTTTGAAAACCAGTGACTGAGGACGTCTGTGTCGGAGATAGCAGTCCCGATTGAACTTTGCGAGGCTGCACGTAAAGCACACAAAAAAAGACACACATTGCATGCAAATCACAGGAAGGTAAAGAAGCTGCCCGAGAGCAAGAGCAGGAGACGCAGAAGATAAACGCAGGTGATCACGGGCATCATTTCCAATAGATCTTCTGCAGTCCAAATTTCTGCTTAAAACCCATCACTTGTAAACCGCCGCTGAGGGATTTTGTGTTTTCTGCAGAGCGGAGACAAGATGAGGATACATGAGAACTTTTCTTCCCCTCTCTTATCTCTCCGTTCAGATACACTCCAACAACCACACTCTATAGTAGCATTCACAAAGCGGCATCAAATATTTATCAGCGACAGGAAGTTGAAACGGACTGCCGACCCCGCGGTATCTCTCCTCAATGAACTTCCCTGTCAGTCCCAAGGTCGGGAATGAATTCAGTGACAGTTCGTCGGGCGTATCACCGCCCACACCTGCCATCTACTCACCGTCATGTGTCTTTTACAGTGTCTGATCTGCATTGCTAATCAACACGCGGGTTATCCGAGATACACTGAGCCTAACAAATCAATAATCTATGCCGACTATCTCTCACGGCACCTGTTGAGGACATTATTCTCTGTGGCACATGCATCGATTTCACACAGTTGGATATTGATCGGACTCAGCGGAGGACCTAATGGGGTGTAGTATAGAGAAATAAATAATTGTGGCGGAGGTCAGTTCAATCGCTACGGTGGGCGGCGAGAGTGAGAGCTCAACCGGAGAAGCTCGTTTCAAGCCTCCGTGAAGGCAAGTGTGTCCTAATGACGACTGATGGCTGATGTTAGCCACTTTAATACACGGGTGAAAAATTGAGCCGGACTGATGCAGAAAACTACGCTTGAGGTTCTATATGAAAACAACTGGAAAGTGCTCAATGAAGGCAAATCAAGCTCTGCCAAGCCTACGTAATTTTGTGAAGGCCGTCTTTTAATTACAATGAAAAGATGGTATAAAACTTTACTCTGGATCAGGACAAATCTACACACAATCTCAGGATACACTGACAGATTTTTCAATGAAAAGCTCCAGTGCGCTCGTCTGACAAGGAGAAAAATATGCACCGAATAAGTAATTCAGCACCAAAATTGGTTGGTTGGTTGAAAGAAAATGATTCAGCAACCATTTGATGATAGATTAGTTGTTTGTTTGAGTCATTTTAGCTTTGGTTGGTCGAATAAAACTCAACATTTTGGATGTGGATTTTTAAGTATTTTCATACATTTTATGGACAAAACCATTAAACAGAAAAACAGTAGGCAGATGAATTGATAGTGGAAACCATAGTGAGTTGCAGCCTGAATCACAGCTGTGGTCAACCTGCAGTGCTGGACTCTTCTCTCCCCCTTCAGGCACTGAGCATTTCTACACAAACACTGTCGCGGTGCTCATGATGATAAAAGGCTCCGCCGGACTCCTTTCTGCTTTAGCATACTTTGTCACTACGTCGCTCCGACCTTCAGTTCTGGTTAAAAAAAGCTTTGCTGAAAGGCATCGCTGGTGTGCCACAGAGAGATTTACCTAAGCTTAAGCAGCATTGTGTGAACTCGTTTGGCAAAAGCTTGAGTGTAACCGACGTTCGTTTCTATGTCAAACTCAAGCACTGCAGATTTTTTAGATATATATAAACACGGTCACAATGAGGCAAAAAAAATCTAAATACAACCTTCTTTGCCAAAACTGAAAGCCAAGGTTGTGGAGTTGATCTTAACTCAGATATTCTCAGCTCAGTTTCCTTCATAAACGCCAAAGAAAGAGATGCACCACAAAAAAAAAGAGCACCAGGCTGGAAAAAGCTGGAAAAACCAGACTGCAGCATTGTGCTTCACTAAAGCTGCTGCTGTACATCAGCCGAGCAGAAGAGGAAGTCTTCGAGCAAACAAACGGTGGCATGTTTTGCTCAGAGCAGTTTTTTTTCTGATCTGCCAAAACTTTTTCACATAAAATAAAACCATTAAATTTGGAACTAATAACTTACTAACATAATTCCAACACTCCTGACTGTTTCTGCTCTTAATCTCTCCTTATGAATTCCACCAAAACATCCTTTGTTTGTGCTCACTCCTTCATCACATATCAATGCATGACAGTGCAGCTCTGAAGCTGCCGTTGTTTGTCAAATCTATTCATAAAAAACTGTTTCTATACTGAAGTCTTGTGTTACGATGGTATCCTTCAAAGTTAGGATCAATTCCACCTTCAACTAATAAGACCAACATTTCAACAGCAGCTGCGATGTGAAACAATGTGAACATTTATTGCTCATGAATACTGAAATAAATCACTTCTTCTGAAAGCAACATGCAGGCTGAATGGGAAGCGAAAGGTTTAAATTATAAACATGTAATCGGCTGCTGCTCGGCTCTGGCAAACACTCTTTTGTCCTGTTACACAACTACAGTAACACCGCGGGACAGCATCCATTGAATGTGAGAGGAAGGTCACGATTAACATCCTTTTTATTGGTTTCTTTTCAAAACAAGGTGCAATGATCCCTGCTCTTAGGAGTCAATTCAATTTCACACATGGCCACTGAGGTAAAGCCGCACAGAGCAGACACGTCTTAAACTGTGCAAACACAACGGCAGCAGCCGCTCCGCCGGGGTCACGGCTACAAATGCAAAGATGAAAATCCATAAGGTCATATCTTATGAGATCACATCAACGTAAGGACACACTTGACTTGAGTACGGTGCTGAGGGAAGTAGTTTTACCACACGACATTTTCTGACTCAGTGCCGCCTGACAGCTTCTCTTTTTTATGATCTCATGTGTAATATGTATACTTATGTAAACCGCCATCTCAATGAGTGCCACATTCAAAACCACTCTTATTTTCTTGCTGTGCTGTATAATTTCTTCATGATTGCCTTCCATTCTCTCAATCACCATTAAATGTAACTTATTCCCCCAAGAGCATCATTAAGGAAAAGGAAGTTTTGGAGTAATGTGGATGCTCCCGAGCAGAGCCGCGTCTCCTGAACTTTTGTGGAATGTGTGAAAATGCAAACTAGACAGAGAGACAAAACTTTCTCGGTGAAGTAATGTAGTGGAAAGTTAGAGGATGTCAGCTGTGCTGGAAACTTACAATACTTTTTTCTGTTATCAACGAAGTGTTAAGGTAATTAGAGACTGTTTTACATGACTAAACTTAATCCCAACTCTAACCAAACTTGTCAAAACTGAGTTGATTCATGGCAGTTAAAGAAAAGCTGAAAATGAAATATCCACTTTGGGTTGGAGAAGCATGTTCATAATACCTTATTTGCATATTAGAGTTTGAGCTCATTAGTTTTAGTTTAATTAGACTTTTCTGTCCATGCAACAGGCTACAAAGTGAGACAGATGTCTTCTGAGCTCCACAGTGCACTGCTCCTGTGGCGCCGTTGCTCATCGGAACCGTAATATACTTTGTCCAAATTCACATTCATCATGCGAAGAGCAAAGTCTTCATTTCAGTCTGAGCTAAAGAGAGCCATAAGATCACTCCGGAATTGATGGGGGAAGATATAAAATGTTGTGAGAAAACAAGGTTGTCTGCAAAAGCAAGGTCAAACTTTGTAGAAGCCTGACTGAGGATACAAACGAGACAGCTTTTTCATGATGCGTGATAAATGTCTCAGTCTGTCTACCAATATTTGGTGTTACCACGGCAGTTATTCCCTCTGATGTTATGTGGGGAGACAAAAGTCATCTACTTGTTGAACGAACAATTCAGCCAAAAATCAGTCATTATCTTCTCACCCTCGCCGATGGAAAGTCAGGTGACATTTCATAGACTACAAAACATTTCTGGAGTTTCACGGCAAAACAGCGTTTCTGCATTTTCCTGAACAACTGAAGTCGACGGGGATTTAAAAAAAACAATCCCCAAGAAAACATAAATGGTTCCATAGTTCAGTGTAATCAAAGTCTCTGGAAGCCCCAAGATCGCACATTTATTAGCAAAAACCTTATTTACACCCTTTGTTAAAACAGTAAACTTCACTGGAGCTGCTAAGCTAACAGCATTAGCGTGCACCCTGTAGGAAGTGGGTACACCAGCTCATCCACACATCGAGGGTGTAACAACTTTCCAAATCTACTGGGATCTCTGGGCTTCAGGGGGATTTTGTGGTTGTTTCTTTAAGTTTTAAAACAAGTCGCCAGCTACTTCAGTTGTCTAGGGGAATGCTATAACTCTGTTTTGCTGTGAAGCTCCAGAGATGTTTTGTGGACTACGAAACTTCCTAGGCATGAGAATGAATAGTTAATGACTGAGCTTTCATTTCTGGGTGAAGTGTTCCTTTAACAAGAAGTTGGCTTGTATTCCCCACATTAAGATGAATAACATGATAGCGACATCATGTTTTATGTCTTTTAATTGAAAAGCATTAATTTCTAATCTTTCCTGCAAGCGACAAAGTTATAACTGTCCTTAAAGTTACAGTCTCGCTCCTTTCGGTCCTAAAATCCCCTCCAATAACATCCTCGACCCTTCGTCCGTCCATCTTTTCCTCTAATCCCCCCCCCACCCATCTAATCTCCTGTAGCTCCTCTCTGGAGTCATTTGACAGGTCTATTACATTCTTGGCCTTGTTTGCCCCGAACACTGCTGGGAAAAAAAGGGAAAAAAACAGAAGACTCCCTCAAATCTTTGCCCCGGCTCCTCCACGGCTGTGAGCGGTCCGGCAATAAATCTTTCATTTTCTTTCTTTGACTGAGAGGCAGAAATGAGTCGCGGCCACTGGGAACGATGTGGATGTTCGGCTGCAGTATAATCAGCTCCCTGCTGAGTTTGGGGCAGAAAAATTCACTGTTGTTTCACTTCTCAACCCCGCTCTTCTACTCGCAATCACTCCCAGAACGCCTAAAGTGCCCCTTTTCACCAGTTTTTAACGAGCAGACAGTGACTTTTGCGACCGGGCTGCATGTTTTAGAGCTGTAATGATTCATTTATTAGTCCATGGAAAGAAAATGTGTTATATTAGTTGTATATTTAACAGTCATTTAATTACCTCCGCAGAGGAGGTTATGTTTTCACCTGTGTCTGTGGGAAACTTGGATGGGGGACAGGTCTCAGCCCAGTATAGACCCTGTTAACTTTTGGTGTGGATCCAGATAAGGGGACGACACCCGGAACTATTTCTGACTTTCTTTAACATTGCAACGTTTTTTGACATTTTCGCTAATTCCTCAGGAAGTAAGGCATGGATCTTGATGAAAAAAATCAGGCATATTAAGGTGGCTGGTATCTACGAGTGAGCAGTTATGGGTGGGGTTTTGGACTGTTGGTTGGACAAAAGAGGCAATTTAAAGATGCCACTTTGGGCTATTACAAATTGTGATGAGTATTTTTCTCAATTTTCTGACATTTCACAGACTAACAATTATTCTATCAATCATGACAATAACCTGCAGATTAATCGTTTTATTGTATGTTTAGCTATTAGGGGTGTCACAATTTCTATTTTAAATCAAAAAATCAATCAAATTAGGGTTCAATTTTGACAGTTGAAATCAAATGTGTTATTGATGATACACCACCCGACTTGTGTGTACACTGTGTGCATGACAACAAACAACTGACTGGTTCGAAGGTAACTCCAACAGTATTCGAGATGTTTCAGAGATCCTTTATGGACGAGAAGAGGGTTCACTTGCAGAGGAAAAACTGAACTGAACTAAGCTGATAACACTGCCAAAGATCCTTGATTGATTTACTCGAGCAGATGGTTTACTCTGGACAGGTTTGAGACACCAAACTTTAAATTAAACTGAATTTCTATCTTTTGTTGTTTACTGATACCCTTTCTCTTTACTCTGGAATTTTTGGTGAATATGATTTGAACTTGTCTTACCCTAACCTGCAAATAGCACCAGGATAAAATGAATCTACTATTGTAAAAATGTACATGACAGCTGCCATAAACGTCTTAGTTTAACAAAAGCATAACTGTCAGCCGAAAAAATGATTTAAATCGAAAATGGAATCAAATCATGACTTTTAAATTGAAAGTCTCAACGTGGATTTGGGCAGTCATGACACCCCACAAGACACTGACAAGATGAAAATGCACCTCTTTGAATAAAAGACAGTCTCGTCATGGCTGAGTTCTTTTCTCTTGAAAGAAGAAAACTCAACAAGGAGCTGCAACTCAGACTAATTCTCCCCTCTAAAACTACACATTTCACGTTTTCAAGTGTTAATATATACGTTCACCAATTAGCCTGCACAGAGCCGTGGCACCAATTACAATGGAATGTCTCATATTACATCTACAGCACATGGCTTCTAGTGTTAGTGAGTGAGAGGAAGAGACAGAATAATAAGTTACACCTTCATATCATTAGACACGAGGTATTCTTGGTCAAATAGATTAAAAATTGAGTCAAGGCGAGGCAAACTTTGTGCTTCCTCCACTCAGATAATGTGCAGGCAAGTTATTGAGACAGACAGTCAATAAAACATGAGCTCCATCTAAAGCTCACCCGCAATAAGCAATCTGCCAAGGAAACGATCAAAGAGATGAAATTAGCCACAGAGGAATGCAGAGTCGGAGCGAGGAGCCACTCTGCGACACCGTAAATGTTTTCTCTTGTAGTAATTTCTAAGGAAAAAAAGCCCCTGAATCTCTGTTGTGAATTGAGCTCCGGTTCGAATGATTACCAGATCAGAGAGGGAATCCTTTCGCCACACAAGGAGACCTCCGCCCCTGGGCGATGCTCCGAACTGACCGCAAACATCTTTTATTCAAGAAGCAATTTTTTCATCAACTCCATCTTTTATTTAAAACCAGAGACTCCAGCTTCAGGAAGTGAGTTCCAAGTGATGAGCACCTGATGTGCTCAGACTTGAAATTAAACCACCACACACTAGTTTAACTATCACACACACACACACATGTGCACGCACGTGCACACACACACACACACACACACACACACACACACACACACAGTTGAGGAAAAAGTGCTTCAGTGGGGTGTGTGAGACGGGAAGATAACCACAATGCCAGTCTCTCCATTTTTTACAGATTCAAAATGGGAACTTGAGGTAACAATTTGTGACAAAACACAGATGGTGGAAGCATTTAAGAAGTCAGAATAATTAGGATTACAATTAACCACATGTCTCGCTCCCAGATAAGTTCATTTTGCCTCTGTAAATCTCACATTCCGTTTCCCTCGGCTGAGCTTCATTATCTTGAGAGAAAGCCTCCGAACCGATCACAACAACACTTCGCAGCTCTTCGGCAACCAGAGGGTCTCACAAATGACACCTTCATAAAAAGGCATCGTATTAGCTGTTCTTCCACACAAATGGAGGATGACTTTATTTCGTCAAGGCATCATTATACTGTAGCCTCAGTGGACGACAATATAATGACGACTATACTCACATAAAAATGCCTTAATAGCCTATGTAAAGTCCTTGAAGGAGTAATGTGGATTTTCGTGCATAAGGGAGTAGTAAAAAAGTTGTAATATCTCAACGGAGACCTTACTGGGCAAATGACATTCAGAGGAACTTTGAGGAACTTTACAGAGAGAGTTGAAGAAACATGTTTCACGGATCTAAACGTTAAGATTTGTAGTTTCTTATACACATGTGCACATATAAATAAGAAAATAAGATGTATCAATCATATTATACACTGGACCTCTGTCTATATCATGTGTCAGTGACATAACAAATGCAATATGCAATACATGTTCCGTAAGGGATCAGAGCAGAAGGAAGAGCTCTATGAGTTTTCACAGAACAAAATCTTATTAGAGCTATGGAATATTAAGTCACCCATCTTTGCTCAGCCTTTCTTACCCTCAGGTGTGCTATTACTACAGGTTAGAAACTTCTTTTTAAAATACAAGAATGAGAAATCTGTGGTTATCTGGCATCCCTTATACCTTATAAACCATTTATTAAGCAAATATCAAGGTTTATAAACATGAGATGCAATTTTATAATGGCCATAATATCGAGAAAACAAGTCGAATCTAACTCGTTATAATTGGGAAAACGCAAAAAATAATACCTTTGACCCATGACCGTTTAGGGCTTCCATAGTTTATGGCTTCCATATTTTCCATAATAAAACTGTTAGCTAACACTTTATAATAGCCGTCATCAATAAATAGTACAAAACCACAGTTAATCAAAACTTGTTAATAGTAACTTAAGATATAAACTGTCCAATATAATTTATAACTCGGGATATCTAGAAAACAAGTCGAATTTTCCTCTTCATCATGGGGAAAACGGGAAAAAGTGATATGTTTGACCCATGACCGTTTAGGGCTTCCGTAGGTTATGGCTTCCATATTTTCCATAATGAAACTGTTAGCTAACACTTTAGATTAGCCGTCATTAATAAATTGCACATTATTAAAGTTGATTAAACCTTGTTAGTAAAAATTTAAGATATACATTTTCCCAATATATCGAGAAAACAGATACAATTTAACTCGTTGTCACGGGAAACCGGAGAAAATAACGTTTGACACCTGACCGTTTAGTTCCGTTATTTTAACGTTAATTAACGTACATATTTTGGTCATCAGCTTCGGTCGATTAGGATTTTAGGACTGTATTTAAACTTTTAACATATAACAAGTCACTGAAATCTGTTATAAATTATACATTGCATTTTTTCCAACACAGAATTTTTTAAAAATATATATTTTACTTTAGTAGAAACTCAAACAAAACCGCCAAGAAAAGCTACAAATCCCTCATTAAAACGTTAAAAAGTCACAGCAACAACTTCCCCGCGGGTAAAGACTACACGCTGAAATCCACGGCAGCAATAAAACTCATTTCTAAGCGTTTAAATCACTCACCCTCTCCCGGCTGAGCTGCTCACAATCAGGTCCGCTCCACTCTCACCGACACCGGGCGACGAACTGGCTGCCAGCCTGCAGCATCCCGTCTGAACATGTCCGGCCGAGCCGCCCACCTTGACCTCAGTCGGTCGGTCGGTCGGTCGGTGCACGGTCTGCACAAACACTCAGTGAGTCCCAGCTTCACTGTGGTTCCCCTCCTCTGTTGTGTCGGCGGTGGAGTCGGGGTCACAGCGGCGGTAGTCTGACAGAGAGAGAGAGAGCGCGCGCGAGAGAGAGCGGCTGAGGAAGAGGAGGAGGAAGAAGAGGAGAGGATGGAGGAGGAGGCTTCACCCAGATTTTTTAGGCTGTACTTCACCAGGGCAGAGCTGCTCTCCCTGCACAGATACTGTAATAGGATGGGCTGAGATGAATATGAAGACACTCATTTCAAGTCAAAGGAACAGTTCTCATGATTATTTGCTCTCTGGTGGACAGTCAGATCTAAATTACAAGATAAGTAACCCTGGAAGACATATGATAACAATCTTCTCACCTTGTTAAAGATGTAATATGTTAAAAATCTGTATTCAAATGTCTAGAAATGACTTAAGTTGTGTTGTTACGTCATCCCTAATGATTTTGTCAATGTTCAATGTTTTATGAGCGTTTCATTTGGCGCCCATCTATATAACTTCCGGAGAGCCTTTCCTGATCAGGAAACCGGCTATATGTTGAAAATGAGGGTGGCTGTGGCTTAGGGGTAGAGCCAGCCTCTTGTTATTGGAAAGTCGCTGGTTCCATTCCCCTGGTTTGCATGTCGAAGTGTCCTTGGGCAAGATACTGAACCCCAAACTGTTCCGCCATCAGTGTATGAAATACTGTAAGTCGCTTTGGACAAAAGCGCCTGCTAAATGTAAAATGAAAGCAGCTTATTCCCGAGCCATATCTCTGTTGGTTGTGAGGCAGCGACCTCTAGCGGCTGTAGTAATTATTACTGTTGCAAAGGAGGAAGTCAGGAGATCTAGTATAAGGAGCAAAAAGTCTATGTAGAGAGCCAAAGTCATGCTCCCTATGGTTTGCTCCATGGGACCATATTCCAGAAAGGCTTTGTATGTTAGTGAATGGAGAGAGACAAATAATCTTTTGTTCCTGTTTGTGTCATGAGTCACACACATATGACGTTTGTCAAATCTAAAAAGGTAATTTTCCAAGTCTGTAAAGTGTCAGTTCATCGTAAATAAAGTAAATCAGGTTTTGTGTTAAACTGCTCAGTGAACAGAATTGTCTCACTCAACAGACGTCACCAACACCAACATGGTGAAAGCTGTCATGTTGTTTTGGGAATGGTGTTGTAAATCATTTTGAGGAGATGTAGATGTGCAACATAATATGACTAAAACCTGAAACATTACCTTGTTCGTGAACATTTGTGTATGTGTCACGTCAGATTTTCATCAGCAATGGTGGTTGTTTAATGGGGCGTCCACCACCAATGAAGCGTGTTTGACCGAAGGATCATTTGTCTTTATTCACGTCACTCTTGCGTGTTTTTTTGCTCCCAATCAGCCAGATTACTTTAACGTACATTAGCCGTAAGCCAGCCAGCAATGGCACAAACCAAGGGTGTGTGTGTCTATGTTTTTGTATTCGGGTCAACTCCTACTGAGTTCAGCACTCACCTGATCGTTTCCCTTTTCCCCACTCCTCTCTGTACTGTTACATTCAAGAAGTAGAGTACATTTCTCCTCCAGCTCCAGTCAGCAGTCAACATTACAGAGCATAAACATCCGACAATGGAGGTCAACTCCGCGGATCGCTGCTGCAGTCAGGTTAATAAACAGGAGTGAAGATACATTTTTAATCCTGAAATCTAATAATAATCTCTGAGCTCTCCTCCCGTCGCGTCAGATCAGATCAGAATCTGTCTCTGGGTGTTTATGCCTCCAGAAGGTCTGGCTCCGCATCGACTCTCTCTTCCAGATTAGCTATTTTTACTAGAGATAAACTATCACTATTCATTTGATCCCTTGACGTCCACTGTTTACTTAATTTAATTAATGTCGCCCCCTTCTTGAAACACCTTATTTAGCTAAAAATAGTCATCATGTTCTCAAACTAATAAATCGTGCACCTTGTGTTTAATATCCAAAAAGTAGATTCACATAATCACAATAAAAGTGTAATAATTCCAGCTGATCAACAGCTGTATAAGGGGACCCAAGCACTGTGTTTAAATACAATTATGAGGCACTTGAACTTACAACGTAAGATACGTTTCTAAAATATGATCCGTTGTTATTTATAAAAGTCTAGCTCCACCAGCCGTAACATGGAAATGAAGTAGTCAGTCGGAGATCATATTTTCTCAACTTTTAAGAGAGTAATTTTTTCATAGTGCGGCAGTGCTTCTTTTACTTGTGTCAAAAATCTAAAAACTTCTTCCACCACTGGTGATCAATCACAAAAGAGTGGCAGGGTCGAGTACAAAGACATAAAATTAAGAGTAAGAGGAGCGAAGGTCATGAAGCTATTAATCTGAGGGCACGACAAGTGATTTATTAGTGCCAACTCCAAAATGTCGGTAATAAAATCAGTGCTTTGAGGACATTAGGAGTTTTTTTTCCACCAGGCTCTGTAATGGAGCCAACATCACTGTCAGGAAGTTTTGTTTTTTTAGTGAATGGCTCAAAATTAATCAAACCTTATTCATCAAACATACACAACACAATTTATCTGCAAGGAGCAGTTTTATAGCAAATGTTTGATTAATTTTCTTCTACAAGTCAACTTGTAAAAGAGAGAAATGAGCAGAACGTGTCATTTCTTTTCCGAAAATGTAAAAGTCGTGCCTGGTATTAATGCTCTGATGCAATTTTGCTGTCAGTTTCTCTTTCACCGTGACGGATTACCTTTAATGGCAAAGTTGTACAAGACAAAGCTCCAGAAATGTTATGTTCTTTGGAGTGGTACAGGAGCAAATGAGTCCATCTGAAAAAAGTGATTTAATGACATCACATCACGCAGGAAAACTGTCACAGCTGTCAGACCTCACATGGAATGATCAGAAGGAATCAAGAGGCGGCTTCCTTCAGGCTGGTGTAGATCACTGTCACTGACAGCCAAGGCCGAGAGGAACAAATCTGACTGGAGAAGAAGAAGAAGCTGATCAAAATATAAATGATCTTCAACGAGAGAGAGCGGAGCAGCTGTGTGTGTCTTAGCGAGGATCAACAGGGAGTGTCAGCGGGACGGCATATCAACAAATTTCACTGCAAATAAACTGCAAACTATCATGTCCTGATAGAAACAATCAGAACAACAACCGTGGACTGCACTGCTTTTAAAGTTTTAGTTACCACCTGTTGGAAGTCACTTCAAACAAAATGGGGCATCAACGTTTCTAAAGATCTGAGTCGTTCCACTGCTAATAATTAACAGGTGGATGTACTCTGAAAATGGGAATGCAGATTTTATACTTTAAATATGTCAGATGTGTTAAATGTGCATTGCATGATTTGGTTTGTGTTGTAAAAACACACCATTTCCAAGGTTTCATTATCCACAGTAAATTTTTCACATGCCTAAATTTAAAAAAAGAGCCAGATTCCGTTCTTTCAGGCAGGTTTGCAGCGTTTGACCTTGCGCGCCCATGAAACACCTCGAGCCAGCAGGTTTCAATCGCCTGAATATGCAGGACGGCCTGAACCTTCCGGGTTAGAAATATCTCAGCTCTCAGGGGTACAATACATCTGTCAAACAGAATTGAACTGACTTTGTAATGCAGGTTATGTGTAAGGTCGGTGTATTCATCAATTAAAATGTGTGTGAACCTTTTCGCTTTTCTTTTTAGACATCACACGGCGCCTGCATGCCAACGTGAGGGGACTGAGCGAAGAGAAAATCATTGTTCAGGCCTGTTTTGCCAAAGCTCAGTGGATTTGTTCAAGAAACAAGTTGCATTTAGTTTCAGTCCTTTGGTGATGAAAATAATCGAAATCACTTTAGAAATGTTTTGTCTTAGAAAATGGAATGAAAGTAGATTTAATGTGGTCTCTACAAAAGTAAATCAATTACAATTATAAAAGTTAAAAAAAACACATTTGCATTTATATCAACCCTTTCAAATCAGTGCTGTAGACAGAACAAAGACAGAAGAGGAGAAGCTCAACTAATTAATACAATCAGTTGAAGTCACCCAATAATCTGTGCCAGTGATAATCAGGATTCAAAGTGCAGAGTCAGACAATGTTTGTCTATCTTAGCAGTCAAGCAAGGTCGCTGCTAAGATTCACAGGAGACATAAAAATGCTACAAGCAAAGAATTAATCTGACTAGAAGGTGGTGACAATAATAAGGTGGAAACTCTGTCAAATGGATCAATGTGGAAGTGACCCATCCTATCTGCCATCGTGACGACAGATATTCATTTAAATGAAATATGACACTGTATGAGGATGATGCCGTCAGCTGCTGTAAATTGTCCTGCTTCCAGTCCTGAATGGATTGGACCTCACACTCCCGCTTATATGAAAAGAAAATCCGTTTCTGACACGAGACTGCAGGACCATCATTATGCAGAAAGTGTGTAAATTTACCAAACCAAACTACATTACAAGAAAGCAATCTGATCCTTGACTACTTTAAAAATGCATCCAAACCCTTTCCCCTCGTTCCTGCAGCCCCTCTCGCGTCCAACCACCTCCCTCCTCCCCCTGACTCTCGTCCACATTCCATCTTTCTAATCCCCTTGACTGAAGAGCGGAGGACCCAGTGGCTCCGGGGCGTGGAGCAGGACGAGAAGTAAATTAGAGAGCGCAGAGAGGGCTCGAGATGAGAGAAGGAATGAAAAAGAAGGAGAGTGACTCTTGAGCTGCTCACACAGTGAGGGAGGGAGAGGAAGGAGTGAGAGCAAAGACATCTCGGTGAAAGAAAATAAAACCAATCCCAATATTACTTAAAAATCTTTTTTATTTTGACAAAATAATTAAGTACTACAAGAAGGAAAAGTTTAAAATAGACACTTAAACAAGCTGCCACAGCAGACGGAGAGCCTGACTTTGGCATCAGTGGCGCAAAACACTGACGTTCAGTTTTACGTCCTCACATCCATCGGGCAAGTCCGTCTTCTTGCAATATTAAATCCCCGACATGAATAAAAACCAAATCAAAAACTCAGATTTATCAAACTTTAACAACACACAGAAATACATCACTTTACCACTCATGGCATTTAATAAAACAAAAAGGAGAGAAACAAACAGTCCCCAAGCATTCATTTTTCATTTATACAATTTAGTTGTCCTTGTTTTTGCATCTGGTGGCTGCAGCATTAAAAAAAAAAAAAAACACACTGGCACCTTTTACCTGACTTCGGGCTGGTCTCACAATGGTCTGCCCACTTACACAAGTCAGAGTGTTATCAGTGCCGCTGGCAGTCAGGACAGGGTGATAAGTCATTTGCAGACAGAGCCGGAGGTAGGCGCGGTGAGCGGCAGCGAACTGCAGCACAGGAACCAACAGATTCTAACGAGTCCTGAATAAAAGGAGCGTCTGCCCTGTTCACACAGCCGAAGTGACTGAGCGGAACACTGATGATGAAGACGTTACTTTGTGGCCAGGCAAGAACTAATAACCTTCAACTAAAACAGGCTAAATCTAATGCTAACGTTTACCCTTTAAATAGACATCTCTTCCATCTTGGCCAAAAGGTGAAAACATCAGAGGACTGAAGACATTTCATGAACAGCAAGTAGAAAGTCATGTGTAAAATGTAAAAGGCATTATTAAACTATATTGGTTTATTGCTGTAATGTAAGTGAACTGGATTAAGAGGAAAGAAAAACTGTTTCTATGGCTTCCCCTACTGCGCCTTGGTCAGGATATGGAGCGAGAGTGTGTCCACACACACCCCTGCAGTTCAGGGGACGACCGTGTACGGCTGGTAGGGCAGCATCTTCTGTCGTTCGTTGATTTGGAAAATCCACGCAGGCTTGACAAAGTTCAGGTTGCTGTTCTCCATCAGCGCCTGTAATGGAAGGAAAGTGAAAGAACAAATGGACTTTGAAAAAAGTGAATGCTCATCTTGTGTAACTGCGCCTGATAATTCAAACGCTAACAAGGCACTCAAATGGCTGATTCTGACCGGCGGCTTCAAACAGATTTTAGAGGCACTTGGTCCCAACACTGCTGCATATTTCCCGGGAGGCTTAAACACTCAGTTTCTCAGTTGGCTTCATTGATTTTACTTGATTATGCCACGCAGAGTGATAAGTGCTACTGTCTAAAGGAAAACGCCTCAGAAGTTTGTGCTGCAGCGTTTGGTGAAACACATTCACAGGACGCTGTTTTCCCTTTCTTTGGCTTTTTGAAAAGAGATTTTTCAGCTTTGCACTTTGTAAAACTTGGGTGTTGTGTTTTTACAGAGATAGTTTACCTCAGAATCATAAATCGAAATCTGTAACGCTGTTTATCCATCAAGAATGTTTTGATGTGATTTGCAGAGTTTTGGAGAAATCGGCCGTAGAGATGTCTGCCTTCGCTTGAATATAATGGAACCAGATGGAACTCGGCTTGTGGCTTTCCAGAAATCGAGATACTCCACAGACACTATTGTGAGCCGTTTCATGTCAGAACTGTTTTCCTTCTGCCAAACTACACCTGTCAACCGTACCCCTGCGCAGGAGGAATCGGCATCTACTCACGGATGAGACTCGTGTTCGTGACAGCGTGGGATGAAGACACTAATGGCATCCTCCTCGATTGATCTGTAACATTAGCTACTGTAGTTAGCTTACATCTCATTACCTCTAGTGAATTATTGCACGCGTCCTTCTGCTCTGTGATACGGAAAGAAAACAGTTCCTACATGAACCTGCTCACGACATATCCTGTGGATTATCTCGATTTCTGGAAAGACGCATTGCTGTTGAGTTTTTTGAATGTATTTTTTTGGTGCTTTGGGCACCACAAGCCAAGAACAACCGACTGTACTTCCATTATATTTCAGAGAATAACTGAGCTCAGCCAAAGAGGACTCCATAGTTCCATCATATTCAAGTAAAGGCGGACATCTGTACAGCCAATATGTCCAAAAGTTGGCAACTCACGGCAAAACAATCTTGATATGGTTGTTCAGATACTGATTCTAGAATCAGAAATGCCTCAAATACGACCTAAAATGCTTGAATTGTTATTGGTGAGTAAACAAATCTATACACTGACCAATGAAACCATTCACTTGTAAGAAACGGGGCCCTTCGACTTCCCCGCAGCATCTGTTACTTATTGAAATGTTCTAAATGTAGATGGATAAATAGCAGGACAGGGAAGAGGAACAATGTGTATTTTTGATTAGGGGGTGAACTATCCCTTTAAGCTCGTGTTAGACATCACTAATTTGGCTGCCAAAGAAATGTAACAACAAAAGAGGAAAGAAGAGAGGACTCAAACTCACATCTTCAAAGGACTCGTGCCACCCTTCACTGGTCACCACGAACTGCACCTTCTCCGTCATGTAGTCCTCAATCGCTCTGGAGCAAAGACGATATTGTGTTTTAATACAAACAATTAACTGCAGTGAATCGCTTTTTATGCTCCATCTTTTCTCCCACGACCAGTTAAAGTCGTTACTTCTCGAAGCCAGTCTCACCCGTTAAAGGCAACGATGTATCGCAGCAGCAGGCGCCTCTCGTTGTTCGGAAATTTACCGTAGAGGAAAAAGTGCTTTCCGCTCAGGAAGTCTGGAAGAAAATGAGAAAACGGGAAGAGAAAGGTGAAGAAAAGTGCAGTTGATGACTACACAATATATATCAGACCAGTAATTATAGGTGCTCTAAAGGGGAGAAAGGAGCAAAGCAAAGAAAACAAGAGAAAAACGGTGCACAGTTTGACGTCGGTGTGAGCCGTCCAATTACTTTCTGTCGGACAGGGAAGCAAGGACATGTGTTCCTGTGATTCTAACAGGGACAGATAAAAGAGACAAAGACAAAGATAAGAACAAACAGAGACATACTTGGGAGCTCGGGGATGGGGTGATCCTGTTCAGCCTCGGCATCTGTGTTTTCATCTGTCGACCCCCCGTATGGATCTTCCTCTTTCACCACCTTCCCTTCCCCTGCAGCTTTCTTCCGTCTGCTCTCGTTCTCCACCCTGTTACAAGGACAGAAAAAAAGGACTTGTTACATCTTTGATGCTACAAGGATTCATGACTGCCACTCGAAAGAAGAAACCTCCCTGCTCGTCGCCTTGGAGTCAATGGATCTATATAAAGACACACTTAAAGCTAATTCTATAGCCCTGTTGTTAATCTATCTATACGGGACCATCAGTTACAACTCTAACCTGGATTTTACTTTTTAAAAGTTTTGTTTCTGCTACTGTGCTGCTCAATATAACCACCAACTAATTAAACACAAGTGCAAAAGTTGCTCTTTTTAAGGCAATTGAGCGCCCTGAGTTCAATATATTAATATGAATACATCCTCAGCTACCAGTCCCTCTGCAATTTAGTGGTGATCTTCAAAGTGGAGAGCTCTCTTTTCTGTCAGTGGGCTTTTTCAGAGATTTTGAAAGAGAAAACCAGTTCAAAACAAACTTAATTGGCTAAAAGCAGTATTAATTGATTTTTTTTTTGCTCACTTGCAAGCAGTGGAAAAAGTTGTAAACACAACACAGATATATTGACACCTTATAACAGTAATAATATAAGGTTGTTGTGGTGAACGTGTTCGCAAGCAGTTGCATTTTTAAGTGTCCAGCATGCACGGAGCATCATTAGTATTCATTCAGAGTCGTGTTTTTGACGATCTGACAAATGCAAAGTCCAATATTTATTTCCCTTTCAGCCTTATCTTGTCCCTGAGGGAAATATCTGGCTTTGAGCTCCTAAATGTTTCACTATGTTTTCCAGCTCGTTGCTCTGCCTGTCTGCTGATTGGCTTACTGAAAATTACATTTGGTATCAAAAACAAAACCTGAAATGAAAAAGGAAACATTGGCACTGAAAAGTAAAGAAAAAAAAACAAAAAAAAACAGGAATACATTTATTTTATATGGATCCTTTATCTGTTTTCTATGATCAGCTTCAGATATTTTCTTCACGTCTGTCTTTTGTCAAACAGCTCTGATCAGTTTTCTTGACAGGATTCTCAGTTTCACCTCTACACTACTGCTGTTTTTCCATTGAGGGGAGGGGATTAAGGAAAGGGGGCAAGGAGAGCGTGATTTACACCTGCATACTAAGGAGTGGAAGTCACCCTTACACTGAACCCACTCTGAAGCCTCTGGCATTATGACACACTTAGCATAAAGAAATGGGTCCCTAGAATTCACCTGGAACTCAAGTATGTCTCTAACGGCTGCTGTTTTATCACTTTTATGATCAGCGGTGACGGAAACTCAACAGCCGGGTGGACACGCTAATAGTCGCCCCTAGTCAGGCGTGATGCTATGACACATTTTGAAGTTAAGGATGCTAAGAGATTTTTTTAGAGCTATTATTGTTCCAAAACAATAAGCTGAAAGACGCTAAAATGCTCTATAAACCTGAGGACTGCAGAGTGAGGTGATAAAGACCTCTTACATTTCATGCAGTTATTCGATCTGTTGTTGATGTTTAGTGAAGCTCAAAGTAAAAGCACAAAAAAAATCCTTTTTGAAAGACTTCTGTGAGTTGGTAGTAGAGTTGCTCTGTGCTATATTTCAGTACAACCCTCTAACCAAACAATCCGCTCCACAATGAAATAAACATTAAATGAAGATGAATGAAAGATGTGTTTTTATTCAAAGGTGTTTCTCAGACGTTACCTCATGTGGGAAAAACAGGTTGAGAACCAACCTAAATGGTTTAACTATGTGATTACTGTGCAATTATCAATCAACCTCAAGTCAATGTGAAGTTACTGATTTGAGACTAAATTGATTGTTAATCTACTAATGGAGCAACAAGAAAGCAGAGATGTGGTCAACAACCATTAAGGACATTCCTGAACTCCTCCGACATCGTTACAATTTGCATCATTGATGTTTTTCGTGTTGTTTACCTCTGCAGCTCGTCCTCTGTGTCCACGGCAGATTCATCATCATCACCATTATCACCTCCTGTGAAATGAAGTGTTCATTTGTCAATATGGTAAAACTAACCTTAATGCATGAAAAGTCCTCGCAGATAATTATGTTCAGCTTCACAAGTGTAAAACGTTTCATAGATTTATAGTTTATCATCAACAACACAAGGTTGTTGCTGTATTCGAGGACATTGCCATCACTGCACTGTGGCCCTAATCTTAAAACTAATTAACTGAGGAAATCAAATGTCAAACACTTAAACCTGCTTTAAATTTCTGTTCATTTTAGGAGGAGTTTAATCTTCCTGCTGAGTGCCAGGTCAGTCTACATTTCTGTGAAACATATATCAGCAGTTCAAGAGGACCTAACTTTGTTGGTAACACTTTCCATTACCATACAATCCTGTGCTGTTGAGGGAGGAAGGACAAGACACTCTAATTAAAATGCCGTCTCTCTGTATATGTTTGTTGGGTCAGTGTTTGTTGCGTCGCCTCACTCATGCACCACGGCACTTTACTTCTGGCCTCACATTAACATAGAAATGAGAATCATGCACAAGTCCCTTCACAGTGATTACGTCTTGCCTCCATTCTCGTTTCTCCCTCGAACAGCGTCCATGGTCTTGTCCTTTTCACGCTGGCGTTGTCAACTCATCCATTTCCAAGTGCTTCATAAAGGTGATCCCTTTTGTCTAATCCCTGGGCTCTCACATCCTCCCCTTGTCCCTACCAATTCATTCAGTCCTCTTCAGCTCCAGTGTTGCCCTCCCTCCATCCCTCTTTACGTATTTGAGCAAATAGAATGAATCCTTCTCTGTGAGTCACAGCCAATTACAATTCAGCTCTTGGATCTTAAAAATACAGATAAGTGAGTAAATACATTTTTACATGTATCTTCTGCTTTAATTTTCAGATATACTGAATTGAATTGGACTGAGAACCTTTTGGTTCGTTTTCCCCACTGTGCCTGAAAAATGCTGTTTTCGCATGTCTCCCAATTTATTCTCATTCGCAGTATTTTTGTGGTGGGTGTCCCTGAGGCAGTGCAGAAATTAAGCGTTACCTGTATGAATTTGAAAACAAAATATATAGAGGGGAAGAAACACTGCTCAACCCTGTTCTTGACACAAACTATTAAAGGAATAATAAAAATAAAAGGTAAGTTTTCTGCTAAGATCATGTCTAAGGCAGGGGTGGCCTAAAGGTGAGCAAAAACAAGGTTTGCTGGTTCAGATCCCTACACTGACAAGACAAGTCTGAGTGAGGAAAATGAAAGGCAGTGCTTGCCCCTGCCTCATTTACCACCACTGTGGTGACCTTGAGCAAGGCACGTAACCCCAACCGCTCCAGTGTTGTCGCTCAGTGGACAGGTGATCAGACTGAGGCTGTGCTGGGCAGCTTCCAGGTGTGAATGTGTAGGTGTGTGAATTTGATAAGGGCGTTCCTGAACCCTCCCTGGATAAATAAAGGTGTCAGACTAGAATTAACGCATTGCGGCGATGTCACAGTGTATCTAACCTCTGATGTCATAACCTCATCATTTTATCATGTCAGACATTTGCATGACAAATGTGTCAGAAAATGTGTTTTGTGAGGTCACAGTGACCTCGACCTCACACTTCAGTCCACCAAAATCAGTCCATACTTAAGTCATAGTGAGCATTTGTACAAAATGAAAGAAATTCCCTTCTGGTGTGTCTGAGATACTATCGTACATTGGGACAGACGTAGACGTATAACCTCAAAACATAATGCATCCAGCAACGGGTATTGCTGGTGCAGAGACATAAATATACATATATGTTTTTTCTCTGCTCAACATGAATAAGCTGGCCTACAACAATGAGAGGAAAATGCTTGAACACAGAGGAGAATGTAGATCTCTTCCCTTGTTCCTTTCTACTTATGCTGTATCTTAACTAAGTGCCTTTATGGTTTTGGCTGCCATTCTTCCATTTCCCTCTATTTCACCCTTCAATGGGTGAAATGTCAAAGTCTTCCGCTATCATTTCACCCTGTCTGCCTGTCTCAGGTGAACTTCAGCTATAAATATAGCAATTACGACTTTGCAAGTGTGTTATCTTCTAGCCATTTGCTTTTTTTTCCATTCCAATAACAGTTTCTGGAGCAACCAGATAGAAAAAAAACAAAACAAGTGTAGAGTCACTGAAGTGGCACTGCTGATGTGGACTGAATCTTATCGAAACATCAGGTAAAGTTCACTCTCTCTTTTTTTTTTTCACAGTAGGAAATCAAAATTTTTAAAGTTAGTTCATGCAAACCTGGTTCGTCAACATCAGTGGAGCCGGCATACTCATCATCTTCATCCCTCTTTTCTGGGGTCTTTTTGGGGGTCGCTTGTCTCTCCTGCTTCTGATGAGGCTGCAAGAACAGCAGGAGCATGAAAACTGACTGTTTACAAACTGGAACAAGGATTCTTTATTAGATCACTTTTTACAGGCTCACTTAGAAAAACAAATGTACCTTTGTGTTCATTTCCTCCTCACTCTGGTCGTCCACTTCCATTTCGCTCTCCGAGCTCGACTCTGCTCCATCCATCAAGTACCTGGAGGGAGACAAAAAATGGGTGAACAAAAGACGTCAGGATGATTAAAGGCCAAAGGGAAACGGATGCCTGCACAATAACTCTTGCTCCCAATCAGCTTTACTGGCACAATGTTTCAAACCGCAGTGGGTACCGTCAGGTAAAAGGGGAAGAAAAGCAAGGTTCAGAGTGAAAGTTACATTTTTCACCAGACAGTCAATGTCTTGGTGCTTAAAACATTATCACTGTCTGTATCGTACGTTATTGCAGTTTGCATTCTTAGAGAAAAGTCTAACCTACCACAAGTTGAGGGAGATACCCCAAAAACTTGTCTATAAACCAAACTCACGAACAGCCCTGTCATAAATTAGACTTTATCACAGAACTAACCCGACAACCTTTTCTTCTTTGCCAGTCACTTCAAGTTAATTAAAAGTAGCTCAACAAAAGCCGTCAATGAATCGAAATGAGTGTCAGATTTTTCCGCCCTTTCTTAATAAAAAGGAAAAATGTCTGACAAAACAGCCTTATAATGAAGTGAGGTAGAGCTGCTGAGATGCTCTGACCAACAAAACTTGATCTCCAGATACAGGAAAACAAGTTTGTTTGGTACAGACACCAACAAATGTCACTTCATCAGGATTTTATAACTATATTTTTTCCAGAAGAAATGAAAATTGTGATGCAAAAATTATCATCTGCATGACATATTCTCTAGTTTTTTCTTCCCCAAAGCTACACGGTGCACATTTGAGATACATTCAGACGTTTTTGAAAAATACTAACAAACCAGCGAAAAGCGGATTGCAAACAGAAAATTAAATGACAATATAAACCTCGGCAGAAAAGCAGGAAAAATTATTCCACTTAAGATTTTCTCTGCAAAGGTTAAGAGAGTGTGGGGAGAAAAAAAAAAAGAAAGCAAAATGTTCCAATAAATTCAGAGATGATTATAGTGCAGGCAATGGACATGACAAGCAGAAAAACAGGAAGGGACGACCAGCAAACACTCCCCTTGTGTCCTCCCACACACACATGCACACACACTTTACACTGACATTTTACTGACCTATGCTCACTCGTTTCAGAATACTCAGTGCCCAGGAAATTGGAAAAATCGAGCAAAAGGGGATTAAATGCACAATCTGTTGCCTACGACTGGGGGTTGACCAATACGGCTTTTTCAGGGCCGACACTGATTAGCAGAAATCAAGGAGACTGAGGACCGATATTGAACATGAATAACGTGTTAACAATCAGATAATGTTGTGTGTGTGAGAGGATCAGGGCCAAACTAGCATATTTTTAAATGATTTTATTGTTAGTCTGACAGAAACATCACTAATGCAGATGAAAGGAATGCGCTGACTATCGGCCCAGATAATTGGCCAAGGCCGACAATCTTTCTACGTCTACTTATGACTATAAATTTAACTGCATGGTGAGCTGGAGACACGTGTTTTTTTCTGGCATATAACCAGGTAATATCAGAGCTGAACTAATTTGATAACTCAATATTGTTTGAGCTATTTCACTACGTCTGACATTTAATACACTAAAGGATACATCATTAAACAACACAATACTCAGAAGGTTAATCAATAACAAAAAATGTTAATTTGTAGCTCTAAATTAGCGGCAGCCCCTATCGATGAGGTCATGTAGGGTACACAAAGTCGTAGAAGGCTATGGCTGTAGAGCAGCTTTTAACGCCCTGTTCAAATCAATTACAAGGGATTTTATGGTTCTTGATTGTGACATCACAACACCACAATAGACAGGACACACCATCAACACATCATACATTTTGTTCACCAAAACTAATAACTATCTGTCATTATTGATTTATCAATTGATTCTATTGAAACGTCTTAATGAGCTTTCTCATGCTGCCAGAGCCCGAGGTGAAATGTTCAATGTTTATCAACCAAATCATTGATTTGTTTAACCACAGGGTCAACCCTGGAGGCAAGTAATCCCAATGATAAACTTAAAAGGCACACAGAAGCAGCACAAGCTCATTCTGTAAAGCTGAACTCATTAATCAACTCTGAAAGTGGACGACTTTCAGATTTGGATTTTTTGAGGTCTGACTGATTTCCGCTGAAGAGACTGCAATTGCACTGGGAACGGGAGCCCTTCCCACTAACAATCAAGGGGAGAACAACAAGCCGTTAGCCTACTCTCTGAAGTGTGTTCTCCTCTGGAGAAATTCCTTCATCAGCAGTCATACGAGGTAGATATGTTGGGTTTTAGTGTGTTTCTCCGTGCATCTCCCACTGACTTTAATACAGATGACAACAGCGAGATTCAATGACCTTCCTTCTTTTTTAGGTTCCTTGCGCTGGTCGTCAAACCAAAACCAAGCCAATATCTGCTAGCAGATCCTCAAAGGATCTGATTGGGCTGATTGGTTCAACCACTGAGGTTTGGCCACAGGCATAAAGCTTGAAGCCTCGTTAAGATGGACTCGCAAGATTGGAGGATCAACCAAATGCAGCTGCCCCGTAAAGTCTACTGATACTACTACTGATGACCTGAGAGGATTTCTAGAGCTGAAATGATCAACTGAATAAAGGGTAGACCGAAAGATCAGTTTTTGGCTCTGCACATTTCAGGAAGCAGCAAATATTTTCAGACAGGAACTTTTAGGTGTTTGCGATTAAGCTGAATGTGCCCTAGATCTATCACGGCGTGATTGTGCTGATATTTTGGCTCGAGCCGGCAAACTATTTCCCAATTCCTCTTGGGATGTTGCTGCAGAGCCTCGGCTTTAATGAGAAATTTGTTTACTTATTCAGATCCATTGTGATGGGACGCTGCAGAGCCGTTTGAGTGTTTTCTGCCCTCTTCTCTTCCTGCCCATCTCTGGAACCTCGCTGATTGGATAATGACTATGAAGGGAACATTTCTGGGCTGCTTAGCTAATATCTCTCTAATACGTACACTACCTAGTACGTATGCATGTCAGGACCTGAATGAAGCTGTGCAATTACCAGATGCTCACTGGCAAAGTGTTTGTGTGCATTATGGAGCAACAGTTTGAGAGTGTGAGTGTGCGTATTTGTTTGGGTACTTGTCATCATCAAAGTAAGTGGTCCCTTTAATTACCCATAGCAGATGCAGCTTTTAAATAAAGGATACATCATCAAAGCTGCGCACTCCACGCGCTGCACAATAGCGGTGCTGGGCAGGGGAATGGATTATTCTGACAATAAGAGGGGGGAGCGGAGGGGGGAGGACGAGGGTGAGGGAGACTGAGAAAAAACGAACATGACAGAGAATGGCGTCACAGGCTATAGCGAAGTTCTCATCTCCCTGCACTCCTGGAGAATCTTAAAAGTAAGGATCAGATTTCATAAAACCACAGCGTTGTGTGTCATCGCCCTTCAGCAGTATATATTCAATAAAAGCTTCCCATATCACCCTCTCCCTCTCAGTCTCTTTGTATGGCTTATATTCACACCGTGGCTGTCCAAAATAATCTCATCAAAATGTAACTCTCACCGCTTTCATTTCTGCCTTTGAAGACTAACGTAGAAAAAAAGATTTGACTGCACTCCGGATCTTATCAGTGGATTTTTCCTGCTGGAGCCGGATGGCAATTATCTCTTTAAAATGACAGTAATGTCAAAATAACTAATTAAATCCAAAGGAGAGCACACTAATAACAGGTTTGTGTCAGCTCCTCTTGTGTACTTGTCATTCGTCTAAATCTGCAACCTGACAATTTTTTTTTAGATTATCGGTTTATAATAATCTGATTATTTGATTAATTTTGTCTATGACATGGTTTCCCAAAGTACAGCTCACGGGCCAACAGCGGCCCTCAGAAACAAATCATGAAATGCATGAACAATAGTTAAAGATCTGCTGGTCCATTTCAATACAAACAGTTACAATAATCTACATTTAATACAACATTCAGCTGCTCCAATGAATTGAACCCCCACTGACAAGTGTCTGGATGGACAACTTGGCACTTTAGTGGGAATTGAGACGATAAATCTACCACGCTGTATAGTTGAGGAGGAGGTTTAAGGAAAAGGGGATCAGCTCCTACTTGTTGCACCTTGGGGGACAGATAAATGATCTGAGGTGAATTCAAGATGCTCAAGGAAACGACTGCGACTAGTTCATAGGTTTTCCTCTGCGACCCTCAATCATATGCACTCAGTCGTTAAAACTTTGAGAACGTTTGTTATATGGATTGATCAACAAATACTGAAAAAAAACTTCAAAAGATCAAGTTCATGGTGACGAATTAAACCACAATGATAATCGACTACTAAAATAGTTTTGATTAATTTTTGATTGATGGACTAATCAAGAAATCTTTCAGCTCTAATCTCAATTCTTTTTTTTACTATAAAGTGATGAGAAATATTTGTGAGATTAACTCTGCCTACATAAGCCCCCCTTTCGGTACATGAGCAGGTTATTCTACAAAGAAGACCCGGTCTGTTTTTCTGAAAAAGTCACAAGGGCAATTGGACCGGACTGGACATAATAATCTTTCTCTACACTTCTTAAGTCTAAACTTGAATGCTGTCACAGTTTTCATTTAACTGACTTCTGATGAAGAAGAAAATAAAATCAGTTTGTGTGCGAAGCAAATAGAGAGGCAAAAAATCATAGTCACACTTATTCAGCTCCAGAGTCCATTAAAACAGTTTGTAAACAGCATTTGGGCAAATGCAGGAAATAAAAAGACAACCAAAAGCCGATCTGAACTATGCACTGGCTCTGCAGAGCTATAGGAAAAAAATAGGCAGTGGACATAACATATAATACAAGCGAGAAGCTAATGAGATATCTGATGTAAGGTTTCCACAGGGAACTTGAGAGCTGATGATCATCATCAGTCATTCATGCAAATACACAGTCATGAAATTACAAGATCAGTTTTCAGATCCATCACTGAAGCAGCCTGTGAGAGAATTGTAATCGCTCATCTTCCTTGATGTCATTAGTCTTCAAATTACCACTATAAAGCTCCCTCTCACATGCCCTTATCTCTATATCATGTGAGTTTTACAACTCAAATGAAGTCATTATGGAATGAATATTTCTGCTATAGAGACTAATGTCTGACGACCTAAGTGCCATTAGGTTAATCACACAGATAAATCCAGTCGTGATTAAAGCCTGACCGATATATTAATTGGACCATTCTACTCCCTACTCCCCTCCCATTACACTCCTGCCCAGTTAGTTTAAGATTGCGGTCAAATTGAAGGTGTTAACTAATTAACAAACTCAACTAATACATCGAGTAACAACAACACTGTGGTACGAGTTAAACAGCATGTCATTCTGCACGGCCGCTGTCCTGACAAAACAGAGCTACAGCTCAGAATGAGCTACAAATACAATCTGAGCATGTGTTGTGTGTTTCAGAGGCAAAATCAATCCAGAGGACACACTCATGGTGGAGAGATCGGTCTTCTGCAGGTTGATCGAATTAAATTAGATTAAGATTGTTAAAATTCCTGCTGACCGACCGACCAACCAACAAACAAACCAACAAACCAACAGACATGGCTGAAAACATAACTTTCATGACTGAGGTAAAAAGTTGTCAGTGCAACCTAAAATTAAACTGCTAATGGAGGCAGGAGCACTGTACTGTGTGTGCTGGGATGGTAGCCACGGTAACAGAAGAAGAAAGTAGGACTCTTATTTCATTGGAGTCAATACCAGAGCTGCAATGATTAGCTTGTTAACAGTTAAAAATCACCAACTCTTTTGATTATCTTTTAAGTAGTTGTTAAAGAAAGAAAAAATCCTCTTAAATGTCAATATTTTCTGGTTTCTTTGCTCATTTTTTGACAGTAAACTGAATTTCTTTTGGGTTGTGGACAAAACAAGACATTTAAGGATGACATCATCTTCAGCTTTGGAAAACACTCATCGACATGTTTCGCACTTTTCTGACATTTAATAGATCACTCAAGAAAATAATAATCAATAAAAATGATCTTTCGTTGTATACCTTACCAATAATTTAACCACTATTAAGATATCTACCGCAACACATGTTGGACATGTGTTTTGTCTGAATGCAACAGAAGCCTGAGACTTGCGAGTTCAGTAACCTTAGATAACGTAGCAGTGGGGGAGCCTGGCTGTAAATGAATTCATCTTCAACAAGCCAGACACATTCATAACAGAAGTGATGCGTGTAAAATAATTCCTTAAATGATGAAGCAAAGATTCACACAGTATTAAAACAGTACAGTACTACAGCAATTCATTTGATCCCTCCATTGCCTTTCTCTACAGGCATTGTGCTCTACATTATTGAGTGGACAGAGAGTCACGACAGAAAAAAATGACAGGAGACCTTGATGTTGCTAAAGCTCCCCCTGTAATGAGGGATATAATTAGGGAGCTGCTGGAGCTGGCTGGGTTGAATTTGTGATCACAGCAGGCATCAGCTGCTCAAGGTTACAATGTTCTCGGTAGCAAGTGGGCATCACTGCTGTCTGTGAGGGGTGTATTTTTGGACGCTTCAATCAGTGTGAGTGCTGTGCGCAGATTGTACCATGTGGAGGTACAGACGTGGCTTAAGAGAAAAGTATTAATCAGATGTGGGTTCATACTTTAGACACATGTTCCACACTAAAAACCAGGCTGTCGCCCTGCGGAAGTGACCTTTAGCAGACATCAAATCCCGTCCAGCTGTTCCTGTGGCCGAGCTGGAGCTCAGGCCTTATTAAAGCAACTTTATGTAACTGTTTTACCTAAAATAACAGCTTCAAAGTCATGTTGATGGTACAGTGTCTTGTAATTGTGTCAACGATGTCTCTGTCTCAGCCACTCTGCACCCCTATTACTTGTATCTAACTTCAGTGAGAGGGTAGGATCACAGCGTTACATACATGTTTACTTCAACATACAAGTTTTCAACAGATAACACTGTTCTGACGTAATGACTTTTGTTTGTAGTTAGCACCTACATTACGCCTCACAGTTTGTTACAGACCTGGGATCAAGCCCTCAGGAAGCGGGCCAGGCTTTGAAGCCATCTTTCATAGCGGTCAAACCATGAAAACACATCGTCACATGACGCACTGGGGCCCAAAAACACTTATTTTCATTCCTATTCACAATAGCCGAGCACTTAACCGGAAGCTAGCCAGCTTGGATGGCCGAAGTCTGAATAGGCTGCACAACATGGAATATTTGGGTAATATCATAGCAGGGAAGTCAAGCTTTTTTGGCTTCCAAACGCCACTGAGCAGCTTTCACGGGAATGATCTGGGCTCTGCCTCCAACACTGTGTCCAGCTTTTAATTTGACATCCTTGCCTGTGATTTGTTTTTACAAACAGCGGCGTTGCAATCAGGAACTGTGAGGGGCGCCATGTCCGACAAAGTATCAATTTCTGCTGCTTTCAAGGTCTGACTGTTCTTTCAATCATCATTACAGTTCATGATTATGTTGTTACAAAATCCCCTCACCTTTCCACATGTTTGTTCAATATTTCACCCTCTCTTACCGTTTATAGGAGATGTTCTGTTTCCTCTTGTGGCAGTCCATTACCCATTCCTTCCGTACGATCATGCCTCCTGCTGATTTCACCTGGCTGTACTTGGGGGTGTTAGCGAAGGCACAGCTGGAGTTTGATTGGCCAAAGGAGATGTGCACACACACACGCACAAACACACACACACACACACACACACACACACACGGTTAGATCACTGAAGAGAAGCTGACAAGGGTAATAGTCCGCTCTGACAGCAGGGATCAAGATGCAATCAAACTGAATTACTGAAGAGTGCTTAAAGGGCTGTTGCACAATCCTGTAATCGGTTTTAATGATCAAGATCGACTACAGATAAAAATGTCTCATGACAGAACATCTCTGGGGCAATTAAGAAAGCATCATTTGAAGGTAGGTTTGCACTTTATGTTATATCCAAATGATTTACTATGATCATCATGAGATTTATTTCAGCCGTAACACATCAATTTCATTACACTTCAGCATCGCAGATAAAACAGATTTTTGATCGGTCATCCGTTGTTGTTGACAAAATATGGAAAACATAAACATTTCATTGCTGTAGTCAGTTGTTTGTAATAAATGCTAAAGTTTTTGTTTGGTCCATCTTTCTTTGGGCCATCTTTTCTTTAATCTTATCTGCCAACATTCTGCAGTTTCTCTGTGTATTGATCTTTTGCCTGATCAGCAGCTCTTTCGCATTTGCTCTCCATTTATCTCTTCATTTTCTCTTGAGGGAGGCATTTTTCTGATCAGCTGCTACCAGAGGAATCGCACTTGCAGCAACAACTTTTTGATGTGACAGGAATATAAAACAATTTTTGTTGAAGTTGATGTGTTTTTTTAACTTGACAAATGGCAAAAAACAAACTAAAGACAGTCAATTACATCTTCTTAACAACCCTGTCAAAAGAATGACATTTCATTTTGAATGCATTTATGCACAAACAAGTCCGTAAGACTATGGTGAGTAGACTACTCTACTCAAGCAATTTTAAAACACTTGCACAAATCATTTAAAATATATGCCATGCTTGGTAGCTTCTCTGTATTACCACAACACTGTCTCATAAAATATCACATAACTAAGCTTTGCAATAAGGGTGGAGGAAAAAAGTCACTAAAGCATTCATAAATGGTAAAGCAGGGATTCTTAAGCCAACCCACAAACTTCCACATTTGATACTTACATGAGGTGTGTGGCGTCGGGAGTCCAGTCGGGTCGGTATTTGGCTCCCATGTCCAGAGCCTTTTCCCTCAGCTCCCCTCTGAAGGGGTTCTGGAAACCGCTGAGGACAAACACCACCCCCTCCATGATCCGGTTGAATGGGACCTGCTGCGCGCTTTGGGGTTTAGCTTTCTGTGGTTTGGGTTTGGGTTTGGGCGAGCTCGCCCGCTTCTTGTCCGCAGACTTCTGTGCCGAGGAAGCTGGAAGGACGAGTTGCGGAAGTTGAAGCAAGATTTCCAGGTGAAGAAATAATCTGTATGCGACTGAAGCTAAGGTGACTGTTACCTTTCGCAGTGCTGGGGCTCGGCGTGCTGGCTGGGCTCGGCTTGTGTTTGGGGGTCGCGGCTTTGCCCTCAGGTGAGCCAGCTGGGCTAATTTTCTTTGAGGGTGGAGGGCCAGAGGCATTTTGTCGCTCTTTACTGAACTCAAACTTTCTTTTTGCTGGTGGCTATGAGGAAAAAAAAGCGATGTAAGTAACAAATAAACTGGCACCTTTTCAGAATGGTAAAAATAATGTGTTTAAGACCGGTGTGGAGGAGCGGACACTGTTGGACGATCAGTGAATAAAGATAATTAAAACCCCCACAAATTGCCAACATCTCCATTTCTTTTATTGCTAGAGGGTTATCTGACAAACAAATTGTTCACGGTGTGTGCACACTCAGGATGCAAAACAATGATTCTGCATATCATCAAAAAAATTATCAAACAATAACAGCAGCAGAGTGTAAAAAACAGAATGACTCGAATATCTTTTAAGACTACTTTCTTATGCACAGACATGTATTTGTGCTGCCCACCCGTGTGGTACTGGTCGTTTTTATTTTATTTTTGTTTTCAAATATCAGACTGGCCTGTTAATTAGTTTTATTCCCCTGCTGCCAGCGGCTCCTCTAAGTTTCCTTCTCAGAGTTGCGGCTCGAATTGAGTCCATTTCATTCATTTATGTCTGTAACTGTAGGAGCCTATTTTTAACATTAAACCCACCTCAATAATTTGGTCAAGGTTTGATTTTTCAGACAGTATTTGGTTCTAAATAAAACAAAAAAATTCCAGATGTGCTTTCTTTAAACCTCCAGTAATCATAGATATATATTGCAACAAGCTTTAGGCCTACGTTTCATCCTATCTGTCGTCTAAATAAAGCTTTAAAATAACCTCTTGCTTATCAAGAGGACAGCTGATTAATGACCATCCTATGGAGAAGGAAATGACAGTGTTGTTTATTACCTGAGGTGAGACAGGGCTGGAAGAGGACGCTTGGCTTGACGTGTGGGAGCTGCCACCAACCTGCAGGGCAGCAGCAGCGTAACTCAGCTTCTGATTCTGAGGAGACACTAAAGAGAGAAAAGTGCAGAGAGCTGATGAGGGACCAAAGAGGCTTAACAATGAAGAAATAATCTCTCCTCTCTTGTCTTAAATAGCTTTAAATAACATTGAATGAATGGTGTGTTTAATTATTCATTATGATTAGCACTTTATGGTTACAAGGACCAGGAAGAATTTAATTGGGCTTCAGCTGCTGCCAAATTTGACTTAATGAATTTACCTTTTGGAGAAGGGCTTGACTTTGTTGCATTTTCCCGACTGAAGAAGAGACTGCCGGGCTGAAGGCTGGGCCCGGATGAAGGAGACTCATCCTTCACCCTGAACTGTCCCAGCTTTGTCAGTTTCTGTCAGGAGAGAGGAAAGGTTTAGTGCCAAAAGAGAAAGACGGAGAGACCGCTCGAAGTGCAATTTTCTCTTAATACGGGAAAAAGGTTTCAACTTGACAAATGATTTCATTGCCATAAAGTTGTGCAGTTCACAGGATAGACTGAGTAGCTGCACACACTGCAGTGAGATGTGCTGTGTCATGTTTTAGTTATGGCCTCTTCCCAGAGCTAAATTTAAATACTACATAAGTTAATGTCAAAGTAAAGCAGTGCGGTGTGGCAGCATATTTAACTACAGCATGTAATAACATGCTTACAAAGAACATAGTTCTATAAGACTGAATTTCACCAACGTGAATGGATAACTGGATGATTATTTGGTTTCTGGGGTTCTCTTCAGTCTCTCCAACTGGTTTGTTCTGTCAATTGTAGTAAGATCCTTGTGTCAGAACAGAAGGGCGGCTGGGTTTTGACCCTTTACACTTTTTTGCCACCAACCGAAATGTGACAAAAGCACATAATGTCACAAACTTCGTAAAGCACAGTCCAAAGTCTAGAATGTTTCGGTCAACTGTCTGGTCAGATAGTCTAGTTTATTTGATTAATTCAGATATAAATGTTTCCTCTGTTGATGTTGAAATAATATAATTATTATAATGTTGACGCTCTATGACTGCCCTGTAGTTGTAGTTTGTTTCACAATGCCAGGCATTAATGAAATAATCTTGATTACAATATTAAAAAATAGTATTAGTTAACATTCTGTATAAATGCCTACAAAGGTAACGGGTCTGTAATGTTTAAATGCAGCTCTTGATTGAGAATACTGTCAAGCTAGTGCAGTAACATTAGTATGCATCACAAGTACTTCATAACATAAGACATAACGAATGTCTAATATATAAACTCTGTATAATGTTAAGATTACAACCACCTATACTGTTGTCACTGTCAGCAGGAACCAGAGTCACTACAACTTGTCACTGCAGTAAAAAGCGGCAGTGCTAGATAGTGGAACGAACAAACTGGTTGCTGGATGTATTGAATTGGAACAACAATCAATACTAAGCCATAGTCAACAATATTCTCATGATCTCAAGTGAAATGAAAAAATCTACAGGCAAACCTAAAAGTTTTGAGAAGAAGGTGTGGCAGGACTCACCGGGGGCGTTGTTGGTGGAGGATCATTTTTGTCAGGCGGTGAATGAAACTTGATGAAGGCCAGTCCGTATGCTATGTTCTACAAAAAAATCATCTTGGATTTAAATAATTTACTAGTAGCAATGGATATAAGCTTATCAGTGTACACGTTCTCTTTGCAAAAGCAAACTTAAATTCAGTAATTATCTGAACTGAACTACTCAACAAAACATGAGCATCTACAGGTGCAGCTTCAAAACAAGATTTCAAGATTACATTCTCACTGTGCCACGTGGTAAAAGTACTGTTCGAGTATTTTTTCAAAGTAAATATTTAACTTTTGGATTCTGTTGACTGTGCTGAAGAGTTAGATGGATGTTTTAGTTTGCACTCTCTCTATTTCACACTCCATTTATTCTAAATGACTGGGACCTTACCTTGCTGTATGGCTGACTACACACAATTTTCACTCTGTCCCACTTCTCTTGTGCTGTGCTCTTCTGCAGCTGGTTGGGCCCAAAGAAACGCACGCGGCTCAAGTTGGTGCCGTTACGGCTCTCCGTGGGGGACATGAAGGAAGACGTAACCAAAAGAACCTAAAACAGAGAAAGATTGACATCTCAGATTAAGAAAAGAAATGTTGTAATTACTTGTTACTGTAATGAGGAGGAGGTGATCAACTTTGTACTTAGATTGATTTGAAAGAATACCTCATAGTCCTGGTCTCTGGTGGCTGAAGAATTCCCAACCAGCACCTCGATAAAAGCCGACCCTTCATTTCCAATATCGATGCTGTGCACCTGCTCCTCTTTCTCGAACTTAGAGAAAAGTAAAACGGCACAGGTTAACAGAGCTTACACAAGAAACAAAGTCAAAAGCTCTGAAAGAGCAGAAGGTAGGAGTGAAACTATTTTTACCAGCCTCAAATTTTTAACATGTTTATGCCTAGGACATAAATGTAAACAATACATGTGTGAGCATAGACCAAATTTGTTATTTTTGCTAACCAAAATTACAAAGTACATTACTGTTAAGAATAATAAAACAATATGAAATTGCAAATTATTTCAAGGAGAGTTTTTAAAAAGTGGATGTTTAAAAGCTGGGGAGTGGGGACCAGTGGCTCTTGCTTGTTTAAACGACTGGCAGGCAACAACTAAACAACTAAAAAGTTTCCAAAAAGTTTAATTTGTGCCTTTAACATATTCTGGGAAATATTATAATCCAATTTTTAGCCACAGGTAGGAGGAGAAAGGGGAAAAAATGGAGAACAATATGTTCTTTGCAGTGGCAGCATTCTGAAGAACAGCCAACAAACTTCCACCTAATCCATAAATGATAAAGACAACTGAAGCTATTTTCAAGATATTTTGTGGGAAAGAAAAGGGGATTTAATCATAGCCAAATGTCAAGTTGAAGAAGGTCACAATTGTAAGACAGACACTGCACACACGGGGGTTCCCAAAAGGATAAAAATACATCAACAAAGGAGAAGTGTGAGTGGACGTCAACATTTTTAATTCATTGGGTCATATACCACAGAAAAGTGCTTATCTAACAAATGATCTCACACATCACAAGTTATGGAACATCAGGGTTCCCACTCATTTTCCAGATCATGTTTCAGGACAACACATGATTTTCCAGGACATTCTGCATCATCCATGTGTTGTCCATGACTGGAAAACTGGTCAACTGTTTTCCAGATTTTCCAGGTGTTCCAGGACACTTTAGGAACCCTGAACAAACCCAATCACTTCAGTAAAAAATAGAAAGTTGGATATGAATTCAGAGTTTTAATAAATTGTGTGTTATCTATGAATTTGGATGATCTGGATCACCAGACTTTCAGGATATCTGCAACCTAAGAATACTTCACACCAATAATCACAAAACAACCTGTTATGTATCCACTGTTAGTCAACACTTGAGGGAGTAAGAGGGTAAAAACACACCTGCAGAATGACGGATGTCTGCTTCTCCCCGGGTCTTGCTGCTTTCCACTTTCTGTAGGTGTCAGAGCTCAGCAGGTTGTCTGCCTTGTGAGCCTGTTTTGCATTATGACAAGAGGTGAGAGGAAGGAAGGTTCACATTTTACCAAATGCTTGAAGAATTATACAAAAAACTCAAGACATGAATGGGAACACGAGTTTTTACACAAAATAAATGCAAGTGACAAGACAACTTACAGAGTCCTCGGTGCTGCAGGACACGACGTGTTTGAGTTTGATTTCTGGCATGTTGTTGTTGATTCTTGGCAGGTTGAAGACAATTAACTGACCAGTGTGAAGGAAAATAAAGCAACTGGGCGGATACCTCGTCACTACACGCACTCGTAACCGGTTATCAATGAATAAAACACACACCGTTCATTCAGTGACAGTGAATTAAACCTGGAAAAGTTCGCTAAATGTACTTTTTTGCTACTAAGCGTCAGACATGCTGCTAGCTAACGTGATAGCATGCTAGCAAACAATAGGCAGAGTGAACTTTGCCTGATTAGCCTGGTGATTTTAACACACCTCAGGGGCTGTTACGCGTAATTTTTTTAAATGTCATGTACTCGACACGTAGCCGCTTACTTTGGCATTTCATTAAATATCAGAAAACACACATTAATGCTTTTAATTTTAGGTTAAATGTGCGTGGAAGCGAAATCATTTTCCCACCAAATGCCTGATGTGTGTCGTTGTGTTGTGACGCTACTTCCGGCTCTCGGCGTTTCGAACCAATGAGAGCGTTCGTCTTCTTCTTCTACAACTTAATAAGCGCATCACCCGTTTTATCGCCACCAATCGTTCAGAAAGTGTATTACAGAGACCACTTTGGTCATTTTATATATTTATATAGTTCCAGCAATGCGTTTTTAATACACTCTTTATCTTTCCCATCTTTAAATGCCAAAGTATTTGAAGATAAACTGTACTATAATACAAACAGAGTATTTAAATCAAGCCATTAATCCTATTTGTTTCCTGATTTTGGTCAAGTGTCCCCCTCTCTTGTGAGAAACAAGCTTTGATACTGACATGTTTTCTGTTATGGACACTTTTTCCTCTTTTTTACCCTTTTTCATGGCAGACGTTTTTGATATCTCACAGCAGGAAATGTATAGGTGCAATTAACAGTAATAAAGGTTGAATTTCTTGCATTCCTGACTTGACCGACACTGTGAAAATGAAACACTTCTAGTTCTTGTTTTAGCTCTAGAAATCAGACAACAGTGATGTAATCCTTAGAAGGGGAAATTAGGTATTACAACATCACTAGAGACAAACTAGACAAAGACACAAAGAGGATTAAAAACTGAGCAAAAACACAAAAGAAATTGCGAACGAGGGTATCATAATCAAAATAAAAATTTTAAACACAGGATTTTAACATAAGCAGTAAAAAACATGACAATAAACGAAATATTATAGAATACCATACCCTAAAACCATGTACATAAGTATGCTATTTCTTACTTTACATTTAGAATAGATGATAATTCTGTTTACACATGTTTGTGCTATTCTGTGAGAAAAACTAATAAAATGTTGGCTCCATTCCATTTAGGTATTTAGAACTTACTGTGATGTTTAACAGAGCAGATCTGTTGTTAATGTTACTAACGACACCTGTGCTCTTCCTGCAGTGATATGTCTGCTATGACGAGATGTTTTCTGTCATGAGCGTGATACACTTTCTCACATATGTAATAAATGGATTAAAATTACATTACAGCTTCAGCTACAATTTTTCTCCCTGCATAGGAACTTTAAACTCCGCCTGAGGATAAGTTTGTGTTCGACATGCTGCAGCTGCTGTTACAAATCCATTTGGAGCAGCGGACGGTTGCGATCAAATGAAATACGAGGATCTGTGCTTGTATGAGTTGTATCGACACAAGAAGAAATGGTGGGAAACCTCTTTTATCAAACCTTTTCATCTTTTATATATATATATATACTTTTTTTTAAAAAAAAGGAGCACAGATATAGGTCACAGGCCCAAACTCAAAGAGACAGAAATTGTTCAATATGGAGATTACAAGAGAGATAGACCACAGATGACATCGTGCATGGTTGTGAAATGCTTGGGACATAAAGATATGCATGTACAATATATACAATAGCTGTAACTTACATACACTATGCATTACAATCAGTATGAATGAGTATGAAGTCTAACGTGACGTGTGTCTTCTCCACAGTGAGCTCAGAGGATCTCCAGGTAGATCGCTGTGTCTGCGTCGCCTGCATCACTCTGCACCTCTCTTGTGCGTCTCACTCCCAAACCCGCTTGTCTGTCTATTCCTCCACCCTCACCTCCGCCTCTTCTTCTCTCGCCACCTCGTCGGCCCATTGGACGGATCTGGGGGAAAAAAAGGGACAGATGTTGCTAATCCTCAAATTTGGGAATGAGGGATTTTTGTCTATGCAATGCCCTCTGTTGCCAAGGACATACCCTGCACTCAAAGAACGGGATAATCAAATACCTGCTTAGTATGAACAAAAAGAGGCGTGCAGTTCTGGTACACAAGCTGGTAGCTGCCGTTGGTGTAGATATGAGTCACTTCCGTGCAGTTAATGTAGAGCGGCGTCCGGTCCTGATAAATCCCCAGTCCTTCAGGGTACACAGCTGGGCTTCTCTTCAGGACGTGTCTGAGAGGAGCAGAACAGGGATGTGAACCTCACCTCACGAGCAAGTACGACAATTTGTGTGAGTGTTTAAAAGACACAACTGCCTCACATACTTTCCAGCTCTCTTTCGGCAGCAGTAGCAAAGGAGAGACAGAAGGAATACGACCAGGCAGATGGACGCAGCAGGTATCACCAGCCACAACAAAGGTGCCGTCTCTGTGCACGGATAAAAAAGAGCAGCCATGGATCAGCAGTGCAAAGACAACAGATGTAACATTTTACCTCATCCGCCTTAAGGATTTTTGTGAATTTGATGCTATCAACAGGTTTCAAACAAGTTTGTACAGGAGCAACAAGAGACTGGGAAAGTTGTGGAATACTCATGAAACAAGTTAACTGATGACAGGTGATGGTATCATGATTGGGTATGACAGGGGCGTCCTTGAAAGGCTCAGTCGTCCACGAGCAAAGGACGAGGTGACTTTCACCTCTTTAACCAGATTATCAAGGGTGTCACTAAAACTGTTGTCAGTAAACACAGTTCTTTTTTAAATGACTGCATTCTGTGTTTGGTAATAATCACACTTTTCCCTCCCTGCCATGGCTGGAACAACGTGGATTACAGTTTAAGTCGAGGCCTTTCAGACATATTGCTTGCCTCATGGCTTCACTTAGATATCATACAATATATATAATATGATCTTTTTAAAGCTTTTAAAAATAAAGCACATTGTTCTAAGCACTGCATTATGAAGAAATATAAATGTACTGTTCAGTAGATGAACAACAACATCAGGTTTTCTTTGCAGCATTTCCTAATTCATTCTGCAGCTTATTCTCTTCCAGCTGCAGGCCTGTTGCACAGATGTCTCAGCTTCACCCCACATCAGAGCGACGGAACATGAAGAGGCAGCGTTATTGTCCTTTTTAGTGCTTTAAACGCACCTTCTCCTCCCTGCAGCAGCATCAGGGAGTCATTTCCCAGCGCGTTGAAAGCGAAGCAGATCACCGTCTGGGGTTTGTCCATGCGGCCCCTCAGAGTGGCTGTCAGCATGCCAGGCTCAGATGACACCGACACGTTGATATCATGTGGCGGAACGGTCCCGTTTACGCTCCAGGTGACCGCTGGTTTGGGGTTGGAGTCGACTGAACAGCGACACAGCACCTCCGAATCCTCCAGGACACACGAGGAGGAGAGCGGGAGGATGACCGGTTTGTCTGCCGGAGAGAGAGAGAGAGAGGGCACATTCAGACTCTGCCAGAAACTCTTGAACTCAGTACACTTAATATTCTTTATCTTCTTTAAATCATAAATTACTTATGAGTTATATATAATATAGTTTCACCATCAGTCCTTTAGCGAAACAAAACAAAGGGTCTCGGGATAAATAGTGTTGTATTTTATACAGATAGTAAAGTGCTTTGAGCCAAGCTTGTGATTTCTGGACCATAAAAATAAAAATGAAGAGAGAGGGGCAGTGTGAAAAATGAAGGAAAGATTTATATGATTGTAATCTTAAAAAAAATGGAAAGTTTGTTTGTTTAATCTTTCTCTTTCAGGGGAGTTAGGTACCGGACTATTGCTTGGCCAGGACCAGTGACTTCCTAGTTGTTTGGATCAGCTTCATATTTACTGTACAGACACAAGAGTAGTATCACTCCTCTTACATACATTTTTTTTTAGCATTAATCAGTGAATAAGAATATTTCCCAAAATGTTAAATGTTTCCCTCAAATCCCTTCTCCAGTGAAAATGTGGCTACCTTTAAAGTGAAAAGGGAATTAAATTAACAAAATAAGAAAACAAAACATCTTCACAACTCACTAATAGTTTTCAGCTGTGCATTATTGCCAACTATTTTGATAATCAATCCATCAACAGGAAAGATCAGTGAAACGCTGCTTTAACCGCCTGGTGTTTCTCTGACAGCCTTCAAAATCAAACATGAGCAGGTGAGGCTCTTGGTCAAATATTCCAAATTGGAGGTAAGTCTACGGGAAGCAGGATTACATTGTATGTTCAGCGGCGTGGGGCGCGACTCTCCTCGACCAATCAGGTTCTGTGCTGTGCAGCGGACCCTCATGTCTCGGGTCACGTTGTACACCCGGATTGAGTGTGTGCGCTGGTGGAGGTGCACCGTGCGGCCGTGCTGGCTGTAGGACCAGCGGTACTCGGACGCCGGCGGGTCAGCTTTACATGTGCATACCAACAAGGCACTGCCCCCCTCCTGCACCATCAGGGACTGGACCTGGACCATCACATCTTTTGGGGAAACTAGAGAGCATAAAAATGAATAAATAAATACAATTTCAGATTAAACTGAGCCACTAAACTCAAAGATACGTGTCAAAACTATGCTCACATGTCACATGCAGATCCCTGGAAGAGGCCAGTGCCTTTCCTCCTGGGTGGCTGACTTCACATCTGAGCCTGGGCTTCACCTTGTGCGACACGGTGAAGGACACAGAGACCAGCAACATCGGCCTGTGGGGCTCTGGGTGGAGTGTCTGCACCGCCCCAGGCTCGGTGACGTTCAGCTGGGCTCCTCGCTCCCAGAACCACTGCAGGGCCGGAGGTCTGGAGGGGCAGTGATAGCTGACAGAGCAGTTCAGGGTGACCAGCTGTCCCTCGGTGGCTGCCAACATGCCGCTGATGACAGGAGCCTCAGGAGTGTCTGTCAGTGAGATAAACCTCCATCATTACTCTGTTGTGCTACTGATGTGAGAAAGAAAACAACACGTAACATTTCTGCAATAAAGTCTAAAAAGGACTGGACCTCTGTCAGATATTTTGTTGAGTTTTGTTATTATCCTAATCCTATTATACATTTCCAACAATGTTCACACCCAGAGAAATCTGTTATTTACTGAAGGTAACGGTGCATTAAAGTTGGTCCCCTGTCGCTATAACTCCTGGGGAAACGTCACGTGATGGGTCAGAGAATGAGGAAGGGAGTCAACAAATGTGACTAATATTTCGGACTACATTTCAGACCTTTTAATACCTTACGAACCTGTGTGCACTTTGGGATCCCTGGACAGTGATCTTTTGTCTATCCCAGAGTCCAGGCTAAAAAACTAAAGGGGAAGGAGCTTTTGCTATCAGGGAATGACCTGCCCGAGGAAATGAGGCAGTACAAGTCACTGTCGTCTGTTAAATCTCTTCTAAAAATGCACTTTTAGTGGAAAGTATATGATGATTTTATCTGATTTGCATGGAGATTTTATTAGTTTGAATTAGCTGCTGATTATTTTATTATTCAAATTTTGCTCTTGCTGTGTATTTTATCTTTGTGGTATTTTATTTCTCTTTTTTTCCAGGTAAAGTATTTTGTACGTTGGTTTGATAATTATTACTACCAAAAATGTTATTTGAATACATAAAGATGTCTTATCAGTAAACATTTCTGCCTGACTCATGTCAGACTTAGCAATGCTGTTTTTTTAAACAATTAAAACAGCAACTCTAATGATCCCAACGCGACTTCAAGATGCCTTTAGACTAAATTTTTTGAGACTTTAGCAGCAGAAATTATATGCTGTGTGTACAAATAATACTATAACAACACAGTGATTATGGTGAATGCCAGTATTGTGGATTATCTGTCCCAGATTTTCATGTACGTGAATAATTTGTGAAAAAGGACTTGTTGAGTTTATTGCTCACCGAATATAAAAAGTGTTTATTTATATACTGCTATGCTTGGCATCCTGTTGACCTGAAGGAAGACACGTCTACACTTCATGCATTTCTGCACTCTGCATATCATTATGCAATAAATATTCTTCTTGGCTTTTGGGGTTTTGGAGCTTTTGTATGCCATTAGTCATGCTTAGGAGATTCTTCATTGTATGGTGATAATGCTTCCACATCCTAAAGCTTGGACACACACTATCTGGTTGTTAAACATTAACAAACAAACACCTGTATAAGAGAGGAAAGAGGCAGTGTATTGACTCCCCCACTCACCTACAACATCCAAATTGAAACTCCTTGGCTTCCCCCAAAGTAAGTCATCACCTTTCTTCAGAGAGATCTCAAACAACCGTGAGTCATCCTGGCTGATCCTTTCGATCTTCACCGAGCAGTCTCCATCTGCGATTCGGCCAAAGAGGGACGTCCGGCCTTGGAAATCCCTGCTCACTTGATCTCTGTCCTCGCTGTTGAAAGCTGTGCTGCGGAGAGGGAATAGGTGGCCGCCACCTCTGAACCTCAGCCGGACGTCCACCCTCACCTTTCTGCCCCTGGGAGTGTGAGGAGCGGGAGGAGTGAAAGAGCAGGGGATCACCACGCAGGAGCCCACAAGAGCTTGGACACGGCTAGGGACTGAGGGGACAGGAGAGACAGCCTGGACGCCCCTCCACAAGGCTGCTGCTGCGATGGAGAACAGAGAGAATACACATGATCTGATGCAACTATGGCTCGTTCTGGGTTCAGGGTTAAATCACAGACAGAGACAGCTGGTTTATTATCAAGTATCAAACATATAATCATGTCTCATAATTGTGATGATCATGTCTTATGTGCTTGACATATTTTTTTTGTTTTAACTTGATCTCTATGAAGCCAAAGACTTTTCCCCCCGTGTGCACGGCCAATTAAAAGGTTTATGTTCCAGCACTGACTTCTAATCATGGTGGTGTAGCTGAATTTATCCTTTGAGATCTCCTAGAAAGGTCGTCGTAAAGAATACAGTTGACTGATCCACTGTATTGGCTGCACTGTCTGCAAATACATGATATGACCGGGGTAAATTTCGCAACAGATGTATTATTAGAAAAGGGAAGAGGGCCTCTGCACTTTTGGCTCTGGAAAATCTACAGCACTTAGTTTTTTTACTCAGTGGACATGCTGTAGTAAATATTTTAATACCACAATTATCTTGATTTTTTTGCAAACTTTTGCATTTATTTTCACAGTCGTTAACTTCATGGGAAAAATAAATGATCAGATAATTAATAATGTAACAGAAATTATCCGTATTTGTGAGTATAATGTAATCCTCCAGTATAGTGCATTCACAGACAAAACAAACAAAACAAAAAACATAACAAAAAAACAACAATAATTTCTCCTTTTCTGAGAGGAATAGATATATATAATAGCAACATCAGGGATAGGAAGTTATAATTTAACAGGCTTAATAAGATTGAATGATGAAAAGCCATGAAATCCATGGAGAAATCTGAAGCTAATGCATTTCTTAAGAGTTATAAAAGGATTAAATTACTCACCAAAAATCAGAGGACACACAAGAAAAGCAGTGTCCACATGCATGACTGCAGCTCTGCTCTGCCGGCACAGACAGACCGAAGGATGACCAGAGGAGCAAAGAAGGGGAAGTTGGAGTGTTTCATTGTGGTCGAGGTGCTGTGACTTCACTTTGATGTATCCTCTCCCAAAATCTTCAATATATCTATCTTTATTACATTCATTCATTACATAGCTCAAAATGTGAATTTTTTAGTTAGCACTGGTTAGTAGTTTTACAACCGTACACTTATTTGACCATGTCAAAAGATTCACATGCAAATTCAGGTGGTGGAAGTAGGGATTGTTTTTTTATAGGGAAAGAAAGACCTCAGCAAGAATCTGTGAGACAACACATGACAATGGTTGAGTCACCCTCATGCTGTTGACCATTTCCTCAAAGGCTTCGGCAGCTAAATGTGCTCATCTCTGATTCCCGCTGTCTGCGCAGGCCGTACTAACCAAACCTCTAACAGTGTGATAAAAGTGACGGTGATAAAAGTTCCAATGAAACTTGAATAAAGCAGATTAATGATTAATGTTTCCACCTGACACCAAAAGTGTTGTGTCGATAATAAATATCAGTGTGAGCAGGTCATGCTACAACTTTTGTATTTCAACAAAAGAGTTTAAGAAAGAATCTAAGACTGTAATTGTCTGTTTTATTTTTTCAGCACTGCAATGAATTTTGCCATCACACAGTTTGTTTTGAAAATGCGTCAGAGATTCATATTTTTCTTGGCATGTTTCTGAAAGATCAAACAAAACCGATGGATTAAGAGGCAGGGACAAAGACTTCAACCCCTCCTTGGACCATGGACCCTTTGAAAAGCTGTTTGAATTGCTGCTGAAGTCATTGCACTCCGCCTCGCTGCACCTTAAGACAGAACACAAACAACTTCTCTGCCAACACTCACAACTGTAATTGCAAGACAAGATGTAAATGGAAGGACACAAAGAACATATCACCAAAGCACGACTGTAAGGTAAGCATTAATATCAATGAGCATGGTAGAAGTTGTGCAGAATTCATTCTTGTTTTGTGATACTGTAGGTTTCTGAATGTAGGTGTGAGAACTGAAAAGCCCGCAGAGTTCAAAGTTACACCTAACTGTGCACTTAAGATACATTTATCCCGTTAAGTGGCGGCATTTCTCCTGACAGTATTTTCTGAAGTCATGACCTCAGCTCAACAATTGCTGCGGTCTCAGAGAGACCTGCTGCTGAACTGGACCAGTGACCACCCAGCACCGTTGCTGCGATGGCTGCGTGATGATCAGGTGCTTTCCTCAGCCCACTACCTGTCTCTGCTGGAGAAGTTACCTTCCAATGCCGTGGCCCAGGCTCTAGAAACGGTTTGTAGCACCGAGGAGAGCAGCCAGAAGTTCCTGCAGGTGCTGAAGGAGGTGCAGGATTATTACTGCAGGGATCTGCAGGTCTGGGTGGAGAGACACTGCAGGAATGATGCCGTCAGTAAGCCAGCACCTACACCCGTGACAGTTGAAGGTGAGGTTGCTTTAATGTACTGGTGATGACTGTAAACTGTAAGTATTCATATTAAAATGTGCATTTAAAGTTAAAAGAAGGGTAAATAATGTGTTGCACAAAACTGTGCACTGTGCAACTGTGCATGACTGGAGCTAAAGACAATTATGTTTTACTGCCTGAGTAACAAAGGTGTAAGAAAATGATTAACAGGGTTCAATCAACTGTGATGTCTTGATAAGGAACCGTCACTGATGTTGGCAGTGAAGGAGTGTAAAAATGTAAAATAGTATTTAGCTCAGCTTTGATAAGCTTTTCAGCCGTCATGCTTTGCTACCAACATGGTTCTAGGTCTGTCCTGGTGACGGGACTTAGGCAATCCCCTGACTTCTTTTCTCACCCCACTTGTTTTCAGTTTTTGTTTTGAGTGAAATGTCTTGACAGCTGTTGGACAGATTGCTGTGTAATGCGGTTGTAATGACTGTGATGGTTTTTTCTTTTATGAGCAAATACTTGCAGGGCTAAGGCAAGTACTTTCCATGATCCTATCAAGCACATGTAAGCATGCTACCAAGCTAAGATAGTTTGATAGTTGACCATGGTAGCCATTATACCTGCAAAACATGAGCATGTTGGCATTGTCAATGTGGGCACATTAGCATGCTGATGTTAGCATTCAGCTCAAAGCAGCCTTAGTCTTAGTGTGTCATTGTACCTCACGGGTAAGAACAAAGTCATTATAATCACAGGAGTATTCAGATAAGCAGACCTAAACTCTGGTGAGCTCTGCCTCAGGGAGACCCAACATACTGTTAATCTTTAAGGGTCTGATAGAGCCGTTAGCGTAACTGTAAACTCTTGTTTTTGAGTTGTGTTAAAAAAGATGCTCAGTCTTCCATAGATCTGACGTTTTAAAGCAAATACATGTTATCCAAACCAACTTGAAATTACACTGTGTAATATATGCTGTATATCAAAAGATCTTATTTACAATACAAATACTGTGATATCCACAGAGAAGAAGCCGAAAGGACCAATTGCTAAACTGTTCAAAGGAAAAAGCAAGGGATTCACCCTGACTGCTGAGGTTAAAGGTATGGATTTATTAGTTTATTAGAAACTAGATTTTAAGAATATTATTTATAAATAAATACCTGACTTGTTTTCATGTTTTGAGAATGTATCAAGTGAAATTATCTTTGCTAAGCAGCTAAAGAAGAACTGAGACCCACCAGGAGCGTAAAGCTGTCCAACCTCAGAGGTATGTCGATATCTTTGGTTACCCGAAAAACTCAGTCTTATCGAAAACTGAGGAGTAATGTAACTCAAATATCTTGACAATATATGTAATCTTCCTGTCCTGCATTGCAGTTCCCATTTCTGCCCACAAAACAACCCTACTGAAGCGAACAGAGCAGTTAAAGTGCTACTCAGAGGGTGAAGGAGTAGCTTCAAACTCAGCTTCTCACATCGAAATCCGCTACACTGACCTTTTTGTGACAGAAGATGATGACTTAGTTGACAGCAGCAGACATGAGTACTTTGACCTGGCGAGCAGAAGAGCTCGCATCTACGTCCATCAGGCCTGCCAGCGCATCCGGCCATGCCATCTACTGAGCCCCAATGAAACATCTGGACGGCCCCCCAAAAGGGTTAAAGTGAAGGGTATAGCTGGTATCGGAAAGAGCGTAGCAGTACAAAGACTGGTGTATGAGTGGGCGATTGGGAAGAACATGCGTGAATTCACCTGTGTTTTTGACCTGCGCTTCAGAGAGCTCAATCTGATTGAAGCACCCCTGAGCTTTTTGGAGCTGCTTGGGGACCGGTTCCGGTACCTGAAGGAAGCTCTACCAGATCTTTTCACCTCGCCAAGCTCTTTGCTCTTCATCTTGGATGGATTAGATGAGTTTAAATTCCCCTTGGACTGGAACAGTCCTGACAGAAACATTGATGTTGGTTCGAAGGTGCCAGTCTCAGAGCTGATGGTGGCTTTAATCAAGGGAAGTCTTCTACCGGAGGCATCAGTCATTCTCACGACAAGGCCATCCACTGAAGCTCCCAAGCGTTTCTTCCAGAGATGCTGCGTGGTGCTGGGCTTTGAAGAGAATCAGGTGAAGGAATATACCACCAAGTTCTACAAAGACAGTAAAGTTGCTGAAAAAGTCTACGATTACATCTTGAACAATGACAATCTTTTCGTGCTGTCCTTCATCCCTCTTTATTGCTACATCATCTGCACGGCTATGGCTGAGTTCTTCTCGTCAGAAAATCAAGATGTTGGTGACTCAAAGTCTCTGGAGCTAAACCCACCCAAAACAGTCAGCGAGGTTTACTTCTGCTACCTGTTTACAGCAGTCAAGCACCATGCGCTGAGGGGGAGTGCAGAGAGAAGTACCCCGAGATCTGAAGTTCTCTCACTAGCAAGGCAACATCTGACAAATCTGGGAAAACTGGCTTATGAAAGCCTTCTACAGAGAAAGATCATGTTCAGCAGAGCTGATCTGGAGAACTACAGTGTTACACCTGCTGATATTCAGAGCACCTTTCTCTGTCACATCATCCAGCCTCTCAAAGAGGAAACAGTGGAGATGTTTTCTTTCTTCCACTTGACTGTTCAAGAACATTTGGCTGCCCTCTACTGTGCAATCAATCTCTTCAGCCAGGAGGACATAATCCAAGCTCTTGACTTCTGGTGCTTTGGGCAACATCCACCATCCTCCACAGCTGCACCCCTGCAAAACACAGACCTCAGCATGGACAAGCTGGAGAGTCTCCAGATGTTCACACGCTTCTTCATGGGAATGCTCCGAGCTCGACTGGGAGGTCAGTTGGATGGTCTTGTTCTTTCCCCCGTGGAGCAGGGGGATGCCATCCCTGCCAGGCTAGGTCTGTGGTTCCAAGACCAGTTTAAGGGCAGGAAGCTCGAGAACCATGCAGCCCTGAATCTTCTCCACTGTCTGATGGAGTTCCATATGAAGGAAACAACAGGCATGGCAGCACCAGAGATCAAGAAACTCAACCTGTTTAAGATGAAGCTGACTGTCGTGGACTGTGCAGCCATGCACTATGTGCTGCAGTTCTCTCCACACAAGCTGCAGGAGCTCAACTTAGGCTACTCAAACATCGGAAACAGAGGACTGAACAGACTGGGGCCAATCCTACATCGCTGTGAATCTCTCTAGTGAGTAACTGATTTCATACTGCTCAGCTAAAAGAAAAGGCTGTGTTTCAATTTACTGGCTGGCCAATGCCCTTCTCTGTGGAGTTTGCATCTTCTCCCTTTGTCTGCACGCTTAAAAACTGTCAAGTCTAGCTCTGTGACGGACCGCTAACATCTATAGGGTGAACACTGCCTCTAGCCAAATGCATACTGGGATAGACCTCAGCCCCCTTTGGGTAATGGATGAATGGATGGTGAAACACATCGTCAACCTAATGTTTTTCCGTTCTTTTTCAGTCTGAGGTACAACTGCCTGGATAAGCAAGCAGCTCTTTTGGAATCTGCAGTTCTGAAATCAAATGAGTGCCAAGTGAAAAAGCTGTTGTAAGTCATGAAAGAGTATTTATTACAGCTATAACAACACCACTTTGATGAATATACTCAAAGGTTATGGAACTAGCAGGGAACACCGGTCATAATATGCAACAGATTATTTATTATGGAAAGTCATTGGCATTATCAAAACATATTAACGACTGCTGATCACAGTTAGGTTCACTGTTTCTTTGTCCAACCCTTACATCAAAACAGTTTGGGTTAGCCATCGAAAAACAATGAATTGCTGAAATAGACATTTTAAAGCCTTTCTTTGAGGGAACTAAATTAAATTCCTTTGAAGAGTTTTCAAGACCTACTTGTACCCTGACCCAGCTCCAACCCTGACACACTACACTTTATGTATTTTACTGCAAACCAATTCTTCTACTCTCATGTACAGTATGTGTGGCAATAACCTGGGTCCAGAGGGGGTTATGGAGCTCTGGAACGCTCTGGAGTACAACACCACAGTAGAGGAACTCTATCTGGACATCACCGGCATCACAGAGCGGGGAACCGAAAACATCGTCAAGTGCCTCAGCAAAAACACCTCTCTGAAGACGCTGACGTAAGGTTTAAAACACACCAACTTCTGCTCAGTGTTCTCAATGTGATACTGTATTAAAGCACTGCCATCTAGTGTGAGTTAATGCCTTGTCACCATGAAAAGTAACAACTCTAACTTGGTTATTATCTCATTATATCATCAGCATTGTTGGGAATGACATCGGACAGGTGGGGAAGAGGAGGTTGAGGGAGCTGGAGCAATGCAGACCAGGACTGCGGATTATAGCAAACTTTGTGGACGACCTTGGACTGCTTCAGGCCTACCTGGACTGGGTGGAGGAGATCCGGGCCGACAGAGACCAGATGGACTCAGTGAAGAATGCAGATGCCCTGCAGTCGGTGCTGAAGGGGCTCCAGGTGGCAGGAAAACAGGTGGAGAAAGGAGAGAATGCAGAGAAGGCCAAGGAGCTCCACATGGAGATTGTGAACTTGCTGAAGTCTTCCACAGATCTGACTGGAGGAAGATAAACTTAAGCTATTGAGCAAATTGCGTGGGGTAGGGTGTCATCTGAAGTGGCTTTCGAAACAGCCACCATGAGTTAACTGACATTCTGACTTCAATCTGTATTTGTCTGCCAATTTTTATTTTGCAGCTCGATTCCATCTTGATTTTCACACATTTTAATAGGATTCTTTCAGACATGATTTTGAAGTGATGATTTGTTCCATAAGTGTGGGACAGAAAATTTGGCATCTGTTCTTTCTTTGGACTCGGAGTTAACAGCTCCTGCACTTACAATACACTCCTCTGGCTCCAGGCCATTGAAATTAATCACTTAACACAACTTTCGTTTTACTGCGACACAATTCCTCTACTGAACTTGCAATAACCTGGGCAAGTGGGGTTTTTGCAGCTGTTAGACAATCTGAAACATACCGAAAATGACATCAGTTCTGTGGTCTCAGAGACCTCAGCTGTAAAACACAGTTAGATCAAATTTTACTTTTGTTTTTCTCTTCTTCTTCATATTCTCTGTTTATGCGACTGATGTTGAGAGTACTTTGTATGGCCTTTCTTGTACTTCAACTCCTGAATGAATCCCAATACATGTTGATTTATGTTTTTTTTAACAGTTTGTTAAGAAGAGGTAAAACAATGTGCTAGAACCGACTGGATTTCATGTGACCATTGAAATTGATTGATCATTAAATATGTGTCATAATCATCCATCATGGTCGCCTTCGCATTTTGTCACCTTTCAAATGAGCACGCACATTTTGTAGCAAAGTAAAGGGTTACCACTTGAAAACATTTTCACACACATACATACATACATACACTAGAGTGTATATATATTCTGATAAATATATACATATATATTTATATAACGCCTGGTACACAGTAACGCACATTAGTTAAAGAAGTAAAGGCTCGACTCCAAACCAGGCGTTTTCGGCAGGTCAGCAGCAGTGTTTTCTGTGGGAGGGAGTAACTCCCTTTGGCGCAGACTTTGCAGACCTTTTACATGCACAAAAAGGCTACGTAACACAATAAAGGAAAAGCAGAAAAGCTAAATATAACCTCTTCAAAGACACACTTAAAGATGTCCTTTTTTGTTGCATGGGTCATAAAGAGCAGCGGTTCCCACACTTGATCACACCCTTGATGGGCGAAAACACCTTTTAAGACTGTTGTGTCATTGTGTTAGTGGAAGTCTACACTTCAGCTTTTTCAGTCTCTAATACATCTTTTCTCTCTGTCTTCATGAAGATTTCATTGTTTGATTCTGAATCACAAAGTTACAAAACTGTTTGATTTTTCATTTAACTCTGTTCATCGAGCTTTATTCATGACTTTTAAAACACTGTTGCTCTGTGACAACAAGTTTTTTACTTTATCATACTGAGAAAAAAAAAACTGCGTAATTCTGTGGTGGAAAATGTGCTACACAGATCACTCACCACTTGCACTTGTGCAATATCCGCATTGAAAACAATTGCTACAAACTGTCTTCACAAAAGACCTGACTCGTCTCTGCATCTGTCATCTATCTGCACAACGGACCTGATAAACCCGTAAGTCATTGTCACTTCCACAGCAAACATACGAACTGGTCAAAATTTAAGATGGAAAAAGCGAGATCTTTTTTAATAGAGTTAAGTTTGTTTTGCTTGGCTTTAGAACGATCATATAATTTGACATTTTGAAAGGAAAGCCAGATAAAGTCACGGATGAGCAAAATGTCTACTTTGAAATTTTAAACGTTTAAGAAGGCTGACGATTGTATTTTTTTGATATGTGTAACTTATCTCGAATGTATTAATCAAATATAAAAAAAATTAAAAAACACAGCAAGGGAGTACATCAACTGTGTGTCATGGTTGTTGCAGCATATAACTTCCTGTTTTTATGCCTTTTCATCATTATTTCATGTTCTCCCACACTGAAAGAACCTATATAAACATATACGTTTTAATTTAGGTTTTGATATAGATTTGAATATATGCGACATACATAAAATTGGCCGTTTTCATATATACGCATATATGCTATGTATATGCGGCATATATATTATTATATATGCGCATATATGATGTATATATGCGCATATATCCTCATATAGGTTCTTTCCGTGTGGGCTGGAGCAGTGTCATGTCACAGTGACTCCATGTTATGAAATGTGTTGCAAACAGTTATTTGTTCGATCAGTTAATGTTCCCCTCCGTCACAGAAACATTTTAGAGGGAAGAACAACTTTTGTCTTACAGCAGGGTCACATAGAAGCATCCTGCATATTTTGAGCCTTGAATGAATATTAACATGATTTATTAAAAAGTCTCTCATATCTGCAAGAAATGTTTGTAAAATTGCAACTTATCTATTGCTAACACATTGTATGAAACCCATAAAAGATCATTTGTATTGATATCAAATTCAAAAGTGGTTCACCTTAATGCTATTGTTGTTGCTTTTCTATCTTAGTAAAGACTGAAAAGATAGTCATGCCCATCGAATAAGGACAACACTGTTTGAAAAGTCATATTAGTGAAGGGATGAAATGCATCAAACATGTGAACCTTTCCCCCTGTACCTCCAGACTTGTTTAAAACTGAGTTTCTGCCTCTCCTGGTGAACAAACATGACCAGAGATCAGAATTTCCTTCTCATTGGCGTTCTGCTGCAAGGTGAGTTCTTTTATATACAGCACGGGCCGATAACAATACAGGTCACAAAAGCCATTAGAGCAGTAACATGGCCTCACTGGTGTCGATTATCTTCTTCATGAGTTGTGTTTAATGTTCCAGGTGCCCTGTGTGGAAAGTTCAAGCTCACTGTGCCAAAGTCAGTAGAGGTTCTGAGTGGATCCTGTGTGACCATCCCCTGCTCCTTTGACGTAGAGGACAAATATAACTCAGCTCTTGATGAAACATGTAAAGCACTGTGGAATTATGATAAAGATAAATATGTGTTTGACAGCAGTAAACCACAATCAAGTGCAATACAAGGAGAACTGAATGGAGACTTAAAAAGAAAAGACTGCACCACAACCCTGAACAACATGAGACCTGAGCACAGCAAAGAATTTCGAATGAGACTGGAATGTAAAGACGTCAAAGTGAATTTTGACGAAAAAGAAAAGTTGCACATTTCAGTCACAGGTAGGTTTTACAGTCCATTTACCAACACTTCAGTCATGAGCTCCTTTCTAGAACTGCTGTGACCTTGTGTTGCATTTACTGCATTTTGCAAATAAAATAAAGATGGAGAGTAATGATTTCTGTTTATTTATTGATTGGCTCCAAATGTACTTTCCCACCAGATGTTCCACCCACACCGACTCTGACTCCGTCCACACTGAAGGTGGAGGAGGGAACCTCAGTGAGTTTGAAGTGCTCTGCTCCAGCTCCCTGTCTGTCTCATCCTCCAGCTCTGACATGGAACTCCAGCCTGGGTCACATTCAGGAGTCACTGCAGGAGAATCTGGACAGAACTAAAGTCAAGACCTCTGTTCTGAACTTCACTGCTTCTCGCCTTCATCACGGACTGGAAATCTCCTGTACTGCAGTCTACACCAAACAAGATGGCAGCTCTCAGTCAGCCCATAGCGAACGTTTAACGCTTAATGTTTCCTGTGAGTTCATGTGTTCATTTCTTCTGTGATATTAATCTGTAACATCTTAAAATGTGGTTTTACTTGACATTCATCATCTTGAGAAGGAGCAACCTCCATGTTAAAACCCTCTTACTATTGCAAATGTAATCGTCATTAACCAAACTTGCCACTTTGCCTAATTTACTGTGTTGTTACAGTTGTTACAGTTGCTCCAGTGATCGTGCCCCTGTCTCATTGCATTGACACTGCAGACCAGCTCAACTGTTCCTGTGAGACTGTGGGGAATCCTCCTCCTGCTCTACAGTGGTATTTGGATGGGTCACCTGTCAATCACTCCGACAGGTTTGCAATCAGCAGTGACGACACAGGTCTGAGGAGCTTCATCACTGTGAAACAGACACGGGGGAGAGATTTTAATTTGTCCTGCCACAGCTCCAACTCTCTGGGATCAACTACTCAGCAACTACCAGTCTACTACAGCCGCAAGACAACATGTGCACATCAAGGTTTGTCTTTGTTTTATTGATTAGCTGGAAACTCTCAGGATTTCTTGAAATTCAGATTGAACTCTATTCAGTGCGTTTGTTTTTACATTACCTACAAACTGCGTTCAGTTCCGCGTACTGTAAAGGAGATACATGCAAGGGACACGTTAGCCACACTCATTTCATCTACTAGAATTAACATCCATCATGTTAGTGATAGATTTGCCAACTATATTACAAAAAAAATTATAAACAATTTTATTACATATAACATGTAAACACTTTCAAACATTTGCATCCCTGAAAGGCTTATTCACTCACAGGCAAGGTTGGGGCAACTTTTTTTGGAATGGTGGTTGCATTTCCTGTATTTTGTGTTTTGATTTCTCTTCTTTATTTATTGTCTACTAATACATTATATAATATGTGTAACAGATGTTTTTCCCTATCAGCAACCCATCGTGCTCCATGTCCAACCGCAAAAAACCCCAAATATATTGATGCTTCTGACTTATTTCCACATTCTTCTGTTCTCTCTTGTACAGCATTTCCACGCAGAATTATTTTGCCAATCTTCATTGCCATAGCCGGTGGTATTACAGCATCACTAGTATGTGCTCTACTGGTTGCTATCAGGTAGGTAACGGCTCAGGAAACTATGAACGTTCAGACTACCCATACTCAGCAGGGCTACTGTTGATAAGTTAAAGGAGACCTATTATGCTCTTTCGTTTTTTTCTTTCCTTCCTCTCTCCCACAGAAAACACTGCTCCTGAAACGCCTCGTCAGTAGTCTCACCTTTAATTCTGTGACTTTGTGACATCATACAATTTCACCATGCCACACATTTGCACATTTAGCAATATTTTTACCAAATTTACTATTTAAAAATTAATTTAGAACAGCTGCTCTGTTGTTGTTAGCGGCGCTGGCCCAGGCGTGTGCGAGCTGACCAATCAGAGCAGACTTGGCGTTCAGGAGGAGGGGTCTTAAAGAGACAGGAGACAGAAGGGGAACACTATGACAAAACAGACAAACTTGTAAACCTTTTCTAGTAAAATTGAAAGCCTAAGCCGAAGCATTATATGTCTCCTTTAAATCCAGCATAAATACTGACTTCAGATCAGTTTTTGTCAGTACCAGTTTAAGTTTTAAGCACGTTGACAAACTTGTGTCCAAAATTTAGACGATTTCACCCTTGTGCGGATTTTGACTTTTCTCACTGATCATACTTCCACATTCTGCCAAGAAAAACGTGAGCAAGCTAAAACCCAAAGTTGAAATAAATATGTCGATGTAAGCTGGATGGAGTGTAACACGTTCTTATTTTCAGGACTCAGCGCAAACCTACAAAGAGTGAGTGCACAGGTGACACCCGCAGAGCCGTGATGAGTCGAGGCCTGGCAGGTGAAATGGAAAATAAGGTAAAGACCATTTTTCACTTTGGGTATTAAAGTAGGCATAATCCAGCTGTGCGTCTGATGTTTTATTTTTATTTCAGGTGTCTATCACGCCAGAAGAGGATATTTATGTCAACACCAACGAGATGAGAAAGTCAGATAAACTAGAAACTCAACGAGGTCGTCAACACGTTGCCTCTCAAAGCTCAGAGAGGCAGGATGAGGAAGGCAGCGACATGCTGTACGCCAGCGTGGTTTGGAAAAGCAAGAAGAAAAGGAAGAAGAAGGGAGATCACTCCGGGGGAAATAACTCGTCTGGTAGCCTCTATCTGGAAGAGGAGAGGTGCGCGGGGGGAGGCACGGGCAGGAATGTTGTGAGCAACGCGCAGGAGATGGGGAGTCTTTATGGCAACACTGTGACTGTAAAAAATGCACAGAAGGCATTCTCCAGTGAATACGCCCAAGTTACATTTAGATAGATAGATACAAGGGCATATATAGAAACAATGAAATACTATATACAACTACTTACGTAGCTATAAAATAAGGGGTAGTATAGTAAAATAGAATGATAATAATAATTTAAAGCGCATTATTTGAGTGTCATGGAGATCTTGTTCTGTTTGACGTTGGTTCGAATCTGTTTCATCTGATGATGTGACTGATGATTCCTAAAGCAATGTCGGTGTTTTAGGTAATGGTTATGCATCAGATGACTTTATATTGTCAGTGTTTAGTCCCTTACAAAGAATCAGCACCTCTCTGACTGTCTCACAGAAATAACACATTTAAGGGTTGTAGAGTCTATTATTAATGAAATTGAGGTGTACAATAAAGCATTAGTGTTTATGTTTTCTTCTATATATGAAAATGGTAATTAATGACAGTCCAAACGTGTCTTTTAGTTTGTATAAATGTCTCCATAAGATGTTTTCAAGGAGGATCAGGCATCACAGTGTCTCACAGTAGGGCTGGGCTGTATATCATCTTTTTTAAGGTATATTGATAAAGTCTGGAGATGTATTCTTTTATATTCAATACTGTTAATATCGATATGTTTTGATGTTGTTTGCATGTTTGTATATAAGCTGTTTCACCCGTAAAGCTGCCAGTTTGCGTCTCTCTGCTACACGCAAACCGGGCCTGTACTATATTCGCAGAGCATTTTTTTTTTTTTTGAGGTGATGTTTGAATTTCTTTGCCTTTTTGTTAGTGAGCTGAATCACTGAGCATCGTTATTCTACTTGGTAGTTTTTTCGTCTATGATATGATGTGATTGTGAAAAAATGCAGCGCAGTGATGACACATACATTTCACACACATGTGACATTTGTAAAGCAAACAAAGTCTCTCTCTCTCTCTGTCCATGCTATCTACATAATGATAGTAATAAATGATATAAGATGTTAAAAACAATGTCGGCAGTTTTTTAAAGGTCATTAAAGACAACTTGCTTGTGACATCTCAAATTCGGCTCTGGTGTGCAACATTGAGCCAGATTTATAGAAAAATACTCCTAAATAATAATAATAATACTACCTAAAAAAACCCAATATGATTTAAGTCCATATGGCCCGGCCCTGCAGGAGACTGAATCGTTTTAAATGTAATTTCTAGGTGTTTTGATGAATGTGCTATTTTCTACAGCTGTTTATATAGCAATATAGAAAACTGTACACAGCTGCACAGTTTGCTATATTGGCTATTGATTATTGTTTAGACTATTATTTTAGGCAATTATTTTAAAAGACGATTATGTATTCTCAGTCCAGTTATCTTAGTGTTTGGTCAAATGAACTGTTAACATTTAAAATTATATTTCATTTCAAATGAATGTGTGAATCTTAGTGGGAATAAAGGCTAACTGTGTTGCCAATATTTGTAATTATGTTTAGGGTCAAATACCCAAGCTGGTTTAAACAATATATTAATCTTAAGGTCAGGACTAATTTCACTTGTGTGGACTGATAATCAGTACGGCTGCAAGTGTTCAGGTGATTGAGTCTGTCATCCCTTTTCTGATTTTTTGAATGAACTAAGTGATAAATATTAGCTCTTCATGAGAGTTTCACCACATGAATTCTTGCATATGAGACAACAGTGCATTTGGCATTGTGGACCATGAGCCTATTAACCTCCCCTGACACTCCTTTGAGGGGTTACTGACGCCACAGACAGAGGGACAGAAAACACTGTCAACTGCATCAGCACATAACAACCTCTCAGAAGGTGCTGGCATTTGAGGATAGTAAACTGTCTCCTGCTCAGAGTTACAGAATATAATCATACTGCCATCTAGTGTAGGCTCATAGTTATTTATTTCCTTTAGCAGAAAATAGAAAATGGAAATGACCTCACATAGTCAAGGGAGAGGAGGGAGATGGAGCATATATTCAACCAGGACTTGGGAAACAGCAAACTAGTCACCGTAAAGACCCTCTTTGATGAGAGGTGAAATGACTTCAAGGAACTGAAACAAGCCCCGTTGCCTACGATACAGCACTTAGAATAAAGGAAATTATGATTTTCTGTGTAAAGCTTTGTATGTTGTGACGCCAACATTCTTACTTCAGAGGACAAAACTTGGAGTGATCTGTCTTATTTCAAAACACAAGTTGTTACACTACTCTTTTTTCAGGTCAACCTAAACACACCACATGGTCAGTCGGTCCCTCTGGTCCGGTATCAGGGGGGCTTAAATATGATGCAGAGCCTAACATGAGGACCAGACATGTTTCAAACGTCAAAGCTTCTGAAGGCAACGGTCCTTTTTTTCTCACGAAGATGAGAATGATCTCGAACGATCAACAGATTTTATTTTTCATAAAGCAATGTGGTATTTCAGTAACATTTATGAAAATATAAATTTAAAAAAATGAAATCATTGTATTTATTGTGTTCTTCCTGTTGGTTATGAGTCAGTGAGTAGTTAAGAAGTGATCTATAATAAGTTGAGGCTGTCAGTGTTCTCCATCGCGAGGTGAAAACAGTGTGTTAAAAGAGTGTGGCACATCACAGTCACTTCAGACTGCTGCTTCTCAGCACTGCTGACTGCTGAGTTTAATCTGATTATTCATAGTAATTTAATCAGTTGCACAGTTGCTGGCAGTTTTTTAAATTACTTTTTGCTTCTGTTGTTAATTGAAAATTTAATTCAAATTTGTTGGCCAGACTATAGATTTGAAATGGTTGGTATAACATTGTTATTTCATTGTATGTGTCCAAACACTGACTATTTGGACGGCTTAAAACCCTTTCTGACACTTCATCGTCACACCTATGTTCTTCTATGTGTGACTTCCTCATTTTCAAGTCAACTAAAAAAAAAAAATAAAGGTGCAAAATGTTTGAGGAACTTCACTTCTCTCTTCATCTTTCATCCGTCTGCTTGAAAGAACCGGAGGAAATGTAAGTCATGATTACAATTTCAATATGATGCATATCAAATCGTTTTTTTAATTTTTGAATACTAAAATGAAATTCCAAAACCATGAAGTCACTTGACGTTATAGAAAGAAAGCAAAACACTGCCATTTTGTGCAAGGTGGGAAAATTCGATTGAACACCTCGAAATTGTTACATTAATGGTTTATGACGTTTTGGATATTTTGTCACTGTTGAATGTATTAGTTGCCTCATTCAAATTGGACTGTTGCAAATACATATAAAGTAAATAAATAAAGACACAATGTGTTTGTCACTTTTGCCTTCAATATACGTAATAGCTTCCTTTTTCCCTTCGATCGATATTTCATCTTCTACTACTTGTTTAACTTAACCTTCCTCTTGTGTTACCTTTCTGTTACTATCTCTCATGTTAACGGGTCGGTTTTGACCCGTGTCTTAAATCAGCCATAAAATACTCTGAAAACAATTATTTAACATCCAATTTGTTCCTTACCTCTTGGTTGCCTTGTTAGGCTTCCATATCCATATTGATTAATATTTTTGTTTTGCCCCCTTGGCCTTTCTTTTGACAGCATACCCCTCGTTTTCAATATAAAACAAATGCCAAATGAACCTTAAGAGACTAATATAAATAAATAAAAGTTTGTTATGTTACCTGACTATTACTGAGGGTTATTAGAACACGTCTCTTAAATGTAAAAAAAAAAAAAAAAATATTAATTTTAATATTATTAACTATAGTGACATCTATGGTGTTATGGGTCAATTTCCACCCATTTCCTTCAAGAAAAAGGCAAAAAAACAAGTCTTTTTCTTCCTCAAAACTCGTAACTGTAATACAAATACAAAATGAAAAGCAGAACTAGTGATAAATAATAAAAAATAATAATAATAATAAAATCTAGATTTGCAAGGTCAAACAAACAAACAGCAACCAATCAAACAAATCAAACCAACAGAAAACGAGTACTAGTTTCAGAAAAACTCTGTGTGCAAGAACTTGCATGTGTATTTGTGGATTTTTAGATGCATGTGTGGCAAAAAGTGACACTTTAGTGTGTTCTTTGCAGAGATATTTTTTGCAGGGGAAGCACAATGTGTTTGTCTTTCTGTCCTTATTGCTAGGGCAGACCTGACACCTCTTTCTTTTAGAATCACGTGGTCTCACTGGGGCTGTGGCTGTTGTGGTTGATGTTGAGGCAGTGCCGGCTGAGGAGGATGCTGGCGCTGTTGCTCTTCATGTTGCTGTGGGCGTGAACTGAGTGCTTGGTGAGATCTGCAGCTGTCTGACCAAGGCTGCAGTGGCTGGGTCTCGGGGCACCCGTTCCCTTTGTTCAATGTGCGCCTTGACAAGGGAACTTCCTAGCTCCTCGAGAAACATTCTCCGCTTGTTGTTTTTGGTTGAGTTCCACACTTGGTGAATGTGGGTCCACAACACAAATGCATTGTATGCAGACACATTGGGGATGTTGTAAAACACAACCATTGGCCATCTCCTGGTCATTCGCTGGCGAGTGTAGGTGGCAGTCAGCTTGCAAGTAATCAACTCTAAACTGAATTGGCCTTACATGCCTGGACATGTCCTTCTTTGTTTGTTTTATCAAATAGGCAAAGAGAGAAGCCCCTTACTGAAGCTCAAGTGGTTGGAGGAAAAGCTGGCTGTGGGCTGTTGGCTGATAGTGTGTTTATGATTTCAGTTTTGGCACTTATTATTGTTTTATAATCTTATATTATAACTGGGTCGAAACTGACCCTAACAACACAAAGGTCATAAATTTCACCAGAGCATTTTATAATTTAGTAAAATTGATTTTATTTTGTTTAAATAGAAGTTCCTGACAAAGTTAAAAAGTCTTGATGCAATAAACAAATTTATGTAGTACTTTTATGCATTTAAAACCTAAAAACGGGTCAGTACCGACCCTAACACTAGAGGAGGGTGAAGCAGCCTGTTGAAGCATTTATACACTGAATGTTACACACATTTTGCAAATCTCTCACAGCAAGAAGACACACCGTTATCAATTTTGTTGAATATCTCCATGATCGATCTTAGTACTTTTTCAGTTCCAGTTTGTAAAGAAGTGATTTAGAAGCAGCAAAATATGACTGAGTTATGCTGCGTAGCCAATTCCCTGATGAGACTTTAACAACACCTCGTAGAATCTAATTTTGTTGTCATTCATTTGAGTTTCAGTGTCTCAGAATCCCTTACAGGCTTCTTTGGAGCCTTTCCTACACTGACATCGATCAAAAAAGAATTAAATAATGAAAGATGAAATGTACTAAAGATGTGAATTGTTGCCTGTGTGTTCTCCAGAGTTTCTGCCTCTCCCGACACACAGAGATGGCTGCAGCTCTGACCGTCCTTCTCATCGGCTGTCTGCTGCAAAGTGAGTTGAAGTTCATTCAGCAATACAGGCTGCAGCAAAGTAAAGACGCAGTGCGATACAAAAGTCTTCAGCTGCTTTTTGTAGAACTTTATTCTAATGGGCTAATAATTTTCTTTTATTCAAACAAGGAGAGAAAAAACAATGTGAAAACAAATGTCTATTTTTTTGTAAAATGTCCTTCTATTACTGTAAAGCAGAATTCACTACATATTAGAAAATATTCAAAGATTTGTGTCTTGTGTTTCAGCTGCCCTGTGTGGACGGTTCGAGGTCATTATGCCACAGACTATAGAGGTTCTGAGTGGATCCTGTGTGACCATCCCCTGCTCCTATGATGTACTGGACACACATAACACACGTCTTGATGAAACATGTATAGCACAGTGGAAAAACGATGGAGGGACTATCGTGTTTGACAGCAGTAATCCACAATCAAGTGCAATACAAGGAGAACAGAAAGGATGCCTAAAAAGAAAAGACTGCACCACAACCCTGAACAAAATAAGACCTGAGCACAGCAACAAATATTTCTTGAGAGTGGAATGTACTAACTTCAGACATAATTTTCTTGACCAGAAGTTGCACATTTCAGTCACAGGTAGGTTTTACAGTCCATTTACCAACACTTCAGTCATGAGCTCCGTTCTAGAACTGCTGTGACCTTGTGTTGCATTTACTGCATTTTGCAAATAAAATAGAGTTCAAGAGTAATGATTACTGTTTATTTATTGATTGGTCCAAATGTACTTTCCCACCAGATGTTCCACCCACACCGACTCTGACTCCGTCCACACTGAAGGTGGAGGAGGGAACCTCAGTGAGTTTGAAGTGCTCTGCTCCAGCTCCCTGTCTGTCTCATCCTCCAGCTCTGACATGGACCTCCAGCCTGGGTGACATTCAGGACTCACTGCAGGAGAATCTGGACAGAACTAAAGTCCAGACCTCTGTTCTGAACTTCACTGCTTCTCGCCTTCATCATGGACTGGAAATCTCCTGTACTGCAGTCTACACCAAACAACATGGCAGCTCTCAGTCAGTTAGCACAAGTTTGACAGCTGATATTTCAAGTGAGTTTGTTCTCTGTTGAAATTCATCATAATTGGACACATTATAATTAGTTACTTAGTTTGAACCAGGGCTGAAACAGTTAATGAATACATTAGTAGATAAGGGTGCTCTCATCATGACTTTTGTGGTTGATCACCAATTACTAATTGATGGAAGCAGTATTGGCTGACGCTGATCATCAATCAAAAGGATGCTTCTTTACCTTATTGTCACCTCTAGTTTTCAGTTATTAGTGGCATAATGAAAGCACCATTAAAATGTTGAAGAAATAATTAGATTTATTTTGCCTGATAAGATAATAATATAAATATTTTAACAGAAAATAAAAACTGTAAAAACAGAATTAAGAAAAAAAAGAGGACAAATAATTTTGTAACACAGAATTAGGGAAACATTATGTGTGTCAGTCTCAGTTGTTTCAGTCTTTGTACCTTGAAGCCACTACTCCACCACCTGGTCACTGCTGGTATCTGGTTACATGTCTGAACAAAGTTTGGTAAAATGATGTTAAGTATCTGTAACTCTAAACTCAAAGTACTTCTACCTCCAACTGTACTCAGTGTTTCACTCTGCTGGAAGCTGTTAGCTCTGTTAGCTGTTGGCTCTCTTAGCCAAACATTGCAGGACTCTACTGCTCACTGGCTGCTAACAGCTAACAGCTAACGGCTAACTAGCTCACTTCCTGCTGATTTCAATTTAGATTTGCAGTTCCCTCTTTGTTCAATATGTTTTTAATAGGTTCATTAGGTCCAACCATCAGATCCTTTGTGACTAATGGCAACAATCAGTGGCCGATCAAACCCAAGCATCTTTTGTAGGTCATCAACAGAAACATACATAATACAGAAAAAGAATTGTTAACAATTTGAATAAGTAATTAATCATGAGTAATCCTTTTCAAATACTAACTATAAAAAACTGACAAAACTGTGAGGACAAAGCAGGAGCTTTACAATCATTTTGGATCATTTTATGAACTAAGTCATAATGCTGAGATTTTAGTAAAGCAATCCAACAGTACAATTTCCTCATTACTATAAAGCAGTATTCACTTGTTCTTATTCAAAGATTTGTTTCTTGTGTTTCAGGGTCTGCACAGTTTATCAACTTTATACCACAGACTATAGAGGTTCTGAGTGGATCCTGTGTGACCATCCCCTGCTCCTTTGACATAGAGGACACATATGACTCAAACTTGGATGATACATGTAGAGCACTGTGGAAAAACGATGAAGGGACTGTTGTGTTTGACAGCAGGACTCCACAAACTACAGGACATTTGACAGGACATTTGTCAGGAAACTTAAAAAACAGAGACTGCACCACAACCTTGAACAACATGAGACCTGAGAACAGCAATAAATATTTTTTAAGAGTTGATTGCGACAATAGCCTGATTTATGATTTTTTACAAAGAAAGTTACACATTTCAGTCAAAGGTAGGTTTTAAAATCCATCTTCTTATACTTCTGTCAATATTTCCTTGTAGAACTAGTTTGGCCATATTTTGCTTTTATTGTATTTTGTAAATAAAATAAAGATGGAGAGTAATGATTGCTGTTTATTTATTGATTGTTTTGAATGTACTTTCCCACCAGATGATCTACCCACACTGACTCTGACTCCGTCCACACTGAAGGTGGAGGAGGGAACCTCAGTGAGTTTGAAGTGCTCTGCTCCAGCTCCCTGTCTGTCTCATCCTCCAGCTCTGACATGGACCTCCAGCCTGAGTCACATTCAGGAGTCACTGCAGGAGAATCTGGACAGAACTAAAGTCCAGACCTCTGTTCTGAACTTCACTGCTTCTCGCCTTCATCACGGACTGGAAATCTCCTGTACTGCTGTCTACACCAAAGAAGATGGCAGCTCTCAGTCAGTTAGCACAAGTTTGACAGCTGATGTTTCATGTGAGTTTGTTCTCTGTTGAAATTCATCATAATTTGACACATTATAATTAGTTACTTAGTTTGAATCAGGGCTGAAACAGTTCCAAACATTCCATAAATACATTAGTTGATAAGGGTGGTCTCATCATGACTTTTGTGGTTGATCACCAATCACTAATTGATGGAAGCAGTATTGGCTGATGCTGATTATCAATCAAAAGGATACTTCTTTACCTTATTGTCACCTCTAGTTGTCAGTTATTAGTGGCATGATGAAAGCACCATTAAAATGTAGAAAAAATAATTAGATTTGTTTTGCTTGCTAGATATTAATATAAATATTTTAACAGAAAAAAAAAATTGTAAAACCAGAATAAAAAAAAAAAGGACAAATAATTTTGTAACACAGAATTAGGGAAACATTGTGTGTGTCAGTCTCAGTTGTTTCAGTCTTTGTACCCTGAAGCCACTACTCCACCACCTGGTCACTGCTGGTATCTGGTTAAATGTCTGAACATCCATCTATCCATCCATGCATCCATCCATCCTCATCCGCTTTATCCAGGGTCGGGTCACGGGGGCAGCAGCTTCAGCAGCGAGCCCCAGACTTCCTTTTCCCCAGCCACCTCGGCTAACTCTGACTGGGGGATCCCCAGGCGCTCCCAGGCCAGAGAAGAGATATAATCCCTCCACCTGGTCCTGTGTATACCCCTAGATCTCCTCCCAGTTGGGCGTGCCAGGAACACCTCCCTAGGAAGGCGCCCTGGTGGCATCCTTATCGGCTGCCCGAACCACCTCAACTGGCTCCTTTCCACGCAAATGAGCAGCGACTCTACTCCGAATCCCTCTCGGATGGCTGAGCTTCTCACCCTATCTTTAACGGAGACCCCAGCCACCTGCGGAGCAAACCCATTTCAGCTGCTTGTATCCGCGATCTCATTCTTTCGGTCATGACCCATCGCTCATGACCATAGGTGAGGGTAGGGATGAAGATTGACCGGTAGATCGAGAGCTTTGCCTTCTGGCTCAGCTCCCTTTTCGTCACAACGGTGCGGTGAAGCGCATACAACACCGCACCCGCTGCTCCGGCTCTCCAATCAATCTCCCGCCCCATCGTCCCCTCACTCGTGAACAAAACCCAGAGGTACTTAAACTCCTTCACTTGCGACAAGGACTCATTCCCCACCCTCAGTAGGGAAGCCACCGGTTTCTTACTGAGAACCATGGCCTCAGACTTAGAGGTGCTGATCCTCATCCCTGCCGCTTCACACTCAGCTGCGAACCGATCCAGGGCACAGCCCTGGCGGAGGCCAACACCCACTTGGGACCGGTCCGACTTACTTCCGAGTATACGCTCTCGCTTTGAGAATATAGGGATTGGATGGCCCTGAGAAGGGACCCCCTCACCCCCGCAGCACCTCCCACAGAACATCCCTTGGGACCCGGTCATACTACTTCTCCAGATCCACAAAGCACATGTGGACTGGGAGACTGTACTCCCAGGCCCCCTCCAGGATCCCTGCAAGAGTAAAGAGCTGGTCCGTTGTTCCACGACCAGGACGGAATCCGCATTGTTCCTCTTCAATCTGAGGTTCGACAATCGGCCGGACCCTCCTTTCCAGCACCTTGGAGTAGACTTTCCCAGGCAGGCTGAGTAGTGTGATACCTCTGTAATTGGCACACACCCTCTGGTCCCCCTCCTTAAAGATAGGGACCACCACACCTGTTTGCCACTCCTTCGGCACCGTCCCCGACCCCCACGCAATGTTGAAGAGGCGTGTCAACCAAGACAGCCCCTCAACACCCAGAGCCTTCAGCATTTCTGGTGGTATCTCATTGATCCCTGGGGCCTTGCCACTGTGGAGTTGTTTGACTACCGCAGTGACTTCACCCAGGGAAATCGGCGATGATACCCCATAATCCTCAGAGAGTGGGTGAGTGGGATTCAGGAGGTCACCAAAGTACTCCTTCCACCGCCTTATGACCGCCTCAGCTGAAGTCAACAAGGTCCCATCCTTGCTGTACACAGCTTGGATGGTTCCCCATTTCCCCCCTCTGAGGTGCCGGATGGTTTTCCAGAAGCGCCTCAGCGCTGCCCGAAAGTCCTTCTCCATGGTCTTGCCAAACTCCTCCCACACCCACTGCTTTGCCTCTGCCACAGCTGCGGCTGCTGCCCTTCGGTGCCCCAAAACTGCATCAGGAATCCTTCGGGACAACATGTCCCTAAAGGACTCCTTCTTCAGTCAGACGGCTTCCCTGACCACCAGTGTCCACCATGGTGTCCGAGGGTTGCCGCCCCTTGAGGCACCTAAGACCCTATGACCACAGGACACAGCTGCAGCTTCAACAACGGAAGCTTTGAACATCGTCCATTCAGGTTCGATATCCCCAGCCTCCACAGGGATGCTAGAGAAGCTCCTTCGGAGGTGGGAGTTGAAAGCTTCACTGACGGGTGCCTCCCCGAGACATTCCCAGTTTACCCGCACTACTCGTTTGGGCTTACCAGGTCTGTCCAGGGGTTTCCCCCGCCACCGAACCCAACTCTCCACCAGGTGGTGATCAGTTGACAGCTCTGCCCTCTCTTCACCCGAGTGTCCAGAAAACACCGCCTCAGATCAGATGACACAATCACAAAATCGATCATTGACCTTTGACCACGGCTGCTCTAGTACCACATACACTTATGAGCATCCTTGTGTTCGAACATGGTGTTCATTATAGACAAACCGTGACTAGCACAGAAGTCTACTAATAGAACACCACTCGGGTTCAGATCGGGGAGGCCATTCCTCCCAATCACGCCCCTCCAGGTATCTCCGTCATTGCAGACGTGCGCGTTAAAGTCTCCCAGTAGGACCACAGAGTCCCCCCCGGAGCCCCATGCAGGGCCCCAGCCAGGACCTCCAAGAAGGCTGCATACTCCGAACTGCCGTTTGGTGCATATGCACAAACGACAGTTAGAGTTTTCCTCCCAGTCTTTAGGCGTAGGGAGGTGACCTCTCGTCCACCGGGGTAAACTCCAACTTGGCAGTGCTCAGCCGGGGACTTGTGAGTATTCCCACACCCGCCCGGCGCCTCACACCTTTGGCAACTCCGGAGAAGAATAGTGTCCAGCCCCTATCCAGGAGTTTGGATCCAGAGCCAATGCTGTGCGTGGAGGTAAGCCCCACCAGATCCAACTGGTAATGCTCCACCTCCCGCACCAGCTCCGGCTCCTTCCCCCAAGAGAGGTGACATTCCACGCCTCCAGCGCCAGCCTCTGTGGCCCAGGTGTGGGTCGCCGAGGCCCGTTGCCACCACTGTCAACCATGTGGCAGTGCACCTGACCCCAGCGTTTTTTCCTGCGGATGGTGGGTCCACAGGATGGGGAAGGAAGATGTGCCACATTTCTCGTTCGGGCTGTGCCCGGCCAGACCCGGCCACCAGGCGCTCGCTCATAGGCCCTCTGTCCGGGCTTGGCTCCGGACATGGACCCTGGGCTTCCTCCGGGCAGGGTCCATTCCCTGTCACCTCTGTTCTTCATGGGGTCTTTTGGAACCATACTTAGTCTGGCCCCTCACCTGAGACCAATTTGCCTTGGGAGACCCTACCAGGAGCACATGGCTCCTGACAACCTAGCTCCCGGGTTCATTGGGACATGCAAACCTCTCCACCAGATTAAGGTGATGGTTCCCAGAGAGGATGTCTGAACAAAGTTTGGTAAAATGATGTTAAGTATCTGTAACTCTAAACTCAAAGTCCTTCTACCTCCAACTGTACTCGTCTGAAATACTGTTACTGTAAACATGTTGTGTTGTCATCAAACTGCACTTCACTGTTTAACACTTCATGTTCTTTAAATAGAAACTTTCAGCTCTGCTGAGTGTTTCACTCTGCTGGAAGCTGTTAGCTCTGTTAGCTGACTCTACTGCTCACTGGCTGCCAACAGCTAACAGCTAATTAACTCTCTTCCTGCTGATTTCAATTTCGATTTGTAGTTCCCTCTTGTAAATGTGCTTTATTTATACAGCCCTTTACAACAACCCTTTCGGGGAACCAAAGTGCTTTACAACACATAGTAAAAAAAAATAAAAACAATAAAAACAATAAAATAGAATAAAATAATACCAATGATAAAAACAATAAAATGTGTCACAGCACTACTGGGTATTAAAAGCCATCCTAAATAAATACGTTTTTAATTTAGATTTAAAAAGGCCCAGGTCAGTGATAAGACGCATTTCGGTGGGGAGTTTGTTCCAGAGCCTGGGAGCAGCAACAGAAAAGGCTCGGTCACCCCAATGTTTGTACCTTGACCTGGGCACTTCCAGCAGAAGTTGGTTGGATGACCTCAAGGCTCTACCAGGATCACGAACAGTTAAAAGCTCAGATAAATAAGATGGGGCGAGGCCATTAAGAGCTTTAAAAACAAACATAAGAAGTTTAAAATCAATTCTGTGATTGATGGGAAGCCAATGTAGGGAGCAAAGAACGGGGGTGATGTGCTCTCGTCTATTAGTGCTAGTTAAAAGGCGAGCAGCAGCATTTTGTACAAGTTGAAGACGACTAAGAGAGGACTGGGAGACGCCAATGTAAAGTGCGTTGCAGTAGTCTAATCTTGAGCTGATTAGAGCATGGATGGCTTTCTCAAGGTCTTGATGGCTTAAAAACATTTTGACTTTGGCCAGGAGACGTAGCTGGAGAAAACTACTCCTGACCACATTGTTAATTTGTTTGACAAAGCTTAGATGGCTGTCAAAGGTCACTCCCAGATTTTTGACAGTTTTATTGACCTTTGAGGATAAAATGCCCAGGTCAGCCGTCACAGTGTCCCCAAACACAACACATTCAGTTTTGTTGTCATTTAAGTTAAGAAAATTCTGTGCCAACCACTGCTTAATATCAGTAATACAATTCTTCAAGGCACATTGTGCACTATTACTGTTAGGCTTCACTGGCAGATAGATTTGGAGGTCATCTGCATAACAGTGAAACGAAAGGTCGTGCCTGGCTATAATTGACCCAAGTGGCAACATGTATAATGAGAAGAGGATCGGGCCCAGAATAGAGCCTTGTGGGACCCCACAGGGGAGTGGAGCACAGGAAGAGGACGAGTCACCGACCATAACAGAAAAGGTTCTGCTGGACAAGCAGGATGTGAACCACTTCAGTGCAGTGCCATGGATGCCAACATGATCGCGCAGGTGTGACAGGAGGACTGAATGGTCCACCGTGTCAAAGGCCGCTGTGAGGTCAAGCAGCACCAGGACAACAGGGCACTTGGCATCCATGGACAGAGCGATGTCATTGTGGACCTTTAGCAGTGCAGACTCGGTGCTGTGACGAGATCTGAACCCAGACTGAAATTTCTCTAAAACAGAGTTGTTTTCGAGATAAGACTGTCATTGTAAAAACACAGCTTTTTCTAAAACCTTAGAAAGAAAGGGCAAATGAGAAATAGGGCTAAAATTTGACAACATTGAGGGGTCAAGATTAGGTTTTTTAAGAAGGGGCCTGACCACGGCATGTTTAAAAGCAGCTGGGACAGTTCCTAACCTGAGACAGGAGTTAATTAAAACCAAAAGACTAGACCCCACAGTATTAAAAACCATTTTCAGGACTTTGGCAGGGACAATATCCAATGGGCAGTTTGTAGGCTTCAAAGATTTCACTCTGTCACCAAGAGAGGAGAGAGAAACCAACTCAAACTGGTCAAACACAGCAGAATGAGTAGGGGCAACAAGCAAATCCTTATTAAAACTCAAAATAAAACCATTGCTGGTGTCTTGTCTGACAGAATCGACCTTGTCAACAAAATAGCGAAGAAAGTTCTTACAAGTGGCTGTTGAGACATCAGTCAGAGCAGAAGTGGATGGATTAATAACGGCGTTAATTGTGTCGAATAACACCTTGGGACAATGACTGCTGCTAGAAATAATATTAGAGAGGTACTGAGATTTTGCCTCTCGTACAGCCCTCTGATAATCAGCAAGGCAGTCCCTCAACATCTCCAGAGACACATGCAATTTGTCCTTCTTCCATCTGCGCTCAGCCCGCCTGCAACATTGCCTGATGACGCGGGTGGTGTCGTTCAACCAAGGGTCCGTTCTTGGCTTGGAGGATTTTTGCCTGAAAGGCGCAATAGAGTCCAGAATCCCAGCACAGGTGGAGTGGAAGGAGGAGAGAAAATTATCAGGGCAGAGAGAGGAAGCCAAGCCATTCGAGGTAAAAAACTGTGAGTCCTTGAAAGCAGCAGTAAACTCATTGGCCGTGGAGGAAGTGATGATGCGCCACTGACAGGATGGAACAAGAGGTTTGCTGACTGATTGGTTCAATAATAGGTTTATTAGGTCCTACCAGCAGGTCCTTTGTGACTGATGGCAACAATCAGTGGCCAATCAAACCCGAGCATCTTTTGTAGTCCATCAACAGAAACAGACATAATACAGAAAAAAGAATTGTCAACAATTTGAATAAGTAATTAATCAAGAGTAATCTTTTTCAAATACTAACTATAAAAAAACTGACAAAACTGTGAGGACAAAGCAGGAGCTTTACAATCATTTTGGATCGTTTTATGAACAAAGTCATAATGCTGAGATATTAGTAAAGCAATCCAACAGTACAAGTTCCTCATTACTGTAAAGCAGTATTTACTTGTTCTTATTCAAAGATTTGTTTCTTGTGTTTTCAGGGTCTGCACAGTTTATCAACTTTATACCACAGACTATAGAGGTTCTGAGTGGATCCTGTGTGACCATCCCCTGCTCCTTTGACGTAGAGGACAAATATAACTCAAGATTGGATGAAACATGTAGCACACTGTGGAAAAACAATGAAGGGACTGTTGTGTTTGACAGCAGGACACCACAAACTACAGGACATTTGACAGGACATTTGACAGGAAACTTAAAAAACAGAGACTGCACCACAACCCTGAACAACATGAGACCTGAGAACAGCAAGAAGTATTTTTTCAGACTTGATTGCCATGGCTTTAAATATGATTTTAAAGAAAGAATGTTGGAGATTTCCATCAAAGGTAGGTTTTAAAGTCCATTGTCTTATACCTCTGTCGATATCTCCTTGTAGAACTAGTTTGACATGTTTTGCTCTTATTGTATTTTGTGAATAGCATAAAGATGAAGAGTAAAACTTACTGTTTATTTATTGATTGGTCCAAATGTACTTTCCCACCAGATGTTCCAACCACACCTACTCTGACTCCGTCCACACTGAAGGTGTTGGAGGGAACCTCAGTGAGTTTGAAGTGCTCTGTTCCAGCTCCCTGTCTGTCTCATCCTCCAGCACTGACATGGACCTCCAGCCTGGGTCACATTCAGGAGTCACTGCAGGAGAATCTGGACAGAACTGAAGTCAAGACCTCTGTTCTGACCTTCACTGCTTCTCGCATTCATCACGGACGGGAAATCTCCTGTACTGCAGTCTACACCAAACAAGATGGCAGCTCTCAGTCAGTTAGCACAAGTTTGACAGCTGATGTTTCATGTGAGTTTGTTCTCTGTTGAAATTCATCACAATCTGACACATTATAATTAGTTACGTAGTTTGAATCAGGGCTGAAACAGTTAATTTAACAGTCCATGAATACATTAGAAATTAAGGGTGCTCTGATCATGACTTTTGTGGTTGATCACCAATCACTGATTGATGGAAGCAGTATTGGCTGAAGCTGATCATCGATCAAAACGATGCTCGTTTAGTTTATTGTCACTTCTAGTTGTCAGTTACTAGTGGCAAAATAAAAGCACAATTAAAATGTTTAAGAAATAATTAGATTTATTTTGCTTGATAAGTGTAGATGTGTGCACAATTCAGCGACACTTTGGTTGTACTGTGAACCAGAGGTACTTTATTTACATGCGTATCTGCAGCTTCCGTACAAGAATCTACCCATGATTCCCCGACCCAGAGAACGTCACCTCCTGGGATGGTTGCCGGGCAACCATATACATCTACAATGAAATAATTATGATATTATTATTTTAACAGAAAATAAAAACTGTAAAAATAGAATTAAGAAAAAAAGAGGACAAATAATTTTGTAACACAGAATTAGGGAAACATTGTGTGTGTCAGTCTCAGTTGTATCAGTCTTTGTACCCTGAAGTCACTACTCCACCACCTGGTCCCTGCTGGTATCTGGTTACATGTCTGAACAAAGTTTGGTAAAATGATGTTAAGTATCTGTAACTCTAAACTCAAAGTACTTCTACCTCCAACTGTACTCGGCTGAAATACTGTTACTGTAAACATGTTGTGTTGTCACTAAACTGCAGTTCACTGTTTAACACTTCATGTTCTTTAAATAGAAACTTTCAGCTCTGCTGAGTGTTTCACTCTGCTGGAAGCTGTTAGCTCTGTTAGCTGTTGGCTCTCTTATCCAAACATTGCAGGAGCTACTGCTCCCTGGCTACTAACAGCTAACAGCTAACTAGCTCTCTTCCTGCTGATTTCATTTTGGATTTGCAGTTCCCTCTTGGTTCAATAATAAGTTTACTAGGTCCTACCAGCAGGTCCTTTGTGACTGATGGCAACAATCAGTGGTGGCCAATCAAACCCGAGCAGCCTTTGTAGTCCATAGACAGAAAACAGGAGCTTTACAGTCATTTTGGATCATTTTATGGACAAAGTCATAATGCTGAGATTTTAGTAAAGCAATCCAACAGTATAATTTCCTCATTACTATAAAGCAGTATTCACTTGTTCTTATTCAAAGATTTGTTTCTTGTGTTTCAGGGTCTGCACAGTTTATCAACTTTATACCACAGACTATGGAAGTTCTGAGTGGATCCTGTGTGACCATCCCCTGCTCCTTTGACATAGAGGACACATATGACTCAAACTTGGATGATACATGTAGAGCACTGTGGAAAAACAATGAAGGGACTGTTGTGTTTGACAGCAGGACTCCACAAACTGCAGAACATTTGACAGGACATTTGACAGGAAACTTAAAAAACAGAGACTGCACCACAACCCTGAACAACATGAGACCTGAGAACAGCAAGAAGTATTTTTTCAGACTTGATTGCGATGGCTTTGAATATGATTTTTCACAAAGAATGTTGCACATTTCAGTCAAAGGTAGGTTTTAAAGTCCATCGTCTTATACTTCTGTTAATATCTCCTTGTAGAACTAGTTTGACATGTTTTGCTCTTACTGTGTTTTGTGAGTCGCATAACGATGAAGAGTAAAGATTACTGTTTATTTATTGATTGGTCTAAATGTACTTTCCCAACAGATGCTCCACCCACACCGACTCTGACTCCGTCCACACTGAAGGTGGAGGAGGGAACTTCAGTGAGACTGAAGTGCTCTGCTCCAGCTCCCTGTCTGTCTCATCCTCCAGCTCTGACATGGACCTCCAGCCTGAGTCACATTCAGGAATCACTGCAGGAGAATCTGGACAGAACTAAAGTCAAGACCTCTGTTCTGACCTTCACTGTTTCTCGCCTTCATCACGGACTGGAAATCTCCTGTACTGCAGTCTACACCAAACAAGATGGCAGCTCTCAGTCAGTTAGCACAAGTTTGACAGCTTTTGTTTCATGTGAGTTTGTTCTCTGTTGAAATTCATCATAATTTGACACATTATAATTAGTTACTTAGTTTGAATCAGGGCTGAAACAGTTGATTAAACAGTCCATGAATACATTAGTTGATAAGGGTGCTCTGATCCTGACTTTTGTGGTTGATCACCAATCACTGATTGATGGAAGCAGGTTTGGCTGATGCTGATCATCGAATAAAACGATGCTTGTTTAGTTTATTATCACTTCGAGTTGTCAGTTATTAGTGGCAAAATAAAAGCACAATTAAAATGTTTAAGAAATAATTAGATTTATTTTACTTGATAAGATAATAATATAAATATTTTAACAGAAAATAAAAACTGTAAAAACAGAATTAAAAAAAAAGAAGAGGACAAATAATTTTGTAACACAGAATTAGGGAAACATTGTGTGTGTCAGTCTCAGTTGTTTCAGTCTTTGTACCTTGAATCCACTACTCCACCACCTGGTCACTGCTGGTATCTGGTTACATGTCTGAACAAAGTTTGGTAAAATGATGTTGAGCATCTGTAACTCTAAACTCAAAGTCCTTCTACCTCCAACTGTACTCAGCAGAAATACTGTTACTGTAAACATGTTGTGTTGTCACTAAACTGCAGTTCACTGTTTAACACTTCATGTTCTTTAAATAGAAACTTTCAGCTCTGCTGAGTGTTTCACTCTGCTGGAAGCTGTTAGCTCTGTTAGCTGTTGGCTCTCTTATCCAAACACAGCAGGACTCGACTGCTCCCTGGCTACTAACAGCTAACAGCTAACTAGCTCTCTTCCTGCTGATTTCAGTTTGGATCAGCAGTTCGCTCTTGATTCAATATGTTTTGATAGGTTTATTAGGTCCTACCAGCAGGTCCTTTGTGACTGATGGCAACAATCAGTGGCCGATCAAACCTGAGCATCTTTTGTAGTCCATCAACAGAAACAGACATAATACAGAAAAAAGAATTGTCAACAATTTTAACAAGTAATTATTAACAATAATTTTTCTCAAATACTAACTATAAAAAAACTGACAAAACTGTGAGGACAAAGCAGGAACTTTACAGTCGTTTTGGGTAATTTTATGAACAAAGTCATAATGCTGAGATATTAGGAAAGCAATCCAACAGTACAATTTCCTCATTACTGTAAAGCAGTATTTACTTGTTCTTATTCAAAGATGTGTTTCTTGTGTTTCAGGGTCTGCACAGTTTATCAACTTTATACCACTGACTATAGAGGTTCTGAGTGGATCCTGTGTGACCATCCCCTGCTCCTTTGACGTAGAGTACATATATAAATCAAAAGTGGATGAAACATGTAGAGCAGTGTGGAGAAACGATGAAGGGACTGTTTTGTTTGACAGCAGGACTCCACAAACTACAGGACATTTGACAGGAAACTTAAAAAACAGAGACTGCACCACAACCCTGAACAACATGAGACCTGAGAACAGCAAGGAGTATTTTTTCAGACTTCAATGTAATGGCGTGCAATATGATTTTTCACAAAGAAAGTTGCACATTTCAGTCACAGGTAGGTTTTAAAGTCCATCTTCTTATACTTCAGTCAATATCTCCTTGTAGAACTAGTTTGACATGTTTTGCTCTTATTGTATTTTGTGAATAGCATAAAGATGTAGAGTAAAGATGACTGTTTATTTATTGATTGGTCCAAATGTACTTTCCCACCAGATGTTCCACCCACACCGACTCTGACTCCGTCCACACTGAAGGTGTTGGAGGGAACCTCAGTGAGTTTGAAGTGCTCTGTTCCAGCTCCCTGTCTGTCTCATCCTCCAGCTCTGACATGGACCTCCAGCCTGGGTCACATTCAGGAGTCACTGCAGGAGAATCTGGACAGAACTAAAGTCCAGACCTCTGTTCTGACCTTCACTGCTTCTCACCTTCATCACAGACTGGAAATCTCCTGTACTGCAGTCTACACCAAACAAGATGGCAGCTCTCAGTCAGTTAGCACAAGTTTGACAGCTGATGTTTCATGTGAGTTTGTACTCTGTTGAAATTCATCATAATTATAAAGTGATCTCTTGTCTCTTAGTTTTCATGACTATATGTGAATCACTGATGAAACAATTATTCCAATAATGCTTAAGTTGATCAACAGTAAAATAATTGGCAACAATTTTGATCACTGATTAATCACTGGTACATTTTTTCAGACAAATTGTAAAAATTCACTGATCCCTGTTTTCAAAACATGAGGATGTGCTGCTTTTTTCACTCTTATAACATTGTTTGACGTGAACTGCCACCTGGATCTGTCTCCCTTTGTCCACCATCTCTTGGTCAAAATCTTAAATTCCCTGTCGATGCTTTGAAAAAACATTACTGCAAACAAAACAAATGCAAATTCGAAGTATCTTGACTAGTGATCTCATACTCTTGAGCCCCACTGTACACATGTTACTAGTTGACCCACTAGTAAAACTAACATCAACCTTCAGCTTAAATGGCTACAAACTATTTATTTATTTATTTACAAATGTATTTACACAGATCATTAAATGAGCACAGTAAAGCCCCCAATGTGTTTCAATTAATTTTCTTCTCTTGCAACGTTTCAACAGTCACCTTGTTATATCAGTACAGCTGGTCAGACTTGATCAAACATGACTTTAGCTGACTCATGTCTGTCTTCTCTGTGCTCATCACAGTTGCTCCACAGATCCTGTCCTCATATGACTGCAGTCAAACTGCAGACCAGCTCAACTGTTCCTGTGAGACTGTGGGGAATCCTCCTCCTGCTCTACAGTGGTATTTGGATGGGTCACCTGTCAATCACTCTGACAGGTTTGCAATCAGCAGTGAGCTTCTAAACGTCTCAGGTCTGAGGAGCATCATCGCTGTGAGTCAACCACAACAGAGGGATCTTTCCACCTTGCGCTGCCACAGCTCCAACTCCCTGGGATCAACTACTCAGAGATTTTTTGTCTACAGCCTTGAGCCTCACGGTTTGTCTTTGTGCTGAATACAAGTTCTGTTTTCATTCACTCAGCTAATGACTACCCATATAAACACTGTAGTATTTCCTTAATATGTATTTAAAAACTAGAAAAAGAAATACCCTCAGTACTTATTTCCACTGCCATGCTAATAATGTTAAAATATGTCACAGGGTGACTGATCCACTGTTGAAGAACGTAACCCTCAACAGTGATCTGATGACTGTTATGTTATTTCTTATGACAGGTCTTGAACAGTATCTTGGACCGTACAGTGGACTTCTTCTCTTGGCTGTTGCTGGTGTATCTCTCTGTGTGATCATCGTGTACACAATCTACATGGTGTTCCTCTGGTATGATGTAACATTAGATAATATAGATTTAGTTGAAAGCTCTGCTGATTAGGAGAACAATGGTGTATAGAAGACAAAAAATATTATGTTCCTTTCTCTTTTTTCATTAAAGCAAAGCGAGAAAGAGTGTGAAGCCAAAAGAAGAGGACACAACCTACATGTCACTGGAGCGTAGAGACCTATCTCCAGTGTATGATGTCATTTGCCAAACTCCAAGATGACCACATCAGCTTCCTCCTCCGACGATGAGCCTGATAATTATCAGATGACATAACAAAAGGTTTTATTGTATATTTTTCATACCTAATACTTTGTTACTCTGCTCTCGCCTGAAATGCTTCAAATTCACACTTAGTCATGAGTGTTTATGAATATATTTTATTTTTTTTTCTGTGGACGTTTGGGCAGAATACATTACAGGTATAAAATGTAATTCAAATTAATTGTAAATAAATCAAATAAATCTCTATGAAAACTGTCATGTAAAATTTTGTCAAGTTAAATTTTGTTGTAGTGTGTTTGATTACACGATATGTTAATGTTTGAGGTGGTGATGTTTTCACTTTTGTTGGTCTTGAAGCTCTGCTGGTCTGGACAGGTAAAATACATGCTGAATGAGGAGATGGACGTCTTTCTCGTGATTTTCTTAATTGGAAATTGAATATTGTGAACAAGAAAAACGACCATATCTCCTTCTATATTTCACGCATTCTCCTTCCTTTTCAAGTCGTGCTGCCTAAATTACCCACAATGCAATTTAGCCACTATGTGACATCAGTCAAAATAATCAGATTACATGCAGCTTCCTCTGGAGCCACAAAATACTTTATTCTACTGTTTTCACATACAGGAGTAGAGTACAGTGCAGTAGTACTCCCCAAGACCTGTAAACACACTTTGAAGTATAAAGTTGTTGGAGTTACACTTAAACAGTTATGTTTCAGATCATTCACTTTGCATAAATAATGTCCTCATGGTAAATACAACACCTGCTGCATTAACCCACACATACACACATTTACACACTGATGGCGGAGGCTGAAGCAGCCATTCTAGGACTAGGATCAAGACACATGTGGGACTGAAAAAAACATTTTTGATAAAAAAAGAAGAAGAAGTAGATGTTTGTTGTCACACCCATGTCCACTTCTGTGACTTCTTCATTTTCAAGTCAACGTTTGCAGGGTGTTTGAAAAAGCAGCACAACTCAGAAGGAACTTCACTTCTCTGTTCATCTTTCATCGTGTACTGTAAGAGCTGAAGAAAAGGTAAGTCACCGTAACTTCTATATGACACATCAACTCAGGAACAGTCATGCTAATAATACAGCTAAATTCTAGAAGCTCAGTTATTGAATCACGTGACTTCAGATCAATTGACAACTTCAAAAGTAATAATGATAATAAAAATTCATTTATTCTATATAGCGCTGTTCAGGGTACACAAAGACACAGGTTAAAAAGTAGCATAATAAAAAAATTCAAAACACAAAAAGAGACAAGTTATACATTAAAAGCAGTTTTAAAAAGGTTAAAGGTAAAAGAGTTTTGCTGAATGATTTGAAGGTTGTGAGGTCTGTACTGTCTCCGATGTGTTTGGGGAGGGAGTTCCAGAGGGAGGGGGCAGCTACTGAGAAGCCTCTGTCACCCCAGGGTGGGTGCTTGGCCCTGTGTGGTGAAGTGAGGAAGTTAGTGTCGGCGGAGCGGAGGGTACGGGACGGGTTGTGGCGGTGCAGCAGGTCGGCGAGGTTGTGGAGCTAACAGCTTTGTGAGTGAGGAGGAGGATTTTAAATTGGATCTGTTGTGGGACAGGGAGCCAGTGGAGTTTCTGGAGGACGGGGGTGATGTGGCCACAGGTGTGAAAAGTAGAAAGGAAAAAAAAAAACACTGAAACTTTGTGAAACACTAAAATGTTTAAGTTGTATTTTTGATTGTATTTATGGACATTGTCACTTTTGAGTGTATTCTTTACATAAATTATACATTTGTAAATACATAGAAAATACATGAATAAAATATGCAGTATGTTTATTACTTTTGCCTGCAACATACAGTTAAAGCTTCTTATGTTCCTGTTCAATGTCAAAGTGTCTGACAACAATTTGTTTTTGCAAATTCCTCACAGTGAGTAGAAACACTGAAACAGTCGGTTACTCTTTGTTAAGTAAAACTTACTCAGCAAAACATCATAAAAGTCTGGAAAATGTGTGAGATACAAAAAGAAAGAGTAATAGTGAATTTATTGTTCAGTCAAAGTTTTTAAAGGAAATGATTTAAAAGCAGTAATACGTCCCCATTTTCCCCTAAGAATGATAAATAAGTGTGCTCAGTAAATAGAATAATTTAATTATGTTGGGATTCAGTTGACTTTCAGTGTCTCAGAATCCTCTACAGTTTTCTTTGGAGCCTTTTCTACACTGACATTAATCAAAAAAGAACATAGGCTCACAAAACATTTTTCAAATCTGCAACGTCTGCAAATATTGTATTCAACAGTGGCCTAAATCTGAGTGAATGAAAGATGAAATGCACTAAAATTGTGAGTTGTTCCATGTGTGTTCTCCAGAGTTTCTGCCTCTCCTGACACACAGAGATGGCTGCAGCTCTGACCGTCCTTCTCATCGGCTGTCTGCTGCAAAGTGAGTTGAAGTTCATTCACATTTGCATCGACGATGATAAAAACTATAAATAAGTCATGTTAATCACACATTCAGCCCAGAGTTCATGATCTGTGATACATGCTGCAGCAAATAGAGGATGTAGCGAACTAAAAAAGTCTTCTGCTTCATTTCTCTGAGAACATTTGTATTTTTATCCAAACATTTAGAGAAACAATGTGAAAGAAAGAATATTTATTTTGGATTATTTCATGATAAAAGGTACAGTGCTGAGATTTTAGAAAAGCAACCAAATGATAAAATGTCCTTCTATTATTGTAAAGCAACATTCACATGAACATATTCAAAGATTTGTGTCTTGTGTTTCAGCTGCCCTGTGTGGATGGACTGAGGTCATTATACCAAAGACTATAGAGGTTCTGAGTGGATCCTGTGTGACCATCCCCTGCTCCTTTGATGTACCGGACAGATTTAACTCACTCCTTGATGAAACATGTAGAGCACAGTGGAAATATGATCAATGGACTGTTGTGTTTGACAGCAGTAATCCACAATCAAGTGCAATACAAGGAGAACTGAACGGAGACTTAAAAAGAAAAGACTGCACCACAACCCTGAACAACATGAGACCTGAGAACAGCAAAGAATATTTCTTGAGAGTGCGATGTGATCGGTTGGGAAATAATTTTCTTAACCAGAAGTTGCATATTTCAGTCACAGGTAGGTTTTACAGTCCATTTACCAACACTTCAGTCATGAGCTCCTTTCTAGAACTGCTGTGACCTTGTGTTTCATTTACTGCATTTTGCAAATAAAATAGAGATCAAGAGTAATGATTACTGTTTACTTATTGATTGGTCCAAATGTACTTTCCCACCAGATGTTCCACCCACACCGACTCTGACTCCGTCCACACTGAAGGTGGAGGAGGGAACCTCAGTGAGTTTGAAGTGCTCTGCTCCAGCTCCCTGTCTGTCTCATCCTCCAGCTCTGACATGGACCTCCAGCCTGGGTCACATTCAGGAGTCACTGCAGGAGAATCTGGACAGAACTAAAGTCCAGACCTCTGTTCTGACCTTCACTGCTTCTCGCCTTCATCACGGACTGGAAATCTCCTGTACTGCAGTCTACACCAAACAAGATGGCAGCTCTCAGTCAGTTAGCACAAGTTTGACAGCTGATGTTTCATGTGAGTTTGTTCTCTGTTGAAATTCATCAAAATTTGACACATTATAATTAGTTACTTAGTTTGAATCAGGGCTGAAACAGTTAATTAAACAGTCCACGAATACATTCATAGATAAGGGTGCTCTGATCATGACTTTTGGGGCTGATCACCAATCACTTATTGATGGAAGCAGTATTGGCAGATGCTGATCATCAATCAAAAGGATGCTTCATTACCTTATTGTCACCTCTAGTTGTCAGTTATTAATAGCAAAATAAAAGCACCATTAAAATGTTGAGGAAATATTTATATTTATCTTGCTTGATAAAATATATATATATATATATATATATATATATATATATATATATATATATATATATATATATATATATATATATATATATATTACAAAAAATAAAAACTGTAAAAACAGATTTAAGAAAAAAAAAGGACAAATAATTTTGTAACACAGAATTAGGGAAACATTGTGTGTGTCAGTCTCAGTTGTTTCAGTCTTTGTACCCTGAAGCCACTACTCCACCACCTGGTCACTGCTGGTATCTGGTTACATGTCTGAACAAAGTTTGGTAAAATGATGTTAAGTATCTGTAACTCTAAACTCAAAGTACTTCTACCTCCAACTGTACTCAGCTGAAATACTGTTACTGTAAACATGTTGTGTTGTCACTAAACTGCAGTTCACTGTTTAACACTTCATGTTCTTTAAATAGAAACTTTCAGCTCTGCTGAGTGTTTCACTCTGCTGGAAGCTGTTAGCTCTGTTAGCTGTTGGCTCTCTTATCCAAACACAGCAGGACTCTACTGCTCACTGACTGCTAACAGCTAACAGCTAACTAGCTCTCTTCCTGCTGATTTCAGTTTGGATTAGCAGTTCCCTCTTGGTTCAATATGTTTTTAATAGGTTTATTAGGTCCTACCAGCAGGTCCTTTGTGACAGATGGCAACAATCAGTGGCCGATCAAACCTGAGCATCTTTTGTAGTCCATCAACAGAAACAGACATAATACAGAAAAAAGAGTTGTCAAGAATTTGAACAAGTGATCAATCAAAGGTATTTTTTTCTTCATAGAATAACTTTAAAAAACTGAAGAAACTGTGTAATGAAAATTAGGTTTGAAAGGATCTATGTGAACACTAGCGGTGTCATTATTATATAACATTACATTGTGCAATCAACATTTACTTCACAATGATCAGTTCAAGTCAAAAAGATCTACAAGACAAAAAAAAGTGAGGACAAAACAGGAGCTTTACAGGCATTTTGGTTTATATTATGAATAATGTGATTTCATTTACATTTAGGGCATTTAGCAGATGCTTTTGTCCAAAGCGACTTACAATAAGTAAATTTGTCACAAGAGACAAACCCCGACATATCACCGTCAATAGAGTAATAAAGAAATATAGAAACAATTGTCAAGCTCTCATCTGAGGAGCGTAATCATGATCATGCTGAGATTTTAGCAAAGCAACCCAACAGTAAAATTTCCTTGTTCTTATTCAAATATTTGTGTCTTGTGTTTCAGGGTCTGCACAGTATAACACCTTTATACCACAGACTATAGAGGTTCTGAGTGGATCCTGTGTGACCATCCCCTGCTCCTTTGAAGTAGAGGACACATATAACTCAAAAGTGGATGAAACATGTACAGCACTGTGGAAAAACGATGGATGGGCTGTTGTGTTTGACAGCGGGAATCCACAAACTGCAGGACATTTGACAGGAAATTTGACAGGAAATTTGAAAAACAGAGACTGCACCACAACCCTGAACAACATGAGACCTGAGAACAGCAAGGAGTATTTTTTCAGACTTCAATGCCATGGCGTGAAATATGATTTCACACAAAGAAAGTTGGACATTTCAGTCACAGGTAGGTTTTAAAGTCCATCTTCTTATACTTCAGTCAATATCTCCTTGTAGAACTGGTTTGGCCTTATTTTTGCTTTTATTGTATTTTGTAAATAAATTAAAGATGTAGAGTAATGATTATTGTTTATTTATTGATTGGTCCAAATGTACTTTCCCACCAGATGTTCCACCCACACCGACTCTGACTCCGTCCACACTGAAGGTGGAGGAGGGAACCTCAGTGAGTTTGAAGTGCTCTGCTCCAGCTCCCTGTCTGTCTCATCCTCCAGCTCTGACATGGACCTCCAGCCTGGGTCACATTCAGGAATCACTGCAGGAGAATGTGGACAGAACTAAAGTCCAGACCTCTGTTCTGACCTTCACTGCTTCTCGCCTTCATCACGGACTGGAAATCTCCTGTACTGCAGTCTACAACAAACAAGATGGCAGCTCTCAGTCAGTTAGCACAAGTTTGACTGCTGATGTTTCATGTGAGTTAATTTGTCCTCTGCTGAAATTCATCATAAATATAAAGTGATCTCTTGTCTCTTAGTTTTCATGACTTTGTCTGAATCAGGGATGAAACAATTATTACAATAACGCTTAAGTTGATCAACTCGAAATATGAGGATTTGCTGCTTTTTTCTCTTTTTTAACATTGTAAATTAAACGTCTGGGTTTTGGACTGTTGGTCAGACAAGAGACTATTTGAAAGCACTCCGGTCCTGGCAGTCCTCCATCGCTTACGTTACAGGACAATATTCACCCAAAAATGTAGCAGATACTTTCTTTTGTTGAGTCATCAAAGTGGAGTGGGTAGGATCTACATCGCAAGAGAAAAAATGAGACGATTTTTACCTGGGAAGCATTTTTACAACATGGGGTCCGCAATCCGACTCCAGAAAAAGAAAGCCTTGCATAATCTGTATTTATTTATTTGCAAATATGTGATTACATTACACCTATAAATAATACAAATAATTTGTCATTTTTCAGATTCACCAAAAGACACCACAGTGTCAGTCGTTCCCTCTGGTCCAGTACCAGAGAACAGCACAGTGACTCTGACATGCAGCAGCACTGCCAACCCAGCAGTGAGGAGCTACACCTGGTACAGAGCTGACGGAGGTCAGGAGGTTGTCATGGGGACTGGAAATGTTTTAACCATCACAGCTTCTAAAGTCCGTGGTCCTTTTTTCTGCAAGGCTGAAAATGTTCTCGGAGCTGGACGATCCAACATCAGTGAAATAGATGTTCAGTGTATGTATCACATTTTATACCTGTATGTTTTCCATACACTCTGATAGGTCGAACTGTATACAGAGAACTGATTCACAAATGATAATTTCCTTGATTGGTTTATTTAGATAATAAGATTGTGATATTTTGGTTTTCAAATGTCCAACAGTAGCAAACCATGTTGTAATAAAAAAGAGAGATTTTTTCATTCCACCCCAATAGATTTTTGACGTAGACTTAAACTCACAATTAGATTCAAAACTGCTGTACATAAAAACAGGCATGTGCACGTAACAGAAGTGCACAGGACAATATCAGTAAGCGGAAAACCCTCCTCACAAGGGAGCCTTTCTACTCTGCAAACACAAATGTGGTCCTGTGAGAATGGGGCTGTGAAGAGCACTAACTTGACCCATGCTTGAAAATGTTCAACACTCAAGTTGGCTTTCGAGATGCAGGGACGGTTTGGTGCTTGTCATTGCCCCGTGTTAGTGGGACCATATTTTTGCATGTATAGCAGAAAAGCTGACTCACAATAGAGACATTTCTTATCTAAAACATGAAGTTATGCAACATCAAATGACTGCTGCAGCATCGTCATTATGAGGAAACCCGTATTTAAACCTGCCAGACACAGCATGTTATAATCAATGAAGCTTACATAATATTGATAGCAGCACCGTTTGTCTAGGAGCTTATTTTGGTACTGACCAATCAGTATTGACCAATTTGGAACCGGTCCCTGGTATGCATCCCTGGCAAAAATGTATTTAATATTTTTCATCACTTATACTTCAGATTCACCCAAACACACCACAGTGTCAGTCAGTCCCTCTGGTCCAGTACCAGAAGAAACTCATGTGACTCTGACATGCAGCAGTGCTGCCAACCCAGCAGTGAAGAACTACACCTGGTACAGAGCTGACGGAGGTCAGGAGACTTTGATTGGGACTGGACATGTTTTAAACATTAAAGTTTCCAGAGACAGTGGTCCTTTTTTCTGCAAGGCAGAAAATACTATTGGATTTGGACGGTCCAACATCAGTCCAATAGATGTTCACTGTAAGTATCCCAAGTGGTCGATGGTGTTTGATGTGAACTGCCTCCTGGATCTTTCTCCTTTTGTCCACTGACGCCTGGTCACAAAGTTTAATCAATCCCCTGTCGATGCTTTGATCGGTTCGTAACTGATAAACTTCATTAATGACATTGCCACATCTTTGCATGCGTAGATAAATACATACATGCAGTGGGGTCTAAAAGTCTGAGACCACATTGAAAACACTGACCTGTAAATAATCAGAAAGTTTGAAGATTCAGAAAGTAAGTGAAGCAGTCAAAAATAAAATTGTTGGTCTAAACACAGAGGGGATTTTTCAGCATCAAATCGTGGCTGGACTCAACATTTCTAAAGGAGCAGAAACACTTTACAGAAACACGATCAGTTGTATCTGAAGCACGATCAGAGAGACCCAAAGAGACAACACAAGATCAACACATCAAGTTTAGTTCCTTAATTGTTCAGCTGATCTTATCATTTGTAATGGAAAAAAAAAACAACAACATTGCATACAAAGCAAAGGCAAAGTATCTTGACTAGTGATCTCAAACCTCTGAGCCCCACTGTAAACATGCGACTAGTTGACCCACTGGTAAAACAAACATCAACCTTCGGCTAACATGGCTGCAAACTATTGATTTATTTACAAATGCATATATTTACACAGATCATTGAATGAGCACAATAAAGCCCCCAATGTGTTTCAATTAATTTTCTTCTCTTGCAATACGTCAACAGTGACGATGTTATATCAGTACATCTGGTCAAACGTGATCAAACATGACTTTAGCTGACTCATGTCTGTCTTCTCTGTGCTCATCACAGTTGCTCCACAGATCCTGTCCTCATATGACTGCAGTCAAACTGCAGACCAGCTCAACTGTTCCTGTGAGACTGTGGGGAATCCTCCTCCTGCTCTACAGTGGTATTTGGATGGGTTACCTGTCAATCACTCTGACAGGTTTGCAATCAGCAGTGAGCCTCTAAACATCTCAGGTCTGAGGAGCATCATCGCTGTGAGTCAACCACAACAGAGGGATCTTTCCACCTTGCTCTGCCACAGCTCCAACTCCCAGGGATCAACTACTCAGAGATTTTTTCTCTACAGCCTTGAGCCTCACGGTTTGTCTTTGTATTGAATACAAGTTCTGTTGTTAATCACTCAGCTAATGACCACCCATATAAACACTGGAGTATTTCCTTAATATGTATTTAAAAGCTAGAATAAGAAATACCCTCAGTACTAATTTCTACTGCCATGCTAATAATGTTAAAATGTGTCACAGGGTATGCATACAGGGTGACTGATCCACTGTTGAATAAAAGTAACCCTCAACAGTGATCTGATGAGTGATATGTTATTTTCAGGTCTTGAACAGTATCTTGGACTGTGCATTGGACTCTTGGCTGTTGCTGGTGTATCTCTCTGTGTGAACGTCTTGTTGATAATCTACGTGGTGTTCCTCTGGTATGATGTTACAATAGATTATATAGAATGAGTTGAAAGCTCTGCTGATTAAGAGAAGGATGGTCTATAGAAGAAAACATATAAGGAGTATGTATGTTTCTTTCTCTCTCTTCATTAAAGCAAAGCGAGGAAGAGTGCGAAGCCAAAAGAAGAGGACACAACCTACATGTCACTGGAGCGTAGAGACCTATCTCCAGAGTATGATGTCATTTGCCAAACTCCGAGATGACCACGTCAGCTTCCCCCGACGACGAGCCTGATAATTATCAGATGACATAACTAAAGGTTTTATTGTATTTTTATCATATATAAGACTTTGTTACTCTGCTCTCTCCTGAAATGCTTCAAATTCACACTTAGTTATGAGTGTTGATGAATATTTTTTACAAGTATGAAATGTGATTCAAATAAATATGCTTTCTCTATGAAAACTCTCACGTAACATTTTGTCAAGTTTGTTTTAAACTTCATCATGGTGTGCTTGATTACACGATATGTTCATGTTTGAGGTGGTGAGGTTTTCACTTTTGTTGGTCTTGAAGCTCTGCTGGTCTGATGAAGTAAAATACATTTTGAATGAGGAGACAGACGTCTTTCTCATGATTTTCTTAAGTGGAAATGAAATATTGTGAAGGGAAACGAAGAGGACAGGATTTACGTGGCACTGGGTCGAAGAAACAAGTCTCAGAAACAAAGTGTGAAGTGAAATATTTCTTGGTATTGCGTCTGTTTCCTACGATGAGCTTCATTTAGCAATACAAGAGACTGTCCTCCCAAAAAGAGTTACAGCACTTGTTTCTCTGGATTCCGTAGTAATCATGATGGGAGCAAAGGAGGAAGTGAGGTGACTTTGTTATTCAGGAGAAGGAGAGTGTAGATGACTGTAGATGGTCATTTCTAGTTATCTTCCATCAACTTGTGAGTATTTTTTAAGGGCATGACCACAATCATTTAACATGCTTAACCAAGTGTTCATTGTTGTTATCATTAAAATAAAGGTCCTTGAATCTTTACATCATCATTCCATCACAAAACATGATCTTCTCCTGAACCCTACCAGGACATTTTCATGTCACTCAGTGGCCAAGTTGCACTGTGGGTAATGTAGGCACCAGGTTTGTAAAATCAGTCCACTGTTCTAGTATTGCAGTCCTACAACACCGTTGAACTCATTATGGACAGTTCAAAAACAAATCATCAAAACAGACACAGCAGCACTGACAATATCTCCTTCTATATTCCACACATTCTCCTTCCTTGTGTTGCCTACATTACCCACAATGCAATTTAGCCACTGTGTGACATCAGTCAAAATAGTCAGATTACATGCAGCTTCCTCTGGAGCCACAAAGAAATGTATTCTACTGTTTTCACATACAGGAGTACAGTACAGTGCAGTAGTACTCCCCAAGACCTGTAAACACACTTTGATTGATGAAATTGTTGGAGTCACCCTTTAACAGTTATGTCTCAGATCATTCACTTTGCATAAATAATGTCCTCACGGTAAATTTTATTCTATTTTTATCTTATCCTTTACAACATCTGTTGCATTCAGCCACACATACACACATTTACACACTGATGGCGGCGAGTGAAGCAGCAGTTCACACATTTGCTCTCACGCCGACGGAGCAGCCATGAAGAGCATTTTAGGGTTAAGTGTCTTGCTCAAGGACACTTCAATATGCAGCCAGTGGAACCACATTGCAACACTGCAGGTACATTGGTGGGCTTTCACTGTTAGATATAACAATGTTATTGTTTTTATACTAACTGTGTAAATCACTCTGACAATAAAGTCTAATTACACATTTTTGTCACATATAATTCATTTGCAGAAATTCCCCTCATCAGGTCGCTGCTACAAACACTTTTAGGTGAATATTTGGATCAAAAGTCTATTTGTGATCAGTAAAGTGAAAACTAGGATCAAGACACATGTGGGACTGTAAAAAACATTTTCTGATTAAAAAAAAAAAAGTTCGCTGTCACACGCATGTGCACTTCTGTGACTTCCTCATTTTCAAGTCAGCGTTTGCAGGATGTTTGAAAAAGCAGCACAACTCAGACGGAACTTCACTTCTCTGTTCATCTTTCATCGTGTACTGTAAGAGCTGAAGAAAAGGTAAGTCACCGTAACTTCTATATGACACATCAACTCAGGAACAGTCATGCTAATAATACAGCTAAATTCTAAAAGCTGAAATATTGAATCACGTGACTTCAGATCAATGAACAATTTCAAAAGTAATAATGATAATAAAAATACATTTATTTTATATAGCGCTGTTCAGGGTACACAAAGACACAGGTTAAAAAGTAGCATAATAAAAAAATTAAAAACAAAAAGAGACAAGTTATACATTAAAAGCAGTTTTAAAAAGGTTAAAGCTAAAAGAGTTTTGCTGAGTGTTTTGAAGGTTGTGAGGTCTGTACTGTCTCCGATGTGTTTGGGGAGGGAGTTCCAGAGGGAGGGGGCAGCTACTGAGAAGCCTCTGTCACCCCAGGGTGGGTGCTTGGCCCTGTGTGGTGAAGTGAGGAAGTTAGTGTCGGCGGAGCGGAGGGTACGGGACGGGTTGTGGCGGTGCAGCAGGTCGGCGAGGTTGTGGAGCTAACAGCTTTGTGAGAGAGGAGGAGGATTTTGAATTGGATCTGTTGTGGGACAGGGAGCCAGTGGAGTTTCTGGAGGACGGGGGTGATGTGGCCACAGGTGTGAAAAGTAAAAACACGGAAACTTTGTGAAACTTTGTGAAATTTTGTGAAACACTAAAATGTTTAAGTTGTATTTTTGATTGTATTAATGGACATGGTCACTTTTGAGTGTATTCTTTACATAAATTATACATTTGTAAATATATAGAAGATACATGAATAAAATATGCAGTATGTTTATTACTTTTGCCTGCAACATACAGTTAAAGCTTCTTATGTTCCTGTTCAATGTCAAAGTGTCTGACAACAATTAGTTTTTGCAAATTCCTCACAGTGAGTAGAAACACTGAAACAGTCGGTTACTCTTTGTTAAGTAAAACTTACTCAGCAAAACATCATAAAAGTCTGGCAAATGTGTAAGATAAAAAGAAAGAGTAGTAATGAATTTATTGTTCAGTCAAAGTTTTTAAAGGAAATGATTTAAAAGCAGTAATACGTCCCCATTTTCCCCTAAGAATGATAAATAAGTGTGCTCAGTAAATAGAATAATTTAATTATGTTGGGATTCAGTGTCTCAGAATCCTCTACAGTTTTCTTTGGAGCCTTTTCTACACTGACATTGATCAAAAAAAGAACATAGGCTCACAAAACATTTTTCAATCTGCAACATCTGCAAATATTGTGTTCAACAGTGGCCTAAATCTGAGTGAATGAAAGATGAAATGTACTAAAGATGTGAATTGTTCCATGTGTGTTCTCCAGAGTTTCTGCCTCTCCTGACACACAGCGATGGCTGCAGCTCTGACCGTCCTTCTCATCGGCTGTCTGCTGCAAAGTGAGTTGAAGTTCATTCACATTTGCATCGACAATTATAAAAACCTTAAATAAGACACGTTGATCAGACATTCAGCCCAGAGTTCATGATCTGTGATACATGCTGCAGCAAATAAAGGATGGAGCGAACTAAAAAAGTCTTCTGCTGCATTTCTCTGAGAACATTTGTATTTTTATCCAAACATTTAGAGAAACAATGTGAAAGAAAGAATATTTATTTTGGATTATTTTATGATTAAAGGTACAGTGCTCAGATTTTACAAAAGCAACCAAATGGTAAAATGTCCTTCTATTATTGTAAAGCAACATTCACATGAACATATTCAAAGATTTGTGTCTTGTGTTTCAGCTGCCCTGTGTGGACGGACTGAGGTCATTATGCCAAAGACTATAGAGGTTCTGAGTGGATCCTGTGTGACCATCCCCTGCTCCTTTGATGTAGAGGACCAATATAACTCACGCCTTGATGAAACATGTAGCGCACAGTGGAGATATGATCAACAGACTCTTGCGTTTGACAGCAGTAATCCACAATCAAGTCCAATACAAGGAGAACTGAACGGAGACTTAAGAAGAAAAGACTGCACCACGACCCTGAACAACATGAGACCTGAGCACAGCAACGAATATTTCTTGAGAGTGGAATGTGATCAGTTGCGACAGAATTTTCTTGACCAGAAGTTCCGCATTTCAGTCACAAGTAAGTTTTAAATACCATCTTGTTATACTTCAGTCAATATCTCCTTGTAGAACTGCTTTGAACTCATTTTTGTTTTTATTGTATTTTGTAAATAAAACAAAGATCAAGAGTAATGGTGACTGTTTATTTATTGATTGGTCCAAATGTACTTTCCCACCAGATGTTCCACCCACACCGACTCTGACTCCGTCCACACTGAAGGTGGTGGAGGGAACCTCAGTGAGTTTGAAGTGCTCTGCTCCAGCTCCCTGTCTGTCTCATCCTCCAGCTCTGACATGGACCTCCAGCCTGGGTCACATTCAGGAGTCACTGCAGGAGAATCCGGACAGAACTAAAGTCAAGACCTCTGTTCTGACCTTCACTGCTTATCGCCTTCATCACGGACTGGAAATCTCCTGTACTGCAGTCTACACCAAACAAGATGGCAGCTCTCAGTCAGTTAGCACAAGTTTGACAGCTGATGTTTCATGTGAGTTTGTTTTCTTTTGAAATTCATCATAATTTGACACATTATAATTAGTTACTTAGTTTGAATCAGGGCTGAAACAGTTAATTAAACAGTCCATGAATACATTAGTAGATAAGGGTGCTCTCATCCTGACTTTTGTGGCTGATAACCAAAAACTAATTGATGGAAGCATTATTGGCCGACACTGATCATCAATCAAAAGGATGCTTCTTTACTTCATTGTCACCTCTAGTTGTCAGTTATTAGTGGCAAAAGAAAAGCACCATTAAAATGTTGAAGAAATAATTAGATTTATCTTGCTTGATAAAAAAAATAAATAAAACAGATTTAAGAAAAAAGAAAGAGGACAAATAATTTTGTAACACAGAATTAGGGAAACATTGTGTGTGTCAGTCTCAGTCGTTTCAGTCTTTGTACCCTGAAGCCACTACTCCACCACCTGGTCACTGCTGGTATCTGGTTACATGTCTGAACAAAGTTTGGTAAAATGATGTTAAGTATCTGTAACTCTAAACTCAAAGTCCTTCTACCTCCAACTGTACTCAGCTGAAATACTGTTACTGTAAACATGTTGTGTTGTCACTAAACTGCAGTTCACTGTTTAACACGTCATTTTCCTTAAATAGAAACTTCCAGCTCTGCAGAGTGTTTCACTCTGCTGGATGTAGCAGAGAAAATTTACCTTATAATGATTTACTTACCACATCTGGTAGATTGTAAGTATTTTAACTATTTTCCCCAACATTTTTAATGCTAACATTGCATATAAGCAATCATGTTAATGCATCTCAATGAGCAGATAAATTTGTTTAGGATTCCTAACAGTCCAAAAGGTGGGTGGAAGTTCAGAAACAGCAAGAAAGCTTGTTGCTGTTGTAGTTTATAACTAATGTTACAGAAGCTTGAAATTCAGGTTTTAGCAGCACAAGTGAAGTAAATGTAAATGTTTTCTGTCGCCCAGGATAAACTCAGTCTGTCTGTGGAAGACATAATTGTGTTCTGTCCCTTTCACTGATCCTTTCTTTTGTTGAGTCATCAAAGTGGAGTGGGTAGGATCTACATCGCAAGAGAACAAATGAGACGATTTTTACCTGGGAAGCATTTTTACAACAGGGGTCAGCAATCCGACTTCAGAAAAAGAAAAGGGTGCAAAATCTGTATTTATTTATTTGCAAATATGTGATTACATTACACCTATAAATACTACAAATAATTTGTCATTTTTCAGATTCACCAAAACACACCACAGTGTCAGTCGTTCCCTCTGGTCCAGTACCAGAGAACAGCACAGTGACTCTGACATGCAGTAGTGCTGCCAACCCAGCAGTGAAGAGCTACACCTGGTACAGAGGTGACGGAGGCCAGGAGACTTTGATTGGGACTGGACATGTTTTAAACATCACAGCTTCTAACGTCCGTGGTCCTTTTTTCTGCAAGGCTGAAAATGTTCTAGGAGCTGGACGATCCAACATCAGTGAAATTGATGTTCAGTGTATGTATCACATTTTATACCTTATGTTTTCCATACACTCTGATAGGTCGAACTGTATACATATTTTAATTTTAAAATGTCTAACAGCAACCGATTCTTTGCATTCCACCCCACTAGATTATTGCGTTTAATTAGACTCAAAACTGGTGCACATAAAAACCAGGAGTGTGCACGTGATAGAAGCCCACAGGACAATATCAGTAGGCAGAAAACCCTCCTCATGAGGAAGCCTTTCTACTCTGCAAACACAAATGTGGTCCTGTGAGCACGGGGCTGTGAAGATCACAAGCTTGACCCATGCTTGAAATGCTCAGCACTCATGCCATCATCAAGTTGACTTTCGAGACGCAGGGAGAGTTCAGTGCTTATCATAGCCCCGTGTTAGTGTGACCATGTTTTTGCATGCGTAGCAGAAATGCTGACTCACAATAGAGACATTTCCACACACATGTAGCTATGCAACATCAAAATGACTGCTGCAGCATCGTCATTATTAGGAAACGGGTATATAAACCTGCCAGACACAGTATGTTATTATCAATAAACCTTACATAAATACTGATAGCAGCACCGTTTTTCCAGGAGCATGTTTTGGTACTGATCAGTGAGTATCTAGCAATTTAGAACTGTCATTGGTATGCATCCCTGGCAAAAATGCATTCAATATATAAGGAACAAAGATATTAGAACTAAAACAATGTTACACATATAATTCATATTTTTGTTCATCACTTATTCTTCAGATTCACCCAAACACACCACAGTGTCAGTCAGTCCCTCTGGTCCAGTACCAGAATACACTGATGTGACTCTGACATGCAGTAGTGCTGCCAACCCAGCAGTAAAGAACTACACCTGGTACAGAGGTGACGGAGGCCAGGAGACTGTCATGGGGACTGGACATGTTTTAAACATTAAAGCTTCCAGAGACAGTGGTCCTTTTTTCTGCGAGGCAGAAAATGCTATCGGATCTGGACGGTCCAACATCAGTGAAATAGATGTTCACTGTAGGTATCACAAGTGGTCGATGGTGTTTGATGTGAACTGCCTCCTGGATCTTTCTCCCTTTGTCCACCGACTCCTGGTCACAAACTTTAACCAATTCTCTGTCGATGCTTTGATCGGTTTCTAACTGATAAACTTCATTAATGACATTGCCACATCTTTACACGAGTCAATATATATTTTAGAAATGCGTAGATGAATACATACATGCAGTGGGGTCTAAAAGTCTGGAGACCACATTGAAAACTTTGACCTGTAAATAATCAGAAAGTGTGAGGATTCAGAAAGTAAGTGAAGCAGTCAAAAGTAAAATTGTTGGTCTAAACACAGAGGGGATTTTTCAGCATCATATCGTAGCTGGACTCAACATTTCTAAAGGAGGAGAAACACTTTACAGAAACACGATCAGTTGTAACTGAAGCACGATCAGAGAGACCCAAAGAGACAAAACAAGATCAACACATCAAGTTTAGTTCCTTTACTCAAATTGTTAAGCTGATCTTGTCATTTGTAATGGAAAAAAAACAAAAAACAATTTTGTATACAAAGCAAAGGCAAAGTATCTCGACTGGTGATCTCAAACCTTTGAGCCCCACTGTAAACATGTCACTAGTTGACCCACTGGTAAAACTAACATAACTTTCGGCTAACATGGCTGCAAACTATTGATTTATTTACAAATGCATATATTCAGACAGATCATTGAATGAGCACAATAAAGCCCCCAATATGTTTCAATTAATTTTCTTCTCTTGCCACACTTTAACAGTCACCTTATTATATCAGTACATCTGGTCAAACGTGATCAAACATGACTTTAGCTGACTCATGTCTGTCTTCTCTGTGCTCATCACAGTTGCTCCACAGATCCTGTCCTCATATGACTGCAGTCAAACTGCAGACCAGCTCAACTGTTCCTGTGAGACTGTGGGGAATCCTCCTCCTGCTCTACAGTGGTATTTGGACGGGTCACCTGTCAATCACTCTGACAGGTTCGCAGTCAGCAGTGAGCTTCTAAACGTCTCAGGCCTGAGGAGCATCATCGCTGTGAGTCAACCACAACGGAGGGATCTTTCCACCTTGGTCTGCCACAGCTCCAACTCCCTGGGATCAACTACTCAGAGATTTTTTCTCTACAGCCTTGAGCCTCCAACATCTGCAGAACATCAAGGTCAGTTTAAAGTGTATTGATTGAGAATGTATTTGGATATCTGACAGTTTCTTCAAATTCTGCTTTTATTTACATAAATTCAACTCATTCATTAATTTATTACGCTAATGACTAAATGCACACTGCAGTATTTCCTTAGTTTTATATTCAAGCAGGTATGTGATTGGGGAACATAGAGAGCTAGTAGCTAGGAGAGGGGCACACACTGACACAAAATACAGGTTCTATAAATGAGTTGGAAACAAAAAGACAGAGAGAGAGAGAGCGAATGTGAGCGCCCTACTGGAAAAGACAGAGTTTTCCTTCATGTGGCATTTCAAATTAGTGTTTTTGTATGGGTGTGTGTGCTTTCGGGTAGAACAAAAACTGGAACATAAACTGGGAAGAGGGTGATTTGTAAGTCAGTGGTTAAGGTTAGGGTTATGTCAGGGTTGGGGTAAGGGTTAGGCAAGTAGCAGTTAGGTTCTCCAGGAAATGAATGTAAGTCTATATAATGTCCTCAAAAGCGTCAACACGTGATATGTGTGTGTGTGTGTGTGTGTGTGTGTGTGTGTGTGTGTGTGTGTGTGTGTGTTTGTGTTCGTGTAAATATCTGTCGACCGTCTGAGGTGTTTAAACACCCCATTTCATGCCAACATCTCTTATGCGCATGTTTAGCACATCACTTTTAAAATGACCAAGATGAAATTGAATTCGAATTACCATTGATATAGAATATGTGAATGAATTAAACTACATAATAAAAGAATAAAACAGGTATATATGAGTAAGTAATGATAAAAAGACCTTTTTGTGTTTGATTTGACCTGAAGTAACAACCCATCAAGCTGAATTCCTTATGTAGTACTATGTTCAAACTTTTACCAGAAGAATTTGTCTCCTGCCTGAGTTACTTCTTTATCCTTAATCGTCCATTGTCCCCTGTGTGTTTCAGACCGCGTGATGTTGCTGGTGTTCATCGCCACAATTGTGGTACTATCTCTACTAATATGTGGTCTGCTGATAGTCATCAGGTAGGGTAACACCTTGAGACAAAACATGTCACTTTATTTTTTTTTATCTCTGAGTGCAAATACTGACACCATGCCAGGGATGCAAATACATGTGTGGTGACTTTAAATACATTCATTCTCACCCATACTTTTATCAGCCCAGTTGCTTAAGAATACAAATGCAAAAGACATGACATGTTTTTTTTTTTTAATTCTAGTTTTTAAAAGAATAAATTCAGAGAGGGATTGGAGCTGATTATTACTGTGAATATAACTACTAAATGTTGTTTCTAGAGCAGCAACAGTAAAGTTTACAAGAATATACACTTAACAACTCACAGGAAACATATTACATAACAAACAATATTATATTTAAAAAACATTATAATTTTACAATATTGCACAAAATAAAAAATCTATTTTGCAAACTTTGTATTAAGTAAATCACCACTGCCAAAACTGACTCGTCATCTCTGGCTAATATTCATGTCAGTCAACATGTTTCATCAGACAATATTCATTTATAACACGTCCATCATTTTTGATATTATTTCAACATCATGATTAGGTGGACTTCCTCGTTTCCTTTCTTTATAATCAATAGTTTCATCCTGTTGACACAGATGAATCAAATATCCTCTTCTGTTTTTTTCAGGGTTCAGAGGACTCACCAGATCGTTCATAAGAGCACAGTCGTGAATGGAGAGGCGAATGAGGTACGAGTTTTCTCCTTTAGGTAATCAAACCCAATTAGCAGATTACCTGCACCACTAACTCTCTCTTCAATCTTAGGTCCCCAATGCAGAAGAAGAGGCCATTTATGTCAACACCAAAGAGGCGAGACAGTCAGACGTCGCCGACCCTGAAGCCGCCTCCCAGCCAAACAGCGCCAACTTGCCCAGCGCCGGGCCAAACAATGCAGAGGGGGCCGCTGAAAGCTCAGAGAAGAAGAAGGAGGAGGGCAGTGACGTGATTTACTCTGCTGTGGACTGGAAAACCAAGAGCAAGAAGAAGAAGGAGGAAGACGCTGTGGACGGGGGTCAGCCTGGTAGCTCCTATCTTGAGGAGGAGAGGTGCGCAGCGGGAGCAATGAGCAGAAATTTTGTCAGTGACGCACTTGAGATGGGAAACCTATACGAGGAATTCGAGCCTAAACAGGGGAATAACGCAACGGAATGTGAATATGCCCAGGTTAAATTTAAAAGGAAGAGTGTTATGCACAAATAGATAGCAGATCCCTGTCACGGAGGTTGGTAGCGGACGTGGAAGAAGGACCCAGGTGCACAGACGGGAAGCAGATCCAAGGGTTACGGGGTTTCAAAAAAAGATTTATTTTCTTACTAAGGCAAAAAAATACCAGGAACAAGACGTGAAGACAATTAATGACAAGACACAGACTGAACAAAACCCAGGACTTAAATACATGACAAACAAGGGAACGAGAAACAGGTGAGACACGAGAGGGCAGGTGCACGTAATCAGAACAGAACCGGGGAAGACGAGACATGAGACAAGACTACAAATTAAAACAGGAAGTGACCAGAACTAAAAACATGAAACTTGACGAGACAAACACAGGACGTGACAGTACCCCCCCCTTAAGGGACAGCGCCCAGATGTTCCAAGAAACACAACAAGCTGGGAGGTGGGAGGCGCGGGCTGAGACCCTCAGGAGGCCGGTGGCGGGAGCGTAGGCGCAGGCTGTGGGATTCTGGAGGCCGGCGGTGGAAGCGCAGGCGCAGGCTGTGGGATTCTGGAGGGCGGCGGCAGGGGCGTAGGCGCAGGCTGTGGCATTCTGGAGGCCGGCAGCGGCGAGGCAGGCGAGGGCTGTGGGGTTCTGGAGGCCGGCGGCAGGGGCGTAGGCGCAGGCTGTGGGATTCTGGCGGCTGGCCCCGTGGTTCCCTCCGCCAAACAAAGCTTCCCACTCTTCCTCCCCCACGGAATCGTCTCGGTATTGGGACCAGAGAAAGTCGAGGGAAAGTCCAATTTCATCCTCCGAATCGTCGGAGGGGAAAAAAAGGTAGTAGTAGTGTGGCTGGGGTTCCGCCCGTGCTGGGTCCGGTTTAGGTCTTGTCATTCTGTCACGGAGGTTGGTAGCGGACGTGGAAGAAGGACCCAGGTGCACAGACGGGAAGCAGATCCAAGGGTTACGGGGTTTCAAAAAAAGATTTATTTTCTTACTAAAGGCAAAAAATACCAGGAACAAGACGTGAAGACAATTAATGACAAGACACAGACTGAACAAAACCCAGGACTTAAATACATGACAAATGAGGGAACGAGAAACAGGTGAGACACGAGAGGGCAGGTGCACGTAATCAGAACAGAACCGGGGAAGACGAGACATGAGACAAGACTACAAAATAAAACAGGAAGTGACCAGAACTAAAAACATGAAACTTGACGAGACAAACACAGGACGTGACAATCCCTGTGCCCAGTTATTTTTCCAGAATGTCTTGCGTTTTTTGTTTTTGTTTTGTTGTTGCTTTGAAACGTAAATTTCGATTGAACAGAATCATGTTGCTTTGTTTTTTGTTTGCTTTTTTTTTTGTTTGTTTATTTGCGTTTTTTAGAATTTTGACCATTTTGAGGGTCACTTCATATCTTTGTGCTTAATGTATGATATTTTCACATTAGAAGAGTGTTTAGCATGTGTACATTGAGAGATACCCTTCTGTTTTACATTCATTTTTGGCAAGTTTTGTTTATTTTTTTTTTAAGAGTCAACAATATAGAATATGTTTATTTTTGGTTTTGTTTTGTTTTTTTCAGATGTAACAGTCTACATTCTTCTTTATAGCTAGAGTTGCATGTATTTATTTTTTCAAGCCAATAGCGGAATGTTCCCATCGATCTCCGGTTGTATATTTTATGTAGATTTTGCATCTTTTAATGCATCTTACTCTTGTCACAGTGGTTAAAACATGTGGTGTATTGGGATGAATGCAACTGTTTTTGTATATCACAGTGGAAAACTGCTGAAAAAGGCCTGTCCTAAGTTGAACACTGTTTCTTAGTTATGAAACTCTGCTTGTTTTTACTATACTTGTTTTGTGTCTGTACATAGTGTGCCTGTAAGCTACCGCAGAGGACCCTGTTATCACGAAGCGTGTTAGACAATGGAGTGAGAAACAAACTCACATAGTCTGTTTATGTCTCAGGTATGAGGAAGTGAAAACCACATCCTAAAACCTCATTAATGCTACTTTGGGAGTTCTTCCTTTCACAAATTACCCTCACAGTAGTGTACAACACACTGTTGAGTGTTTAGTATACCAGATTTTAGAAACGGGCAAGAGAGCCTCTCCTTCAGTCTCTCTCATCGTTGAGGCTGACTGCTTTAAATTACCTCAGCGAGTTTCCTGTTTGAGACCGAATAGAACAGAGGGGGTGCAGAGGGGATTAAGTGATGGTTAAGTGGTGGACCTGAGCACAGTAGCAAATCCGTGGACTATCACAGCGGCTCGTCTGGCACGGTAAGCCCTCTTGTCCATGTCTCTCAAAGAAAAATTAGAATCGAGACTATTATTAAAATTCCCACAACTACTTTTACAGTGCATACTTTCTGACGACATGTTACAGATTAATGGTTAGTGCCAGGTATTACCTGAAAGTCAAGCAAGCCTTTTATGTACTTTGATAAACCTGACCTTGAGGTCTTTTAGTGTCTCAGATGGATGACATCTGCTCACTGTTTCCTGCGCCATGGTACAAAAGAGCATTATAACGTACAGAATTTATACAAGACAAAATCGCCATAATCTAACTGTAGTTACATTGTTACGGCTGTTTCAGAAATTAGGATTTCAAAGAACGGACTCACTGAACGGTGTACGGCGACCACTTTCTTCATGGGGACTGCTCATCTGCTTAAACTGCTAAGCTTGTTTACGGGTAATATTGACCTTCATCTGTTTGTATCTTTGGTTCTGTTGCTGAATATCATTTTAAACATAAAAAAAAGATAACACAGTATGCATCATCTTAAAAGGATAATACCAAACTCTCAGGAGCTTGTGAGAGTTTGGCCTAGAATGGGAAAAAGCAAAAAAAAAAGCAAAAAAAGTTTACTTACTCACATACAAATAAAAGAATATAACAACTTCTGATGATATTCACTGTCATCGATACCTTACAGTACATGTATAACTATGGAAATGTACATTGTGTGATAATATAGTAATCAATAAAGAGTATTTGAAAGTATTTGCAGCTTTTCTGATTTTATAGGAAGGTTTCCCATAATTTCTTTCACTGCATAAAAGAAAAGGCTGATCTATAGTTGTTATGTTGTAATATATACTCGAAGAAAGCGTCAGCATTCGCTGTAGTATGTTACAGCAATCTTCTTTGTCTTTGTCATGTTTTTCATGTCACTTTGGCGCAGCAGGCTCAGCTTGTTGTGGTTAATCTGCTCTCACAGTCATATCTTTCTGTGCTCAGAGTTTCTGTTTGTGCGTCACGCATTTTATTTCCTCATTCATCTCCAGAAATATCATTACAAAAGAGAACGACCACAACTAACATTTGCTTTCTTCTGTACTATCTCTCTCACGCTTTTTCTGCTCCTCCTCCTCCTCCTCTTACCAAATAAAGGCATGTCAGTGCTCCAGCAGGTGAGAGGCTGGGACATCACTGTACCCAAAAAAATTACCGCTGTGGAGGGGAGCTGCGCTGTGGTGCCATGTCAGACACAACCCCATTTGCGGGTGAACTGGTACCAGTACCATGCTACAAAGTATCCTGTAGTGTATGACGAACGTCTACCTCATAAGGGGGAACACCAGTTCAAAGGACGCACCTCAGTAGTGGGTAAAGCTGCAGAGGGTAACTGCACCCTGAAGATTAGTGATGTGAAGAAGTCAGACAACAACATTCAAGTTTATGTTTGGATCAACCCAGACTCTACATCAACTCAGAAATTCCATCATCAAACTGTAAAAATCTCTGTAATTGGTAAGTAATTGTAAACATACATTTAATTTAGGAAAGCCAAGCCAGTGTGAAAAATTGTTGGTTTACAGGCTCATATTCATTCTAAGGCCTGTTGGGAGTTCAATTAAGTAATACAATAAGTAATAAAATGAAACGAGACAAAAAAGAGAAAGAGAAAAAGAGACAAACATAATTAGGCAACTAGTTCCCAAGAACTCTTATCAATGTATTACGGCACCCAGGAAACACCACTGCACCACAGCCACACGTAGCTGCTGTTACTGTTCCTCTATATTTGAAGTTTTACTTCCACATTACTTCTGCAGTAACTGATCTTAAACACTGCACATTTGCTCTGCACCATAGCAAAGCTGTGATGAATGTAATGCAGAGAGGAAACCTTACTACGCTTAGATCAAATTTACAGGGATCATTTCTGTAATATAATATCTCATTAACACGACTGTTGATCTTGAAATAACTTTTATTTTTCTCATTTCACCATGTTTTTACCTCCAGAGAGAAAAGCTCCCATTATTTCTATCCAGGAACAAATAGTGGATGGGGACATTTTACAGGCCAACTGCAGCATAATTCACTCCTGCCCTTCGTCACCTCCATCCCTTCATTGGAGCAAAAGTCAGTTTCTGAAGAACTCCACCATAATGGCTTTCAGTCAGGAAATGCAAGGACAATGGTTGTACACAGAGACCCTGCAGGGACTAGCAACATATGAAATGCATAACAGCAAAATGACGTGTTCTGCACAATTCAGTAGCTTCACCACAGAAAGTCAACAAATAACACTCGACATGTTGTGTAAGTGAAACCGTTTCCCTGCTTGAATTCAAGCATGTTGCCAAGAAACTGTCTTTCTGTTCTAATTGTATGTTACGATTTCCTACATCCACAGATAAACCTGTGACTGTGATCCTGACGCCGGCACAGAAGGCTGTAAGGGAGGGCAGCAGCGTCACCGTGGAGTGCGCTGCGAACTGCAACCCACCACCACACACATACACGTGGCTCAAAAGAGATATGGGTCAGATCACCAAAAGAAATTTAACACTGAGAACAACAGTCATCAACATCACACGAGATACTTTCATCTCGTGCATCGCTCACAACGACATAGGAGAGGGACAGTCTGACTGGCTGGATCTGGATGTTCAATGTAAATACACTTTGCATTCTATTTCCTCTAAGTAACTGATATAATATCAATTCATCCTGGAATATAGTGCTTAACATTCACACAAAGGAGATGCTGTGCTGGCTACAGAACAGAACCACGAATGAAATTTAAAGCAGCAGCCGGCTTTTTGATCAATCATTAGAAACTTACTAACTACAACAACTAACTATTTAGTTTTGGTGCTATCTGCATTAAATGATGCAAACATCTAGAATATTTTCCTTTGAAAAATATTGATATATTTTAATATATTGCACTCACAATACACAATATATGTATATCTCTTCTGTGCCAGCTTGTCACCACATATTCACATGATTGAGAGTGAAACTTCACGTTTGACCTCGGAAACAGTAATTGACTAATTCATCTCAACACAAAGCACATTTACTCGCTGCTTTGGAGCTTTTGTTCCTAGCTGATGCAGTTGCCTAGCTGTCATGCAAAACGGAAAAATCTTTGGATAAAGCTCCAGAGCGTCTATTGCTGATAATAAACTGTCCTCATGGAGAGACTGTTTAGTCAATTAATTACTTTTTCAAAGATTAAGAATGTACTTTAGTGAACTGCTAAGCCAATGTCTGGGAGAAGAAATACTGAAAATAAAAAATACACATGAATATCCACGTCAATGACAATAGTGCAGCTGCATCTGCTGAGGAAGACTGTCTGATTCAATAAAGTGCTGCAGAGATGACATATTTTTGTAGGCCAACCCAGAAGTTAGCATTTCCCTGGTCCCCTCCACTCCTTCCCTGAAGTTAGAAATCAAGCTTTGTGGCCAACACGATTTATGACAGTTGGATGTTTTGCTCAGCAGGATAATCTTGACAGTCATTTTCGTAACATAACTGAATACACAACTACATAGAGCACAAACACTCAATGTCTGTGTTACAGACACAGAAAGACTGCCAACGGACACCTGTAAAATAGTACTAGTGGTTAAAAAAAAGATCCTCCGGTCGCCAGGCTGCACCTGCGTCGGTTTGCCGAGGCTGCAGGTTGCTATGGCGACAGCTGGCCGGGAACTACCAAGTTAGCTAAGCTAAGATAATAGTATCAAGTCTTTGCTGTCCTACTAGGGCCAAGTAAATTCATCTCTTAAATCCCTTTACCTTTGTGAAAATGGGCAACATGACTGTAGAGGAGAAGCAGAATTATAAGACAAATATTTATCTTGTGGGAGCAGCTAACCACGGTGACTTGCGTTTGTTAGCCGCTAAGGTGTTAGCTTCATAGAACCAAAATGTCCCTCTGAATTCGGTCGGTAATCCTCACTTGTTCAGTCACCTCAGCCGTAGCTGTTTCTTAAAGTGCTGAACACCTGGCCTCCTTACTGCCGGTGTAGACTCTGGGTCAAAAGAACCCTTTTCTAAGTCTTTTTTTCCTCTCTCAATTTTTGCAATGTTAGCTAAAGCGCATTTTTAGGCACGCGCCACGTGATTGGACAAACTTTATGGCAACCATTCTTCCACTCTTATGTCCCTCCCCTAGCAGCCATGTGTATAAAATGTGTATAAGCATATGAGAGTAAATGAGAACACAAATCAAAAGGTTTTTGAACTATTTGTTTTAAAATGTGCTCATAGGGGAGCAAAAACTGTAGAGTTGTTTTACTTTTTCATATGTAATCCAGATAAGTAACACAATGTGACATATGCTAAAAACCAACAAGGTATACAAAAGTAAACACACAGATCAGGTCTAGCATCCAGAAATGTTAAAAATTAATTTGAGCATGACGTTTGCCACGGCTACGAGAAATTTACTTAGATAGACAAACAAAAAGGCAGCTCTGAACGCAAATCCTCCTGTCCAGGGTAAACAAACTGTGTCTGTGGTTGCACGATAACATTGTAGCTCTAAGTTCAATACATATACGTGTTTGGACGGAACTGATCTTGCAAGATACAACTGCTAGCAGGTTTTCTGAGGTCATTTATACTGATTACATTATGGGAAAGTAATTTTCTCTCAAGATAATGTTAAGAGGATGGAACTTTCATGATTACTGAGACGAAATGAGTGATTTCCTGAAGCAGCAGGGGACAAAGGAAAACATAAATGAAGATAAAGAAATGCATTGTGTGCAATAAGTCTGGATACATGATAAGTATTTGATACATTTAGACAAAACTAAGCATTACTTTATTGTCATACTGTCTTTATTGTATGTACAAAGTGAAAGAAACATTTCCTATCATGAAAAACCCACCAGAAAAATCTGATTTCAGAAGCAAATGTTTAAGCATGAGTGTATCTTTGACATTCGGAAAAAGCTACATCCAAGATTTCAGAGACGTTTGATTATTAGATAAGTAACTTTTATTTTCATCATTCCAGATCCCCCAGTAATCCTACCTAAATCCTACTGCAACCTGACAAGAGAAGTTCTGAGGTGTGTCTGCCAGGTCGAGGCCCGCCCTAACGCTCTCATACACTGGACCATCAATGGAAATGACACCCTGCCGTCCTCCTTCATCGCTTTCTCCACGAATCAGACAAATGTAGTGTCTGGTGTAATAAGTGGCCCAGCTCAAAACCATTCTGATGTTTTTTGCACAGCCACCAACACCCTGGGGAGCATCACCAAACAGCTGCCTGTGAACGCGTCAGAAACATGTGAGTTACTACTGTACACCCCGAAGCAGATCAGCAGTCATTTTGCATAACATATTTAATAATTAAGCTGTTTGCCTTTTGCAGTCTCTGTGTCCTGGTGGTTGACAGTTTTAATCGTCCTGGGAATTGCTGCGCTGTTTGGATGTACCATCCTCATTTTCAGAAAATATTTGAGAGACAGGTTGGTAGACTTTCGCTCATTGTCATACATACTAATTGCGCAGCCATGATTAAGTTTGTTTTTCTTACCCACAGACCACCACCAGGCTCTGTGTGCAACGATACCATCCTTTTAAGGTATTATGGAATATTCTGGAACTTTGTGTTCATTAGTTGATGATGATTTGCTTGAAATTGGCTGAATTCAAAAGATATATTTGCATCTTTTCTTTTTAAGGCCACAGGCGTTAGCTGACAGTGTTCAACCACAACCACCAATATACAACAATCCCCAAAGGTAAAGAAAATGATTGTACTTTCTTTCAGCTTAAGTAGTTGACCTGATGTGATATTGAGCATGCAGTCAAGTCAAAGTCAAGCTGTTGTCAACAGGTGCCATGTGCAGAAGATGAAATTAGATTTGATATGCCTAAATTATGAGACGTTAGCCCACTCACCCCCACCCCGCTCTCTCTATTAGATCAGAAGACGAAGACTCACAATCAAGCCCACGCAGGCCAGAGAGTAACCCCGAGGCGGAAAGCGGAGTTTCAGATGTTTACGACAACGACTGTGTCACAGAAATGCGTCTCATCAGAGCTCAGCAGCTCCACAACGAGGAAACGGCCCACCTAAGAGGAGGCCAAAAACAGCCACTGGCAAAGGTGCAGTACATGTGACCTGGGGAAAACTATGCAGTGGTTCACAATGGACCATCACTTATTTTACGCATTAATTACATGTAAAATACTATACACATATCAGATTGGGAGCTGGCACAGACTTTGACACATAAAGATTACATTTAAAGCTTTTGTAAGTAGTTTGAAGGATTGTTCTGTCCCTGACAAGTCTCACGTATCACTTTTTTTTTCCTCCTGTTGGTTTATTACTCAAGCATTGAGAAATATTAAAACTAAACTTTTGACTTTTCGCAGGCTGTGGATTGCAACATGGATGTCTATCTAAACTGCTGATCAGAGGGAGCGCACTGATGTCCCTCACTGTCAGTAGTACAGTCGTTTGTCCCACTCGAGTCCATTGCTTAAAAGAAATTAATTAGTGCATTTAAACACAACATGAAGGGATCACTGTTTATGTCTTGTTGCTGTGTCACTGACGCTAATGTAAATACGGCTGACAGGAAGGAAACAAATATTTAAGCTGTTCCCTGGCAACAGACAACAGGTCTACTGCAGGCTGAAGGCTGCTTTATAGTTTATATGTAGCTTCTGTTGCTGAAACAGCAGATCAGTTTCTAGAAATGATGATGCAAACAATGATCTAAATGGAATGTGTGTGTGTGTGGTTTATCTGAAATGATGACTTATGCTCTGAATTTGTGGTGTAGGCGTTAGTTTGAATAAACATAGCCTTGATGAAATCCAAACCTAATTTTCGTGTGTCCAGTCTTTGTCTGCAAAGATGAAGTGGGGGGAGGTCCTATATTAATATACTCAATATAAAAGTCAACATGAGCTTCAGTTTTGCATTTTGGTTAATATTAACCAACTGGTGTGTGCTCACTGGTCAGTGCAGGATGCACAGAGAACTCTGACACACTGGTTTGACTATGACTCACCGTTTCCGGCTTATTACATTTTATATCAGCTCATCTTGGAACTCACGAGTTATGTATTGGTTGTGTTTGATGAAAGGTGCAGCAAGGACAACAACACCGAACTTCAGTTGTTTTTTTTAAAGCCTTTCCCACTAGCTTCTAGGTAAGTATATTTGTCTACCTTATCAAATGTATTTGAAATTATGAGCAAACATTTCGAATCCTTTTTGCTTTTGAAATTCCACATCTGCTGTTCGGAAACTGAGGCTGGGAGCTGACTCCGGCACTGTTGTTTTTGAGTTGCTCTGTGATCAGAGTCATGGAAAGCCATTTTACGTTCTAACTTTATCCACTCCAACATGAAATCAAAGGAGACTTCGAACACAACTGGGGTATTAACAATATCTGTATGACTGTCGTGGGAAACCTGAGGATGCTGATTTGACTTCTTTAGTGTCTTTGAAAAAATACATTGAAAACATGTTGATAAGGATAAACCTATAAGTGCAACAGAATTGATAACATCCTTGTTTTCTGTTATAATATCTATAGTATTAGCTGTCAGTTAAAACCTCTCACAAATTTGGGATTCATGGCAGGTTTGGAATGTGTTTTTGGTGGAGGGGCTATCATGGGCTCCTTTCATTTCTCTAGTTTGTGCCTCCTGGTTTCCTCTCTCCTCCGAACTCCTGCCTATGAATTGGAAACTGATGTCAGCGCTTTAAAAAATGCCTCAGTTCCTAAAAATGCATCTTGAGGAGAGAGGAGGCTTGCCGGAGGAGCAGTGAAGGAGGATGCACAGGTTTATCCTTTGCGGAAGTCTGTTCAGCACCTGTTACAGAAGAGAGAGGCGTGACACAAAGCTGGAATATACAGACCATGGTGTGGGAGTGTTGGTGGAATACAAATGTGTTCCTTATATAGATAAGTTGTATTTACTATTCAAAACACTAGCATGAGTCCAAGGTGGGGACAGGGGATTCCCTATAGATTTTCACAATTATTTAGTTATTTAAAAGCATTTGATAGAGGCTTGTTACCTCAACTCCCCCTCTGCCTGCATCTCAGGTATGAGGGACTTGACTTTATTTATCATTATAAAGTTACTGTCCAACAATACAGAGAACATGACTAACTTTACTGACTTTTTTGTGGCTTGTTTTGTGTCGTTGAGGTCATAGACAGCCCTGTCACACTCCTGGATAGCTTGATTGTGTAAGTCAGCGCAATATGCACGATTACACTTCATGTCTGCGTTGCGCACCCGTGCTTGTGCAGCGTACCTTGCCGAAGCACACCTCTTTCAACCGTGCCAGGGCCAAGGAAGCACTCACACCAGTTAAACATACTGGACTTAGGGGGTCAAATGTGCTTGGGCACAGTACAGACGGCCTAGTTTGAGTGCGGCCTTAATGTTGATTGAACAATGCAATGGCTGTGACATCATCACATCATCTGCATTTAGATTGGCTTCCTATAACTTTGCCTTCACCGTGTATCTTTGATTGTTACAGAGGATGAAATCTCCCAGGAACATAAAGGTTGACTTGCAATCCAGTCAGATTGGCAGCCTGGTACCATTTCTACCTGCTATTACGTCTCCATGACAGACAAAATGAAGTAATCAAAACGGTGCCAGGCTGCCGGCCTGACTACATCACTAGTCAGGCCGGCAGCCTGGAACCACCACGTGAAAGCAGACAGAAATGGTGCCAGGCTACCAGCTTGACTGTCTCCATGATTGACTAGATAAATAAATAATCCCAGGTTTTGTCCTTTGTTGTTGATAGTTGCGACTCTGTGGAAAATTGAAAGATATCTAGATCTCATTACATAAATAATACCACTGGGAAATGCCCACGGGGGAAGTTTTTTTCACCTAAAAGTTATGAGGTTGTTTAAACATGTATTATGTTTCCTTATATTCTCGGTTTATTTGGTATTAGAAACATTTATTTTAACCACATCATAGAACCTTCACTGATATATCATTATTGTCACTGGCATAGTCTGTAATCGTTTACTCACCTTTGCCTGTTTATTCATAATTGTTTCTTGTGTGTGTTTACTTCCTTTGGTTTTAGGATCATGAAGGAGGTGTGGAGTCAGATACTTCTCTCAGTTTACATCATTTCCTTCCTGATAGGCCTGCCAGCCAACCTCCTGGCTCTCTATGCCTTCAGTGTTAAGATCCACTCCAAGCCACGTCCAACAGACATCCTTCTGCTCAACCTGACCGTCTCTGACCTCCTCTTTTTGATCACCCTACCTCTCAAGATGCACGAGGCAGCTTCAGAAATGGAATGGAACCTGCCTGACTACATGTGCTCCTTCACCTCCTTCATCTTCTTCTCCACAATCTACACCAGCTCCTTGCTACTGATGGCAGTCAGTGTGGTTCGCTATGTTGGGGTAGCTTACCCGTTATTCTATCATCAGCTGCAGAGACCTGTGTACGCGTTGATTACCAGTGCTGTTATTTGGTTAATCTCAGCAGCACACTGCAGCATTACTTTCATCACCGTGCACCACCCAGACCTGGCCCAAAAAAATTCCACTGTGTGCTACGAAGACTTCACAGATAAGCAGTTGAAGATTCTCCTCCCAGTCCGTTTGGAGTTTTTTTTTGTGCTCTGCCTTATACCTCTTCTGATTTGTGTTTACTGCTACCTGCGCTGCATCTTGATCCTGTACAGCCGCCCCAGGATATCCCCGATGCAGAAGCAGAAGGCCATCGGAATGGCCTTGGGGACTCTAGCTGTGTTTCTCATTTGTGTGATGCCGTACAACCTCTCACATATGGTGGGGTTCTTCCAGGGTGAGAGCCCAAAATGGAGGTACTACACCTTGCTGCTCAGCACCTTCAACACCTGCATCGATCCCATCATCTTCTACTTTTCCTCCTCCTCTTTCCGCTGCAACAGTGAAAAGTCAATTTTCAGGAAACGTGCTCTAGGAGAACAACAGCGAGCCGCAAGTTCTGCCTAATACCCAAAATGCACATAAATATATTGGATCTATGTCCAGCTTCAATGTCATTATTGTACTGTCTACTCTGGACATTATATCAGAATGTGCAATGCCCTAACAACAATAGTGCAGTTATGTCTCACATGTATGTTTTAGCGACCACTGTATAGCAAAACATCTTGTTAAGGGTTATCTGGCCCTGCTAAAGTGGACCGAGCTGCTTTCCTTTCGAGAGTGTTGTGGATGATTTCAAGATAAAACCATAGGACATGTCCGGCGCATATGCAAATTGGAAATATTGTTGAATGTGAATTTGTATATTTTATGCACATCTTCAGGAAGTGATATCCTTTACACCCACGTGACATCATTTATTGTTCATTTTAACGTGGGCCAGCCACACTGCTGCACTCATGTATTCTGTAGGCGCACATGTAGAATACTGTATACCTGCAAGACAAAACACAGGTCAGCTCTCAGGACTGTATGAAGTGGTTTCAATTACCACAAAGGTCATTTCTGTAATATGCATACACACAAGCAAAAGATGATGGCAAGAAGACTATTGTAAGGGAAATGTGTTTTTTCATGGCAAGGCATATTACTTAAAATTGTCTGTTGTATATAAATCTTACTGTTGATATATATAGATATAGATATATAGTTGCCATTTTCATTAATGCAAAGCTAATAAAGGTGTCTTAACTCAACATACAGTTAAAACTTTAGCAAAAAATGTAAATAAAGCTTGATGAAAATAAAGTATGACTGTATTGTATTGGTGATGTTTTGATTAGTTTTTTTAAGAATTGCTGTTTGTGGACAATTTGTCAAAAACATGTAAATAACTGTACACTGTGTGAAATATTTTTTTTCTTTTTTAAAGGCCACAAAGTTAATCTGACAATGTTCAGTAATCACACATACAAATTGCACGTGTGCAGACGACCGAAGAATATCCCAACTGTCAAACTTGTTAGTCTGTAAGTATACAATGATATCAGAGGTGCAGGCTGGATTATAAGGTGTCCACTGTTCTCCCCTTGTTATCTTGTCTCTGTTTACCAGTACTGTACACTGTAGATACAGAATACTTACAGTATAGTTTATTTCTCATTTTCTCTAAAAGTCCCAACTGTTACTCCCTTTTTAACCTGAAATTAAATTAAAGTACCAAAGAAGACTGTAAGGATTCATAAAAGAACATTACACCATGAATTGCGTAATTACATGGTTAATACCAGGAAATGAATACATTAATATTTATTTATTTTTTACCTCTCCTCAAAGACTTCAAAGATGCAAAAGGCAAAGTAAAGTTTTTCTCAACAAGGGCCAAGCATTGGTGTGCAGGAGATGAAATAAGATTTAATGTGTATGAGCTGTAAGAAGATATCGAAAGCATCTAATTGGCTCTCTCCTAGGATTGTTCTGTCTCTCCACACTGAGCATCATTTTCAAGTCACACACATTATTTTTTTTTCTCCTGTGGCTTTATTGCTTAAGCATTAAGAAATATAACAACAATGCTCTTGACCTTTCACAGGGTCTGGATAGCAACGTGAGTGACTATCTCGTCTGCTGATCAGAGGAAACCTGCTAATAGACGTCTGAACTATACACACAGTAGTGCCTGTGACAGATTTAAACACAACATGAAGGGGTCCCAGTTTATTCTCTGTTGCTGTGTTAGCTGAGGCTCACATAAATACTATACACTGTCTGTGTGGCTATTCTCTGTTCTGTTGCTGAAACTGTCTCAAATCACTTTCATGTAGTGAGGATGCAAAGGATGATCTAAATTGAACGTCTGTGTGGAAAAATAATTCATCTGAAATGATGACATATGCTCGGAACTTGTGGCATACGTTGTATAAAGTACAACATACTCAAATTAAAAGTAAACATGAGCTTTAGTTTCACATTTCATTTAATATTCATCAGCTGGTGTGTGCGCTTGTTGCTCAGTATAGGATGGGTGGAAAAATGTGACACATGTGACTCGATGATGAGATGATAAGCTCTTTCTGGTTCATTACCTGTCATATACGCTCATGTACGAACCTCCTCGTTATAACCTGGTTCTTTTTGACAAAAGGCACAGCAGGACAAGCAGCACAGAGCTTTGGCTGATCTTTTTTTTTTTGTTTGTTTTTCGGAAACATCTTCAGCTAGGTAAGTAAATATGTTTACCTTATCAATCATGTTGATATTATATTACACATTGCAGATTATTTTTTCGGTACTGGAATTACATATCTGGGGTTTGGAATCTGAGGTGAAAAGATTATTATTTTTCATTTTTCTGTGATCTTAGTGATGAAAAGCCATTTTGCCAAATAACTTTATCCATTCTACTTGAAATAAAAGGAGGCTGCAAAAACAACCGAGGTATCACTAATACAAAAACATTTGGATTATTTGTTTCTTATTTAAAATTTCTAATGTATTTGGTCAAATACTGCACATTTATAAAATGCTGATGTAAATAATGGCACCAAGATGAATAATTAATTTGTTATTTTGTGATAGACTCACTATTATTTACCATGTTTAGATTGGTTCCCTATAAACTTTGTTTTCGCAATGCTATTATGTCGCCTACTGAACACAAAATCTCCCTGTAATATGACATCAGATTTTATTTTTGTCTCTGTTTACTTCCTTTGGTTTAGGTTCAGGATGGAGACCGATGTGTTGAGTGATGTTCTTCTCTCAGTTTACATCATTTCCTTCCTGATAGGCCTGCCAGCCAACCTCCTGGCTCTCTATGCCTTCAGTGTTAAGATCCACTCCAAGCCACTGCCAACAGACATCCTTCTGCTCAACCTGACCGTCTCTGACCTCCTCTTTTTGATCACACTACCTCTCAAGATGCACGAGGCAGCTTCAGGCATGAAATGGAACTTGCCTGTCTACATGTGCTCCATCACCTCCTTCACCTTCTTCTGCACAATCTACACCAGCTCCTTGCTCCTAACGGCAGTCAGTGTGGTTCGCTATGTTGGAGCAGCTTTCCCTGTCACCTATCGTCAGCTGCAGAAACCTGTGTACGCGTTAGTTACCAGTGCTGTTATTTGGTTCATCTCCGCAGCACACTGCAGCATCATTTTGATCACCATGCACCACCCAGACCTGGCCCAAAAAGATTCCACTGTGTGCTACGGGAACTTCACAGAAAAGCAGTTGAAGGTCGTCCTCCCAGTCCGTTTGGAGATTTTCGTTGTGCTCTGCCTTATACCTCTTCTGATTTGTGTTTACTGTTACCTGCGCTGCATCTTGATCCTGTACAACCGCCCCAGGATATCCCCGATGCAGAAGCAGAAGGCCATCGGAATGGCCTTGGGGACTCTAGCTGTGTTTCTCATTTGTGTGTTCCCCTTCAGTGTTTCTCATTTTGTGGGTTTCTTCCAGGGTGAGAGCCCAAAATGGAGGTACTACTCCTTGCTGCTAAGCACCTTCAACACCTGCATCGATCCCATCATCTTCTACTTTTCCTCCTCCTCTTTCCACTGCAATAGTGAAAAGTCAATTTTCAGGAAGCGTGCTCCAGTAGTACAACAGTAAACCACAAGTTCTACCTAAAACCCAAAACGCACATAAATATATTGGATCTATAGCCAGCTTCAATGTTTGTATTGCACTGTGTATTGCTGCCATTATATCAGAATGTGAATTGTTGTACAAATTGCTTTAACAGTGCGGATTATTTGTAAAACAGTGTCTCACATGTAGATGTTGCTAACCACTGTGTAACAGAACATCATGTTACAGGTAATCTATTCCTTCTCAAAGTGACTGAGCTGCTTTCCATCCCAAGCCATTGTGGGTAATTTTATGACAAAACCACAGGACAAGTTTGGTGCATTATGCAAATTCAAAATTGTATCATTTTATGGTAAATTCTCAATTTTTGTACAGGAAGTGATATCCTTCACACGCATGTGACATCATTTCTTGTTCATTTTAACATGGGCCGGCCACTCTTCTGCACTCATGCATTCTGTAGGCAGGTCAGCACTCAGTACTGTGTAAAGTGGTTTCAATTACCACAAGGGTCATTTCTCTCTGTGTGTGTATATATGTGTGTGTGTCAGGGCACATTGTCCTGCTGGGGGGTCACTGCCATCGGGTAGTGTTTTTGTGATGAGGGGGTGTACTTGGTCCACAACAGTGTTTGGATTGGTGGTTCGTGTCAAGTGGCACACGTGAATGCCAGCACCCAAGGTTTCCCAGCAGAACATCACATTGTCATGAGATGATCAATGTTATTCATGTCACCTGTCAGTGGTTTTAATGTTGTGGCTGATCAGTGTATATACATATAAATACATAAAGTTGGCATTTTCATTATTGCAAAGTTGATGGGAACTTACCAACTTAATAAACAGTTACAACTTTAGGAAAAAGTGTAAACAAAATTTCAGGAAAAATAAAGTATGACTGTATTGTATTGGTGATTTTTTAATGAGTTTTTTCAAGAATTGCTGTTTGTGGACAATTTGTCAATAAACATGTAAATAACTGTACACTGTGTGAGATATTTTTTTTCTTTTTTAAAGGCCACAAAGTTAACCTGACAATGTTCGGTAATCACACACACAAATTGCACGTGTGCAGATGATCGGAAAATATCCCAACTGTCAAACTTGTTAGTCTGTAAGTATACAATGATATCAGAGGTGCAGGCTGGATTATAAAGTGTCCACTGTTCTCCCCTTGTTATCTTGTCTCTGTTTACCAGTACTGTACACTGTAGATACCAAGTATTTACAAAATACTTATAGTATAGTTTATTTCTCATTTTCTCTAGAACTCCCAACTGTTACTCCATTTTTACCCTGAAACTAAAGTACCAAAGAAGACTGTAAGCATTTCATGCATCAAAATTACACCATACATTGTGTGGTCATTTTTTTTCTCCTGTGGCTTTATTGCTCAAGCACTGAGAAACGTAACAACTACGTGCTTCATCTTTTATGGGGTCTGGATTGCAACGTGAGTGACTATCTCGAACAGCTGATCAGAGGAAACCTGCTAGTAGACTTCTGAATTACACTAAAGGCACAGTAGGACAAGCAGCACAGAGCTTTGGTCAGTTTTTTCTTTTTGTTTCTTGGAAACATCTGCATCTAGGTAAGTCAATATGTTTACCTTATCAATCATGTTGATATTATACTACACATTGTGAATCTTTTTTGCTATTGGAATTCCTCATCTGGGGTTTGGAATCTGAGGTCAGACATTCACTTTGGAATTGCCCTGTGATCTTAGTGATGAAAAGCGATTTTCCTAAATAAATGTATGCATTCTACTGTAAAAAAAAAAAAAAAAAAAAAGGAGGAGGCTGCAAAACCCACCGAGGTTTCACCAATACAAAAACATTTGGATTAGTGTTTGTAATTTAAAATTTCTAATGTCTTTGATCAATTACTGCACATTTAAAAAATGTTGATGTAAATAATGGCACCAAGATGAATGATTAATTTGTTATTTTGTGACAGATTCATTATTATTTACCATATTGATGTGGTTTGTATTTATACTTGCACTTTAAACTGGCAACTGGTTTTTGCGCTAACTAATATTATAAAGTCATTGTTGATTGCACAATGAGTAACGATAGAAAAATGACACAATCAGTGTTTAGATTGGTTCTCTATAAACTTTGTTTTCACAATGCAATTTTGTCAGCCACCGGGCACAAAATGTCCCTGGAAAATGCCATCATATTTTATTTTTGTGTCTGTTTACTTCCTTTGGTTTAGGTTCAGGATGGAGACCGAGGTGTCGACTGAATTTATTCTCTCAGTTTACATCATTTCCTTCCTGATAGGCCTGCCAGCCAACCTCCTGGCTCTCTATGCCCTCAGTGTTAAGATCCACTCCAAGCCACGTCCAACAGACATCCTTCTGCTCAACCTGACCGTCTCTGACCTCCTCTTTTTGATCACCCTACCTCTCAAGATGCACGAGGCAGCTTCAGAAATGGAATGGAACCTGCCTGACTACATGTGCTCCTTCACCTCCTTCATCTTCTTCTCCACAATCTACACCAGCTCCTTGCTACTGATGGCAGTCAGTGTGGTTCGCTATGTTGGGGTAGCTTACCCGTTATTCTATCATCAGCTGCAGAAACCTGTGTACGCGTTGATTACCAGTGCTGTTATTTGGTTAATCTCAGCAGCACACTGCAGCATTACTTTCATCACAGTGCACCACCCAGACCTGGCCCAAAAAAATTCCACTGTGTGCTACGAAGACTTCACAGATAAGCAGTTGAAGATTCTCCTCCCAGTCCGTTTGGAGTTTTTTTTTGTGCTCTGCCTTATACCTCTTCTGATTTGTGTTTACTGCTACCTGCGCTGCATCTTGATCCTGTACAGCCGCCCCAGGATATCCCTGATGCAGAAGCAGAAGGCCATCGGAATGGCCTTGGGGACTCTAGCTGTGTTTCTCATTTGTGTGATGCCGTACAACCTCTCACATATGGTGGGGTTCTTCCAGGGTGAGAGCCCAAAATGGAGGTACTACACCTTGCTGCTAAGCACCTTCAACACCTGCATGGATCCCATCATCTTCTACTTTTCCTCCTCCTCTTTCCGCTGCAATAGTGAAAAGTCAATTTTCAGGAAGCGTGCTCCAGTAGTACAACAGCAAACCACAAGCTCTACCTAAAACCCAAAACGCACATAAATATATTGCACCTATAGCCAGCTTCAATGTTTGTATTGCACTGTATATTGCTGCCATTATATCAGAATGTGAATTGTTGTACAAATTGCTTTAACAGTGCAGTTGATTTGTAAAACAGTGTCTCACATGTAGATGTTGCTAACCACTGTGTAACAGAACATCATGTTACAGGTAATCTATTCCTTCTCAAAGCGACTGAGCTGCTTTCCATCCCAAGCCATTGTGGGTAATTTTATGACAAAACCACAGGACAAGTTTGGTGCATTATGCAAATTCAAAATTGTATCATTTTATGGTAAATTCTCAATTTTTGTACAGGAAGTGATATCCTTTACACCCACGTGACATCATTTCTTGCTCATTTTAACGTGGGCCGGCCACTCTTCTGCACTCATGCATTCTGTAGGCAGGTCAGCACTCAGTACTGTGTAAAGTGGTTTCAATTACCACAAGGGTCATTTCTCTCTGTGTGTGTATATATGTGTGTGTGTCAGGGCACATTGTCCTGCTGGGGGGTCACTGCCATCGGGTAGTGTTTTTGTGATGAGGGGGTGTACTTGGTCCACAACAGTGTTTGGATTGGTGGTTCGTGTCAAGTGGCACACGTGAATGCCAGAACCCAAGGTTTCCCAGCAGAACATCACATTGTCATGAGATGATCAATGTTATTCACGTCACCTGTCAGTGGTTTTAATGTTGTGGCTGATCAGTGTATATACATATAAATACATAAAGTTGGCATTTTCATTATTGCAAAGTTGATGGGAACTTACCAACTTAATAAACAGTTACAACTTTAGGAAAAAGTGTAAACAAAATTTCAGGAAAAATAAAGTATGACTGTATTGTATTGGTGATTTTTTAATGAGTTTTTTCAAGAATTGCTGTTTGTGGACAATTTGTCAATAAACATGTAAATAACTGTACACTGTGTGAGATATTTTTTTTCTTTTTTAAAGGCCACAAAGTTAACCTGACAATGTTCGGTAATCACACACACAAATTGCACGTGTGCAGATGATCGGAAAATATCCCAACTGTCAAACTTGTTAGTCTGTAAGTATACAATGATATCAGAGGTGCAGGCTGGATTATAAAGTGTCCACTGTTCTCCCCTTGTTATCTTGTCTCTGTTTACCAGTACTGTACACTGTAGATACCAAGTATTTACAAAATACTTATAGTATAGTTTATTTCTCATTTTCTCTAGAACTCCCAACTGTTACTCCATTTTTACCCTGAAACTAAAGTACCAAAGAAGACTGTAAGCATTTCATGCATCAAAATTACACCATACATTGTGTGGTCATTTTTTTTCTCCTGTGGCTTTATTGCTCAAGCACTGAGAAACGTAACAACTACGTGCTTCACCTTTTATGGGGTCTGGATTGCAACGTGAGTGACTATCTCGAACAGCTGATCAGAGGAAACCTGCTAGTAGACTTCTGAATTACACTAAAGGCACAGTAGGACAAGCAGCACAGAGCTTTGGTCAGTTTTTTCTTTTTGTTTCTTGGAAACATCTGCATCTAGGTAAGTCAATATGTTAACCTTATCAGTCATGTTGATACTATACTACACATTGTGAATCTTTTTTGCTATTGGAATTCCTCATCTGGGGTTTGGAATCTGAGGTCAGACATTCACTTTGGAATTGCCCTGTGATCTTAGTGATGAAAAGCGATTTTCCTAAATAAATGTATGCATTCTACTGTAAAAAAAAAAAGAAAAAAGAAAAAAGGAGGAGGCTGCAAAACCCACCAAGGTTTCACCAATACAAAAACATTTGGATTAGTGTTTGTAATTTAAAATTTCTAATGTCTTTGATCAAATACTGCACATTTAAAAAATGTTGATGTAAATAATGGCACCAAGATGAATAATTAATTTGTTATTTTGTGACAGACTCATTATTATTTAACATATTGATGTGGTTTGTATTTATACTTGCACTTTAAACTGGCAACTGGTTTTTGCGCTAACTAATATTATAAAGTCATTGTTGATTGCACAATGAGTAATGAAAGAAAAATGACACAATCAGTGTTTAGATTGGTTCTCTATAAACTTTGTTTTCACAATGCAATTTTGTCAGCCACCGGGCACAAAATGTCCCTGGAAAATGCCATCATATTTTATTTTTGTGTCTGTTTACTTCCTTTGGTTTAGGTTCAGGATGGAGACCGAGGTGTCGACTGAATTTATTCTCTCAGTTTACATCATTTCCTTCCTGATAGGCCTGCCAGCCAACCTCCTGGCTCTCTATGCCCTCAGTGTTAAGATCCACTCCAAGCCACGTCCAACAGACATCCTTCTGCTCAACCTGACCGTCTCTGACCTCCTCTTTTTGATCACCCTACCTCTCAAGATGCACGAGGCAGCTTCAGGCATGAAATGGAACTTGCCTGTCTACATGTGCTCCATCACCTCCTTCACCTTCTTCTCCACAATCTACACCAGCTCCTTGCTCCTAACGGCAGTCAGTGTGGTTCGCTATGTTGGAGTAGCTTTCCCTGTCACCTATCGTCAGCTGCAGAAACCTGTGTATGCGTTAGTTACCAGTGCTGTTATTTGGTTAATTTCAGCAGCACACTGCAGCATTACTGTCATCACCATGCACCACCCAGACCTGGCCCAAAAAAATTCAACTATGTGCTACGAGGACTTCACAGAAAAGCAGTTGAAGGTCGTCCTCCCAGTTCGTTTGGAGTTTTTCGTTGTGCTCTGCCTTATACCTCTTCTGATTTGTGTTTACTGTTACCTGCGCTGCATCTTGATCCTGTACAGCCGCCCCAGGATATCCCTGATGCAGAAGCAGAAGGCCATCGGAATGGCCTTGGGGACTCTAGCTGTGTTTCTCATTTGTGTGTTCCCCTTCAGTGTTACTCATTTTGTGGGTTTCTTCCAGGGTGAGAGCCCAAAATGGAGGTACTACACCTTGCTGCTAAGCACCTTCAACACCTGCATGGATCCCATCATCTTCTACTTTTCCTCCTCCTCTTTCCGCTGCAATAGTGAAAAGTCAATTTTCAGGAAGCGTGCTCCAGTAGTACAACAGCAAACCACAAGCTCTACCTAAAACCCAAAACGCACATAAATATATTGGATCTATAGCCAGCTTCAATGTTTGTATTGCACTGTGTATTGCTGCCATTATATCAGAATGTGCATTGTTGTACAAATTGCTTTAACATTGTAGTTTATTTGTAAAACAGTGTCTCACATGTAGATGTTGCTAACCACTGTGTAACAGAACATCATGTTACAGGTAATCTATTCCTTCTCAAAGCGACTGAGCTGCTTTCCATCCCAAGCCATTGTGGGTAATTTTATGACAAAACCACAGGACAAGTTTGGTGCATTATGCAAATTCAAAATTTTATCATTTTACGGTAAATTCTCTATTTTTGTACAGGAAGTGATATC